>VWZV01000429.1:440727-475030 GCA_013397155.1 Irena cyanogastra
CATCCATGCCCGTTCCTGTGCCAGGCACCGACGGTTCCCCAGCAGGGGAACAGCGATGTCCCCCCGTCCCCAGGCAGCCGGGAATCGAGGAGTAGCAATGGCGAGTGCCAGAGCCGGGGTCCCAAACGGGCTGCAGCCGGCAGAGAAGCCCTGCCCAGTGCTCCCAGTGCCCCCAGTGCCCGCCTGCGGCGGGGATGTACCTGCCGTGGGCTCCTCCCACCGCCAGCTCGGCCAACTGGCAGGTGACGATGCCGCGGCTTTGTCCCTGCACTATGATGTTGCCTGTGATTTATAGGTCATTTTACAGCAGCTGTAAAGAGGCTGTAAATTATAGGAGGGGCATAAATTAGCCACGGACCCCTTTACTGGCCATAAAGATCTAAGGCCCACCACAGCTGCCTTTGGAGCTGGCACCCCGGGACATTCCCGAGGACAGCCAGGGGTGTCTTCAGCCAGGCCAGCGAGGCTGTGCCGACTTATTTAGCACAACTCAAATAAATGGGGCCTTTTATTCCAGCGGGGCCGCAGAGCCGGAGTGCGACAGGTGGGGAGGGGCCGGGGCGATGGGGGCAGCCCGGGGGCTCAGCCCCGACCTTTCCCCCTGGTTCTGCTGGGGGGAGAAGTCACTGCATCCCCCCAAGGGGGTCCTGGAGCTGGGACCCCCAGCCCAGCCCGGGAGGGTTTGGCGGTCCAGCCGAGAGGAGCAGCGGGACAGGGAACGGGGGACGACGCCTCGGGGCGCGCAGGTGGCTCCTTGTCCCGTCTGTCAGCACCGGGGTCCCTCCCCTCGTGCCGCGTGTCCCCGGAGCCGCGTGGCCCCGCACGGAGCCCTCCCGAGCCCCCCGAATTCCTGCGCTAGCGGCAGTTGGTGCCCTGTTGTTCTCCGATGTGACCCTGGAGCACAAACAGCTTCGCAGCTCCTCGCCTGTTAATTACATTATGTCTAACGAGCAGGATCAGGCGGAAGGGATTAAACCTTGGATCTGCTCCTGCGGTCCTGGAGCACAGCAGAGGAAAGCAGCTTTATCTGCTCGAAATGGGAGTCACTTTTCACACCGGCTCCCATTCCAGAGCTAATCTCCTTAGTTTGCCCGGTGCACTGACAGCTCCCCACGCAGGCAGGGCAGGCAGGATGCTCCTGGCCCAGCCTCGGACTCTTCCCTTCCTTATCCAGCCTCGGGGCCTGCTGGACGTGCTGGTGCTGCTGGAGCTCTGACAGGGCAAGCAGGAGACCCTGCAAGCCCTGCCCCAGCACTTGGCATGCTCCACGGACCCTTTCCAGGCTTCTCTGCTCACCACACTGCGCTCCCTGGGGAATTCACAGAATCAAGGAATCATTTAGGTTGGAAAACACCCTTGGGATCATCAAGTGCCTCTGCTAACCCCACACTGCCGAGCCATCACCCCGTGTCCCACGCCAAATCCAGCGCTGGAGCTGCCCAGCACACTCTCCCTGCAGCTTGGCACAGCCTGAGAGAGGGAAAACCTCTGCTCCTGGCTGGGCAGGGGGCTTGGGGACACAGCTGCCGGGAGGGTGACAGACACGGGGCTGCCCTAGGCAGTGCCATCAGCTGGGCTTAGCCCGTGACACTGTCCCCAGGAGCTGCAGCACTGGGAGGGTGACAGACACGGGGCAGTGCCACCAGTTGGGCTCAGCCCGTGACACTGTCCCCAGGAGCTGCAGCACTGGGAGGGTGACAGACACGGGGCAGTGCCATCAGCTGGGCTCAGCCCGTGACACTGTCCCCAGGAGCTGCAGCCACCCAGCCCCGGCCCAAGCACAGCTGTGAGGCAGCAGCAGTAAACCTGGACTCGTTGCTGGAGACCCCAAGGAGAGCATCTGCAGCTTGTTTCCAGCATGAACTCCTGTAAAAAGGGCACCGTGTCTATAAATCCATCACAGGGAAGCTTCCTGGAAACCCAATTTGGCTTCTGTTCCTCTCATTCCCCATGCTCAGAGCCCCCAGGGCTGCAGTGCAGAGGCTGGGAAGGGCTGGAATGCTGAAGAGGATTCACACATCCCATCTCTGAGTCCTGCAGTCACCTCTCAGTGCTCAGAGGGAAGGGGACTCCCACCCTTTGGGCACCAAACCGCCCTGCAACAGCTCCCTGTGAGCCAGGAGCCTCTGCCAGGGCCATCCTCTGAGCCAGGCCGTGCTTCTTGTCCTCTAGCATCAGCTAAAGCAGGTTCTAACTCCCCCGCAGCTCAGGAGCCAAGACAAGGCTGAATTAAGTCAAACATTGGCAGGTGGAAGTAGCAGAGGATGCTCCTCCCCGGCAAATTAAGCCCAAATGAATTAATCAATGAGACAAATTTAAAAAGCTTTCATGCACTTGTGCAGCTCTTGCTCTATATATACACACCAGTCACCTGCCCCAGAGCTGCTGGTCAGGACAGGAGCCTGGGGAGGGCTGGTGAGGAGGCACCTCGACCTGGCAGTGCCCTGCAGTCATTCTGTTCCTGACACCCCCTGCGCACCCGGGGATGCTGCAGGGACCTGGGGGTGAGGAGGAAATTGGCTGTTAGAGAACAAGGGAAAGGGCAAGAGGATCCCAGCAGCCCTGGACCCTGAGAGGAGCCATTTACAATTGGAGGGGTGAGAGAGTTTAGGGTCTGTCTGTGGTTTCCTTTGCCTTCCTCCTCCTCCTGTTTCCAGCGTGTGGGAGGCATCTTCATCCGGCCTCGCCAGCAGCAGCAGGCTCGTGTGGGTTTGGCAGAGCCAGCGGGCACAGCTCTCTGCCCTGCTCTATAAATACAGTGGCTTCTCCAGGGCTGTCTAGACAGGAAACAGCCTGAGAACTGGGAGAAAACTCCTTGAGTTAAAGGGGACTGGGACTGTGCTGGGAGCCCAGGGAAAACTGGCTACTCGCTCCGAATCCAGGGGATCCAAGGCTCTGGATGAGCTGCAGGACAATGGGGAGGGGACACAGTTACACCACACAGCCACAACCACCCCTCTATCCTGCTCTGGCCTTTCTGCTTCCCACCCTTACACAGAGCAGCTCTAGGGATGGGATCCACGGGATCCCTCGTTCATCAGAGCCTGGCCAGGGCACAGGGACCCCGCTGCTGCGGTCCTTCCTTCCAGGTGCTAAACCTCTTTGGGTTTGTTTTGCATTGCTTTCACTTCATACTCTTGCAGGGTTGTTTTGTCCCCGGCTGTGGCTTTTTTCCCTGTAAACATCCAAGTAGTACTTGAAAGAAAGAAACAGCTCCAGTTAGTGGGGGAGGAATCCTGGCCCGTGGGTAATGACACAGAACGACAGCCCGTCTCCCACTGGAAGGAGCTGCTGTTGGGCTTCCAAACGACAGCGTGCAGAAAATGCCATTAGCAGATTATCCAACTGAAGAATCTTTGCAGTAACAAGAAGGTGAAATGCATCTGGCCTTGAGAGAAGGGGCCACCAGCACCGTTCCCACACAGGAACGGGAGAGGCAAATCCCGTGTCCGTACAGATGTCTGCACCAGCCCGGGCTGTTCTTCCCCGAGCACTCACAGGAATCCCTCCAGGTCCAGTCCCCACGTCCCTGGTTCCCAGCAGGGAGAGGGACAATGTGTGGGTGCTGTGGGTACTGCTGGGGGATGTGATAAGGGGATAGATCCCCCTCTGAGGAGAACCCCCGAGTGATTTGTCTTGTGTCTGTATCACTATGAAGGCTGTAAATTACTGACATTGCTTATCTGGAGCTTCCTCCCCCTGTGAAGACGAGATAACAGTTTGAGAAGGTGGCTGTTGCTGCTCTGGTGGACTTCAGCACCTTTATCTGCCCCTGGAGATCTTCTGGGGCCAATCCAAAGATAGCAGGAGGATTTCTCGGGGTGGAGAGCCGAGGGGACAGGATGGGCAGTGTCCTGGCCCTGCCCTGGCTCTAGAGACAGTCACTGTCCCGGACAGCCACCGGGGTGTCCTGGTGCCACCAGGGAGCTGAGCAGCACCAGAGAGCCCACAGGCAGCAAGCCCAGGGATGCCCTGCTCCATGCCCAGCCCTCCGAACCTGCCTGGGTGTGGGGGCACTTCCACGGAGCCCGAGAAGCCTCGGCACGTATGGAGCATCAGGGCAGGCGATGGGAAGAGCTGGAGTCCCCTGGGACAGCTCATCAAACATCCCAGCCCCCTGAGCAAGCCGGGCTGGAACAGAATGACATTCACACAGAGCTCAGCCTCAGTGCCACAGGGGCAATGTCAAACAAACATAATTAATTTCCCTCTGCAAATCAATTGGGGGCAGAAGTCAAGCTCTCCCAGCACAGGAGATACACTGCAGCAGATAATCATCCCACACGATGAAAGTGCACTTCCAAGGGTGCCTGCTCACCTCCCAGTGAATCAGAGCCTCCCCGTGGGCACCATCTCCTGTGCTCTCCTCCGTGCACCACCCGTGAGCCTGCACTGCCCAGGGCAGGGAGCTGAGCCTGGCAGGACTCTTGGGCAGCAGGTTTCTGGGGTGGGTGGCTCAGCCCCTTACCTGGCAGCTCTGGCAGCGAGGGGAAGGCTTTGTCTTTGTGCCAGGAGCGCCTGTGGGGATGCAGAGCCCTGAGCACCCTCCAGCCCCATCTGCCCTCTCCCTCTGCCTGGGGAGGAGGCGGGTGCCTGTCCTGGGCAGACACCAGCCTGGGGACACGGCCTGGCTGCTAGCACCGCTGTGGAACTGCCTGCCTTGGCTGCTGTCTGCAGACGATAAAATATCATGTGATGTCTTAATGAGCCCCTCGGCATGTGACAACTGCAGGGGAGCTCCTGCCTGCCTGGAGGGCTTGGTCCCAACGCTGGCATCTCAGTGTGAGGACCAGCAGGAGCTGCCCTGCCCCAAGCAGAGGCTGCCAGGACTCTCAGCCCTGTGATGGAGCAGGAGCAGAGAGCTTTTATCAACTGTGAGTTAAAATGAGATGCCACACTAATGTGAAGGAAATGGCAGAAGCAGCTGGGCTGGGTGCTTTGAGAGGCTGGGTGGCATTGGTGTTCTTCTCTTCCTGGCTGAGCGTGCTTGATCAGCTCCTGCCAGGTCTCCTAAAACTGCAGCTGTGGTGCCCCAAGCACTGCTGGTCCTGAAACAGATTCTCACCCCCATGAAGGTGTTTGGGCAGTCTGGCAGGCAGGGGCTCCTAAAAAACGAATTTCCCAGAGGAGCAGCCAAGTAGTGCTGGGTGGGGCAGGTTATGATGTTGAGATGAAACCAAGAAAAGAAAAAGCCAGTTTGGGTCCAAAAGTCTTGGCTGGACAGCGGCCCCTGAGAGGGGGCAGCACTCTCTGGGTTCTCTCATGGTGGCATCAGCAAAGCCCACCCCTGCACGCCACTGCCGAGCTGCCGGCCTGGGGCAGGTCACCCTCTGTGGTTCAGGTGTTCCAGTGACGGGAAGCGGTTTGCCAAGGCCGGGCAACACACCTGGAACCCCGGCAGGTGCAGAGCAAGCCCGTGGCCCTGCTGTGAGGGGAGAGTGGGACAGAGGGGGACACGGGCACAGCCTGCCCTCGGTGCTGGCCCCACCTGGGGACACACAGGCGTGTCCTGCCCGAGCCCCGGGACCGGGCTGCGTGCCTGTACCGCGGTGTGCACGCCGGGCTCGGCCCGCGGGGCCGGGGCACGTCCCGCACGCGTGTGCTCTGCCCGGCCGGCCGGGAGCCGCCAGCTGCCCGCCAGCAGCCCCGCAGCCTGATGGGCTCCAGCCTTTTCAGGGAGAGATGGAGCTGACAGAGTCTTTGTCAGTCAGATCTGTCAGGGAAAGCTCTTTGTTCTTCAGCATTTGCTCTTGCCTCCCCCCTCCAAACCTAAACTAGATGCATCTGCTTTTGTTTTCTAAATGCAGAATTAGGGGCTGAAAGGAGCCCCTTTGTAGTGGGGAGGAGGGGAGAGCTGCGGATCTTTCACGGGGAAGGCAAGGTCAGGGGGGAGCCGCTCTATTGTGCAGGGCCTCTCCTCTGCCGGCTCAGCCCTTTCTGTGCCCCCTCTCCACAGTCCGGTTCCCGCTGGAACCGCTCCGGGACGTGGGGAAACAGCCCGGCGGGACGGGCTGCCCTCCCGGTGCGGGGACGGGCCAGCCTCGCCTCCGTGCATTCTGCTGCTTCCGATGCCGCAGCTGGGAGCCGGCGTGTGGAGGCAGCAAATGAGGAGGAGGAGGAGGATGAAGGCCACCCCATGGCCTTGGGCTGGCAAGTGGAGGCGGGCAGTCTGAGAGTGCAGACGGGCACACGTGGAGCTGGAGGGGCTGCACGTGTGCCCAGGTGCGTGTGACTGTGCAGGCTGTGTGTGACTGTGCAGGGGCTGTGTGTGACTGTGCAGGCTGTGTGTGACTGTGCAGGGGCTGTGTGTGACTGTGCAGGCTGTGTGTGACTGTGCAGGGGCTGTGTGTGACTGTGCAGGCTGTGTGTGACTGTGCAGGGGCTGTGTGTGACTGTGCAGGCTGTGTGTGACTGTGCAGGGGCTGTGTGTGACTGTGCAGGCTGTGTGTGACTGTGCAGGGGCTGTGTGTGACTGTGCAGGCTGTGTGTGACTGTGCAGGGGCTGTGTGTGACTGTGCAGGCTGTGTGTGACTGTGCAGGGGCTGTGTGTGACTGTGCAGGCTGTGTGTGACTGTGCAGGGGCTGTGTGTGACTGTGCAGGCTGTGTGTGACTGTGCAGGGGCTGTGTGTGACTGTGCAGGCTGTGTGTGACTGTGCAGGGGCTGTGTGTGACTGTGCAGGCTGTGTGTGACTGTGCAGGGGCTGTGTGTGACTGTGCAGGCTGTGTGTGACTGTGCAGGGGCTGTGTGTGACTGTGCAGGCTGTGTGTGACTGTGCAGGGGCTGTGTGTGACTGTGCAGGCTGTGTGTGACTGTGCAGGGGCTGTGTGTGACTGTGCAGGCTGTGTGTGACTGTGCAGGGGCTGTGTGTGACTGTGCAGGCTGTGTGTGACTGTGCAGGGGCTGTGTGTGACTGTGCAGGCTGTGTGTGACTGTGCAGGGGCTGTGTGTGACTGTGCAGGCTGTGTGTGACTGTGCAGGGGCTGTGTGTGACTGTGCAGGCTGTGTGTGACTGTGCAGGGGCTGTGTGTGACTGTGCAGGGTGTGTGTGACTGTGCAGGGACTGTGTGACCGTGCAGGGTGTGTGTTGCTCTGTGCAGTCTGTGTGTGACTGCAGGGACTGTGTGACTGTGCAGGGACTGTGTGACTGTGCAGGGACTGTATGTTGCTCCGTGCAGGGTGTGTGTGACTGTGCAGGGTGTGTGTGACTCCGTGCAGTCTGTGTGTGACTGCAGGGACTGTGTGACCGTGCAGGGTGTGTGTTGCTCTGTGCAGTCTGTGTGTGACTGCAGGGACTGTATGTTGCTCCGTGCAGGGTGTGTGTGACTGTGCAGGGTGTGTGTGACTCCGTGCAGCTGGCACCTGTGTGCTCCTGTGGCAGGGCAGAGGTGGGTGCGTGCCAGCGGGTACAGCCCCTGTTTGTGCTGTGGGAGGAAGGGGGAGCTGCAGGAGGCTGTGCAAGCCGTGGGCTCTGGGGGCCATGTCCCAGGGAAGCTGCTCCCCAAATGCCTTTGTTCCTCCTCAGCCAAGTAACATTCCTCAGCCCAGACAAAACTCTCCAAGCTCTGGCCTCGCAAGCCTCAAAATTTCCTCACCAATGCAAATGCTTTTGTGGGAGAGCCCTGCACATCACACACTTCCTGCCCTGGTCCAGGAGAAGGGCAGGGGCCCAGCACAGGCTGCTGATGCCGAGGAACTGCCCCAGCCCTGCACGTCCCTGAGCTCTGGCTTGCCCCGTGGTCTCTGCTGCTCCTCAGCAGCCATGCCCTTTGCAGACCCCACCTGCTCCAGGAGGTCACTCCTCTCCCTGTCCATCCTGAAGGACTTGCTCACGCACAATTTGCACCACCAGATGGTGACAGCTCATGGTCGCTTCTGTGCTGAGCCCCGACAAGATGCCGAGGCCAAGGGTGCAGCCAGATCCTTGAGCCTCCCAGGAACAGGGGATGGTTTTCCCCATTTCCTGCCATTTCCAAGCACCTTTATTGACAAAGGCCCAAGAACTTGTGCGCTGTTGATGCAATCATGCAGAAAACCATGCCAAAGGACAGCAGGCACAGAGCCTGTCCATCATGAGGAGTTATGCTGAAGCCCTGTAAGGTCTGCTTTGGAGCCAGCATAGAAAATCTGGGACAGAAGCCCAGTGGAGTCACGGATAGCAGGTGTGGGTTCCCCAGCAGCCTTGGCACCTTCAGCCCAAAGCTCCTGGCTGTTGGGCAGTGAGGAAGGCAGGGCTGGGGATGGGCGACTGCACCCTAAAGGTACATTGGGTGAGCTGTGCATGCGTGGAGCTGGGTTTGGCTCTGCCATCACTGAAACGCTGCCCGTCTCTCTGGGAGAACATCCCAGCAGGTGTGTTACCTTCCCCCCTTCTCCCTGCCCACAAATCTGTCAGATGTGAAAGGAAATATTCCCGAGGTCTTGGCATGGGGAGCTGAACAGTTGCCTGAAGCAGGAGGAGGCTGCTCCAGGGGATGGATGCCCAGCATTTGGTTCACATCTAACGCCAGTGACTGACAGGGCTAATTCAGCCTGTCCTCTTCCCTCTTATAACTTAATCACTTACACATTGCCTCGGCAGGTCTTTCCCTGCTGACTGGAGATGTCTTCATCCTGGGATGCCCTGACTTGGGCTCATGGCTGCTCCCATTGTGCTTCCTGCACGGAGGTGAGTGCCCTGCACCACCCGTGGTACCCTGAGCCGGTCCAGCTCTGGGGGAGCTTGCCTCAGTGCCCAAACTGGGGCTCTGGGACTGGCCTTCCATACTGGGGAGTCCAGAAGTCAGGCTGGTCTCGCTGGTGTGACAATATCCCACTTTGCCCTTTGGCTTGGGGGCTGAGTGTGGCCCCAGCTGAGACTAAGCCAAAAGCGCACGTTGGGAGTTTCGGGGAGCTCTGTGTTAGAGCTGCCGTGTTCCTGCTCCAAACCTCAGTGCAAACAGCTGGGAAGGGCAGGGACTGCGGCAGCGGTGGCTCTGGGAAGGACTTGGGGCTGATGCTCTGCACGGGGGCTGGCTGGGGGCTCCAGGGTGCCCAGAGCTCTGCCCACCCTGCTGCCTGCACCCACTGCCCGCGCCCCGCTGCCTCCAGCCCGGCTGTTGCCCAGGGATAACGGGGAGTGCAGGCGGTCCCCTCGCCCCAGCCCGGGGCCCGAGGCTCCCCTGGTGCCAGCAAGAGCAACAGGGCAAGAGTGCAGAAGTGAGGGGAGCATCACGGCCAGCATCCCTGCGCTGCCCCGAGCGCAGCCTGCGCTGCCTTCGGTCGACCACGGCCCGCAAAACCCCGGGGGAACGCCTGGAACGCCCCTGCCGGGCGGCCACCAGGGTCTCCAGGTGGGGGGGCGGTCCGGCTGTGACTACAAGCCCCATCAGGCCGCTGAGGAGGAGGAGGAAGGCGGAGGAGGAGTCGCGGCTGTCGGCGGGGCGGTGCGGGAGCGGCTTAGTNCCCAGGTGCGCCTCGTTGCCCTGGCGGGGCGGCTCGACGGCGGCACCGGCGCGGGGGGGGCTCCGCCTTGAGGGACCTGGGGGTTTGCGGACGGCGGGGCGCTCCGGTGTGCGGGGATCGGGGGCCCCGGGGCCGTTCCCGGGGTGCAGCCGCTCGGCGGGCGGCAGTTTCGGAAGGCGGCGGGTCCGATCCCGTCCATCGGCCGAAACGAGACTGGAGCCGCCCCCACCGTCCCGACCCCGAAACCGCTCCTGGCCGCGGGGGAGCCTGGCGGGAATCGGGGGTCGTTTTCCGAGTCGCTGCCTGGCCCCTTATTCCGAAAAGTACCTGAGCGGGAGCCTCGCGGCTTCCAGAAAAAAATGGAGAAGGCGCTGGATTGGGTTGTGTTTCAGTTTTGGGATGCCGGGGCGGTCAGCGGGAATGGAGGCGCTGGAATAACGCCGTCCCGGAGCTGGTGCTTCCCTTTGTGTGTGCACGCCGGTGGGGCTCCCGGAGCCGCCGCGTCCCAGCGCTGTGCAGGCTCCGGGAACCGCTCGCCCGCCCACGGCGGAGGTGCCGGAGTGCGGGGAGACGGCGGCGACACCTGCGATGGCGGGCGACCGCCGCGGCGGTGCGGTGGCCCTCGGCACGCGGAGGGGCTGGTTGCAGAGGGGTTTGGTTGTGGTTTTTGTGGGTTCTGGCGCCGGGAGACATGGAGGTGGCCGCTGGCCTCGTGCGAGGACGGAGCAGAGCGTGTCCGTGTTCAGGTGACGCCGAGGAGCTCCGCGGCTGCCTCGCCGTTCCCTCTGTGCCCGGGTTGCTGAGTTACTGCCCCGTGTCCCGGGTCACAGCTCCCTCCCCGGCAATGTTTAAACCCGACCGGTTCAGTGAACGGCGGGCACCGATGAACGGTCGGGCTCGGCGGCTGCCGGCTCCCGGCCGGAGGGAGACCGGGCGCTGCGCGCAGGTGGGGGCGGCGGTTCGCTCCGGCCGGGGCTCTCCGGGTGCCCACGAGCTGGATGCCGGCACGGGGAGCGGGGCGCAGGGAGAGCCCCCCCGCAGCCCGGGGACGCCGCAGCAGCGTGGGCCCTGCAGCCCCCTGCTCTGGCTAGCAGCCATCTTCCCCACTCAGGAGCACTTCCTCCCTTAATCCCTGTGCTGGCTGGCATGCACTGCTGCCTTCTCCTTGTGTTGCTCCGAGAGGATTAAAATAAATCGCCCCTGCCCCGGCAGGGTGCAGGCACGAGTGGTGCCGGGCTGAAGGCAGCCGGCGGGAGCATCGTCTGGGCTGCTCCACACCCTGGCCGTGCGGGAAGGGTCACTTCCCGAGGTGAGCTGCAGCTCCCTCCTTATTTACCCACCTAAAAACATAACCTGAGCCAGAACCCGTTTGTCTCTCGCCCCAGGTGGAGCCCCCCAGGTCCTGGCTGCTGGAAGGGGTCACTCGCAGATGCTCATCCCATCCTGAAAATCCAACTTGTTGCCCCTTTGGGGACCTTCTGTTTCTGGGCATGATGGCAAATGTGTGTCCTTCCCTCCCGATGGCTTTCCTTGGAGGAGTGCAGTGTAGGGAAAACCCCATCCAGCTCCCTCCCAGGCTGGGTAATGGGTGTCTGTCCCTTCCAGGGGATGGCAGGCTGTGATCCCAGTGTCCCTGTCCTTGACCAGTCTCCTCCCAAAGCAGTCAGGGGCACCAGCCCAGCATAGATTTTTGAGTACCAATGATTGTTCTGTAGATCTGAAAATCAAGTCTTCAGGTAGGGAGGGATCCCTGAGCGTGAGGATGCTTCTAGAACTGCGATGGTTTTATGGAGATCTGTGAGTGAGGCTGGGTCTTTCCCTGTCCCTTCCTGCCCCATGTCCCAGGCTCTCCCACCTCTGGATACTCGCCCACAGCTCGGTGCTGGAGATGCCCCTGGCAGCCCCAGGTCCTGGCAGCCAGCTGGGAAGGGTTAACATGCTCTGTATGCTGCACAGTTGGATATTTATTTTTCCAAGCATGTGTCTGCTTTAAGCATTACAGTTTTTCCCTACAGTTCCATGTGCAGTTGTGTTTGCTTTTTATTTCAGCAAATACTTGGTTCTTGACCTGAGCCGCAGGTTGGGGCGCGGAGCGCTGGGCAAGGGAAAGGCTTTGCTCCTGTCCCCACGGATTGTGCCTTTGGCATGTCCTTCTTCCCCAAGGGCAGCTGGAGGGCTGCTTTTGTTGTGCCTCAGAGGAAAAGGAGTCTCTTCTCATGTGCTTTGGAGCTGGGGGGCGTTTGTGCCAGGCAGGGTGGTCTGCTGGCAGTCACCACCTCCCCTCCTGAGGGACAGGGACTGTGCCTGGCTGGGCACAGCCCGCCACCTCAGGCTCCTGATGCTGTGCAGACCCAGGAGCTGAGCTCAGACTCTTCTTTCTCCCTGCTGGATTTGGCCTGTCCCTGTTCTTTTCCTACCCGCTGGCTGCTGGTGCCAAGGCGGCGCGGACGTTCTGACGTGGGGAATGCCACGGGCCATCTCTGCCCAGCAGGGAGGCAGAGGAAAGGAACCAGAGCCCCCGGCCCCACCAAGCCCATGGCAGCAGCCAGCCCCCCCACATCCAGCACACAGGGATCGGATCGGGGCTCCCCTGCAGATGTCCCAGCATTGCAGGGCTCCCAGCCTGGCTGGACACCCTGCTCCAGCCCCAGCTCATGTGTTTGGCACCTCGGATGCATTCCAGAGATGAGCCACAGGACAGGAAGGGGCTTCCCCACTCAGAGCCACTCAGCTCAGAACCATGGGGTGCATCTGCAAGGGGGGAGGTCCTGTCTGTGCCACGTCCCCGGGACAGCTCAGCCCTGTGACTCAGGGGTGTGGGAGAGTGAGGAGTGAAAGTGCAGCCCTCGGGGTCCCTGAGGACCCTGGGGGGACAGGTGGCACAAGACTCGTCATGGACACACTGGCGTGCAAAGGCAGTGTGAGAACATCTTTCCTGGTACACAGGGAGCATGTGCCCCTGGAGGGTGCACGGATGGGCACAGGGCTGTCCATCACCACTCCAAAATAGCTCCGTGGGTGTAATGGCTGGTTGTAATTGCAGTTTTGGAGGCAGGTCTCCGAGGGGCACTTAGCCCTGGCTCCTCTCTAGCTGCTTCTGTTTTTAGTTGTTTGAATCCACCCCGGAGCAGTAAATTGCAGTGTGCTGGGGCCACGGGGCGTAGGGATGGTGCCCAGTGCCCGGCAGGAGCCAGAGACCCACCCTGCCCGAGTGCCATCCTCCAGAGCAAATGGTTTCCTGTTGGGATTTGTATAAAAGCTGTATAAACACGGAGAAGAGCCGTGCTGTTGTTTGCACAGGTAGGAGCACTCTCCCCACTTCCTCGCCTCCTTCCCTTGTGGGCACCAGGGAGTCATGAGGGCAAGTGTCTTGGGGTTCCCCAGTCTCCCTTTTTCCTAGGGAAGGAGGAAAAGGTCTGTGCTACCTCTTCAGCATCTCTGAGCACCGAGGTTCCCTCGGGTGCTGCTGAACCTGTCCGGGAGGAGCAGGCAGGACGCGTCCCGGTCCAGCAAAGCCGTGGCTGCTGCGCCCTCCCTCACTGGCCTGGGAAGCCGACCATCTCTGTGTGCTCTTGCTGGCTCCTGGCACCCTTCCCTCTGTTCGTCCCTCCTCCCTGCCAGTGACCCTCTCAGCCACGGGCCAGCTCTGCGCTGCCGAGCGATCCCTACGCCATGGAAATATCCTGCTGTCAAGCCCCTGAATCAGCTGGAAGGCACCCGCTCCGCTCGAGGTGTATCTGGAGAAGGGCTCTGCTGTGCGCGAGCCAGCACTGACTCATTTTTCAGGAACTGGAGGCACTGGGCTCTCCTCCATCCCTCCATCCCTCCCCTCGGCGCGGGGCCGGCTCGGGAGGCCCACGCAGACGCTCCGCATTAGGGCATGTTCCGGGGAGCATGTGCTGTCGATAAACAAAGCCACTGAGAGACAGAAAATAATTTCCAGAAATACCAAAGACGTTTCCCCCCCCCCCCCCGAAGAATTCCACCTCCCCTTTCCAAACCCTGATAAATCCTGAACATTCAATAACTATTTCCAAGCACTAGCCAGCACCTGGGAGCGCTGGTGTTGGAGATAACACCGGTGTTTGCTGGGTGCCCTTTTCCCTGCCTGACTCCTTGTGTCAATAGTTTGGATCCCAAATATTCCTGTGCCAGCCAGAGCAGTTGGGCAGGAAGGAGGCAGCTGGAGACCCCACAACTACCCCCAGCTGGGCTTCCTTTGGGTGCAGAAGCTCTTTGGAGGGTCTAAGCCCTCTGGGGCTCGTGGCTGCTCACCCATCCCTGGGGAAAAGCCGCCGCTCCCAGCGCAGGGAGCTCAGGGTGTCACACTGGAGCAGGAGAGGCAGAGGCCAGAGCTCCACGGACCGAGTGCGTGGGGAGGATGAGTAGCAGTTCATTACTCACTACGATTATTACTCACTGTTTTTAGCAGTGCGTACTTCAGCCTGACGCCTTTCGGCAGAGGGAAGCGCCCGTTCCCGCGGCAGGTCGGGAACTTGGGAACGGCACGGCAAGCGGGGAGAGGAGCCGGGTGAGCTTGGGATGCTCGGCAGGGGCTGAGGGGCCTGGGGGCACAGCCGTACCCCGGGAGGTGCCTTGGGGAAGGGTTTGTGGCATGGTGGTGTCCTGTCCTGGTCCTTGTGATTGTCCCAGCGCTCCCGCTGCCAGCGGCGCCCTGGCCGGGGCTGCGCGGGTTGTGCAATGGCTGGGCAGGGTCTCCTCGGCAGAGCCCGGGGGACCATCGGCGGTGGCCAGCGTCGGGAGCTCATCCCAGGCTGCTGCCGAGGTGCAGATGTGGCGCGGGGGTGGAGCACAGGGGCTCGTTCCCATCCGCACGGCTCGGAGCAGTTGGCCGGGGGCGGCTGGGTTCGGGCTCCAGCATCCCCCTGGAACGTGTCTTGGAAGAGCTCCATGCTCCTGGCATGGAGAGAAGGAGAGATGGTCAGAGAGAAGGAGGAATGAGGGCCGTGGAGGGCACACCCCCACAGCTGCCTGAGGCAGGATCGGGCTCTGCTGGGCCTCCCTGTGCCAGACCCCGGCTCTGGAGCTGCCCCGCACGGAGCAGTCCCCTGGAAAGGGACGGGGACCTGAGGGGACAGGTGGGCTGGAGAGCCCAGCGTGAGAGCTGGCAGGGACAGGAGCCAGTTGCAGAGTTGGCCGTGGATGCCGGGGGATTTCTCCCCACACAACCACTTCAAAAACAGCTGTTGGTGGAAAGAGATCGGCTGCAGCTGGCTGACCCTCTGGCTCCAGGAAGGCCTCTCCAAGGGGGTGGCTGCTGTGTGCCCTATAGATCCTGTAGGGAGTGGAGGGGGCTGGAGTTTGCAGTGAGAGCTGCTTTGCTTGGGGTGGCACAGACAACATGAGACTTTGCTCTGGATAAGGGATTTCCCTCAGCGAAGCCGTGGGTCAGCAACAAAGTGCAGGAAGAGGAGAGCAGGAATCTCCCTTTCTTTAACCGGCGTTAATGTTTCTCTCACCGTTCTGGGAAATCTTGCTGCGTTCGGTTCTGCTTCACCAGCAGTTTCACTCTTGACACATCAGCGCTTTTACACAGGGAAACATGACCCTGCCAGTCAGTGCCAGGTCGTGTCAGGCTGCTGAGGGGTCTGTGGAGACCTGCCACCGCAGTCTGGGACATCCCTCGGTCCGGGGACATCCTGCTGTCTGGGCTGGATGCGGAGGAGCACAGCCTGTGATGCGGCCATGCTGGAAGGGGTGATGTGGGGGAGCTGGCCGTGCCCTGACTCTGCTTTCCTCCTTCACAGCTTGTAGGGGCTGCCAGCCCTGCGGAGACGCCCCTGCGCCCGCCCGGGGCCAGCCCGGGGCCCCCATGGAGTGGGAGTTGCGGAGCCCAGTCGCCGAGCAGTAGCCGCAGCAGTGGGATGTGGACCTGGCGGTGCCTCATCCTTTGGGCTGTGCTGGTCGCAGCCGCGCTCTCCGCTGCCCGGCCGGCCCCCACCCTGCCCGAGCAAGGTAAGAGCACGGCCCGGGGCCCCGCTCCCTCGCCCTTTGTGTTCCTCCTGGGCCACACGAGCTGCTCTTCCCTGCAGCAGAGGCAGAGGCTGGCGTGTGCTCCGGCTGTGGGGCCACCAGCATGTCCCCGGTGCCACCTGTGGTGTCACCCGCCTGCCTGGGAGCTGGCGCCTCTGGGGACATGGCACATGCTGTCCCTAGAGTAGTTTGTGTGGGCACAAAAGTGGGTGTGTGGCTCCAGCAGTGCCTGGGGACATTTTAAACCTGGAGAAAAAGTGTGGCAAACCCTGATGTGTTGGTTTGGAGGAGGGTGCAGAGCCCTGGGGGCTGTGTCCCCTTCTGGGGTCGCTCCGTGTGGTGGCGCTGTCACCCCTGTGAGGATCTGTAACCCGGGATGTGTGTGAGGCTGCTCCCACCCTGGGGAGTGTCACTGGGGCGGCGCTGGGCTCAGCTGGTGGGGGTGAAGGTTTGGGTGCAGGGTTCTGGTTCAGCTCTGCCAGCTGGCAGCGCTAGGGGTGAATGCACCCCGCAGAAAGCCTCGGGATGCTCCGGTGTTGCTCCCAGCTGGGAATGCCCAAGGCGGGGGCTCAAAGCCAGGGCTGGCTCATGGGATTCGTGCAGTCCAAATCCCTGCTCCACTGGGGCTGGGGAGCCCCTGAGCAGGACATCCCCTCCCTTGTTATCGCTGCTGTCCCCCGGGAGCAGCGCAGGGCTGGTGGCAGCGGCCAGGGGTGCTCCTGCCTCAGGCTGGCCCAGCTCTGGAGCGTGGGGGCACCCCAAGGCTCAGGGATGGGCCAAGTGGGTCTCCTGGCCCCGGGCAGGGCCGGCCCTGGCAGCGAGCCCCGCTCCGGCGCGTCAGAGCCCCGGCCCTGGCGAGGCAGAGAATAACCAGAGCCGGCAGCGCCGCGCGGGCTTCGACTCGCTCCTTTTGGTTCTAATTACCCAAGAATGTCTGGTCTGTGGGCACTGCTTTGCTTTTTAAGACTCGCTCCCCCTTCCCCCTTCCTCCCAGCAGAGCCCCGAGGCAGATTGCTGGTGTGGCCGGTGTGGGCACGGTGCTGCATGGTGCCCCGGGGTCCCCTCGGGGTCCCTCAGGGTGGGAGCTGGCAGCCGGCGAGTGTCCCCTCTGCAGCTGGCATGTGTCCCCTCTGCAGCTGGCATGTGTCCCCTCTGCAGCTGGCATGTGTCCCCTCTGCAGCTGGCATGTGTCCCCTCTGCAGCTGGCATGTGTCCCCTCTGCAGCTGCAGCAGGGAGATGCCCGGGTGATGCCGTTGGCTGCCGGGGTTGGCACCTCTGGCTGGAGCAGCGGGTACCCTGGGGACAGGTCACACCCTGTGAGGTGACACCCCAGGAGACAGCCGGAGCCACGCGTGGTCCCTGGGGAGCCGCAGCTCCGGAGAGGAGCCCGGGCACAGCTCCACTCGCAGGAACCATTGCTGAGATTTTTCCACTGGCGTGCCTGCTCCCCGCATCTGTAAACAATGCGGTTGACAGTGGTAAACATGTTTTTCTCGGGAGATTGCTCTTCCTGGAAGAGGTTTCCTGGCAGTGTTTGGGGTAAGGATGGCTCTGTGCTGCCAGCAGAGCACCACCTGCAGCCCCAAGCCCGGCTGTGGCACTGAGGAAAGTGTCGGGGCGTTCTGGCTGAGGGGAGCTGCTTGAGCACAGGTGAATTTTGGGGTGCGTGAGGAGCCCTGCAGCCCCTGGAGGGTTTGGGAGCCGCGTCAGGCGGTGGCAGTGGAGGAGGAGAGGTTGGAGAGGAGGGAGCTGGTTCCTCGCCAGCCTCATGCCAGGGCTAACAATAACCTCTGGAAACATTTCCCGACACGGTTCTCACCAGGGCGGCCCAATTAGTGCCACAGCAGGAGCCCGGCTGGGGCAGAATCCGTCCCTTGGCTCGGGAGCCGACTGGTGGGAACAAAATGTTCCCAGCAGGACGTGTGGGATGGGAAGAGCCAGTGCTGGGCCAGGACCTGCAGCCAGGGCTGAGCCACCAGCATCTCTCAGGGGCAGGTCTGACCTGGCCGCAGGGGTTTTGGGGTCCCCAGGGCTGTGGATGGGGTTCAGCTCCCATGCTGAGGGCCATCGTGTCCTGGGGGCCGGGGTCTCTGTCCTTGCCCCGTGGCTCAGGAGCATCCCCCATCACCCTGGGGGCAGCAGCTCAGTCCCCTCGGTGGTGGAGGCAGCAGCTTTCCCGGACTTTGTTCTGGATGTTTATGGGGTTTCAGTTTACTCCCGGTTCTGAGGCAGCTAAGCTCCCTTCTCAGGGAGGAGTAATCCCCCGCGGCCGGTCAGCGGCCTGGCCTCATGTGGAGGGGGCTTCAGCTCTGGCTCCCCTCTCCCCGTGGTGTGGGAGGGAGTTTGGGAGTTCTGCTCGTCAGGGGCTCCCTCCCATTACCAAAAAATCTGGAGCAAATAAAACATTAACAGGCATTTACTGCATTTTATAGTTACCTAAATTTGGAGGTGGTGAAAAAACCCCGGTTCGGGGAAAAGCCAAGAAATTTCCATGCGCAGCCTCTGTCCCTCCCTCACACAAAGCCGCTCTTTGTCTCCAGGTTAAATAGAAACCTGCAGAAAATTGCCAAGGATTTTTTTCCCTCTCTCCTTGTCTGCCATTGTCCCAGCCGCTGCTCAGGCATCTCCTCACAGGGGGCTGCCGTGGCCCTGCAGGGGGTGCCGAGTGCCCCGCAGATTTTCCTGGGGAGCCGTGTCCTGGGGCAGGGGGGGTCCTGCCTCGGGCAGCTGGTTTTGGGACACGCTGAGCCCCAACCTGCCCCCGTGCAGCCGACACTTCCCGGGGGTGCCTTTGCACTCCAAAGCACGGGGGATTTGCCTGCAGCCCCCTCCCCGTGGGGCAGGGGCCGAGGGCTGCCCCATTTCCCAGGGCTGCTGGCTGCCCAGCTGGCCACAGGCTTAACCCCCCCGGCCATCTGCGGGGCCAGCAGGGGCCCTGGCTCCCGGGCTTTGTTGTCCCCAGCCCGCCCAGGGGGTCTCGCTCTGGACCCTGCAGGAGCCAGAAGTCCGGGGCAGGCGATGTGCTCAGCCCGGGTAGCCTGGGGGAGCCCACGAGGGTCCCTGGCTTGTCCCCGGGGCGCTGCTGGCCCTCGGCTCTGTCCCCTCCCCGTTTCCCTGCTGCCCAGTCCCTCCTCGTTCTTGCAGCTCTAGATGTGTCCCACCCAGGCCTCGGGGACCCCGGGGGATCCCACTTGGAGTCTCTGACTCCTTGCTGGAGCCCCGCAAGCAGCCCAGGGATTCCCTGCCGAGGCTGCAGCCTCCCGCTCTGCTGCTGTCGATGGCAGCAGCCCAGGAGCGTTCCCGGAGCTCGGGGGGCCCAGCAGCACCCCCAGACCCCGCTGCTGCAGCTGCCCAGTCCCGGCTGCCGTGGCTGTCCTCCGGGGCATCCCGCCGCCGCCGTCCCCTCCCAGCGCGCCGGGCCGGCATTGTTCCGTCCTCCCGCCTTTCCACTCGGATGCTGTCACTCCGGCCCTTAATTGAGGAGCAAAAAAAAGAAATGAGAGTCTTTGGGAAAAGCAGCCGTGCTCTGGCGGAGCCTGGGCTGTGGAGCTGCCCCGGGGGAGCAGAGGGGTCCCCGAGTGTCTGCCAGGAGTGGAGCCCCGTGGGCAGCAGCCTGGGCTGTGCGGGAGGGAGTGGGCGAGGAATGGACCCTCAGTTCCAGCAGTGAGCCAGGGCCAGGCATTGGGATGTTCTCTTGTGCCCCTCGTCTGTCCGGTGCCCCGGGGAGCCGATGGAGAGGTGTCTGTGCCCCAGGCCGCTGCCTCCAGGGCTCTGGGCTGCTGCTGGGCTCTGAGCGTGGCCGGGGGGGCCCGGGAAAACGGGTGGGTTTATCCTGACAGCTTTGCGAACTCCCAGCACGCCTGTTAATTAAGTGCTGCTTCATTTGCGGTGCCGGCTGGGAGAGCGGGAGGGCCCGGAGCGGGACATAAATCCCCCTCTCCCTGCGAGCAAGCATCCGGGGAGCGCAGGGTGTGGGGAGACCCGCGGCGCCCCGGGCTGGCTCGGACACGGGGAGCTGGGGGTGCCCGAGAGCCGCGTGTGCCTGGAGCCCGTGGTGCTCATGTGCTGGCATCTCCCTGCTGCAGCCTTTCCCTGGAGCAGGCGCTGCGGGGACAGCGCGGCTCGGCTGCTGCCCCTCGGGACGTGCCCCCGGCACAGCCCGGCCTGGGGGGACGCGGCGGGGCGAGGAGCTGTTTAAATCAAAAAGAAGCCAATCCCCACGTCCCGGTGAGCGCTTCCTGTTGGGATTAGTGGGGCTGCCGGGCATGTGTGTGCTTTTTCTTCAGGAAATACCTTCGGAAAGCCCCGCTGGGGTCTCCAGGGCAACCGGCGCCTGCGGCTCCGCGCCCCCCGCCCGCATTGTCCCCGCGCCGCTTTGTTGGCCCCTTTATTGCCATCGCCACCATCGCCGTGGCCGACACAGCCTGTGGCTTTCTCCCTTGGAGGGTGCGCCCGGGCTCCCCGCGGTGTGTGCCCGGCCTGGGGGGCACGGCCAGCACGGAGAGAGGGGGGCACGATGCACACGTGCAGCTCCTGTCCGCAGGGCTGCCCCGTGTCCCCGTCCCTGCTGTCCCCGTCGGGGGCTAGCCCCAGGGGAGCCGGTGACAGTTTTTTGCACTTGGTGACACTCTCCATCTGGCCGGCGCTCGCTGGGCTCGGCTCCGCTCGCGGTTCCATTTCAAAGCTGGAGTAAAGCAATAAACCCGCGGCAGCTGCCCCGGCCGTGGCACCGCGCTGCTTCTGGGGTGTTCACGGAGGCACCATCGGCCAGAGCCGCCCCTTGCCTCGCTGGGGACCCGTGGGCACGAGCCCTCCTGTCCCCTGGGTGGGACGAGGCCGGTGGGACTGGTGTTCCTGTGCTCTGCTCGCCCCGTTTGCTCAGAGGGGCTGTGACCAACCCCACAGCTCCCAGCGAGGTGAGGGCTCCCACTGACCGACCTCTGTGCCCTGCTGCGGGCACCCCGCCTGGTCCCTGCAGGGCTTTTCTGTTCCGTAGGGAAGTTTGCTGCTGTGTGGGAAGGGGCAGAGCTGGGAGCCAGATCAGAGCAGATGTGGCTGAGGCACTGGATTCGTGCTGGTTTGGGTTTCCCTGGCTGTTTGTTGCCCACTGACCTTGCTCTGTGTGAGGAGGGAGTCGGGCCGGGCAGGAGGGTGTGGCGTTACCCAGCCCCGGGTGTTCAGAGGGACAGGATGGGTGTCGCTGCTGCTTTGGGAGCCTTCAGAGATGCCTGTGACTAATCACTTGAAACACAAATCAGAGCTGTGAGAAGTGCCCGTCCTGTGGGAGAAAATCAGGGGAAAACAGGATTGCAAAGCAAGACCCTTCCCCACCACCAAAGGGGCTCCCACTGGTCTTCCCCTTCCACATGAAAATGTTTTGTAACCTCTCACGGATGAACTGGAGCCCTGGCGTTGGCATTACAGCAACTGAGGAAAGGGAATTCTGCCCCATCCCACTGTTTTCCTTCAAGTGCTGAGCAAGAGAAAGAGGAGAGACTCTGGAGCTGCTCATGAATGTTTTTCCTGTGAAGCTTCTCATCAGTCCAAGGCAAAGAGAAGTGGCCAGAAAGCGAAGTGCAGGTCACGGTGCGGTGAATCGGAGTCCTGGAGAGCCAAGGTTTCATTTTTGGCTGTACAGGGTGGCTGTTGGGAGCAGGGAGGAGCGAAGCCTGTGCTGCCAGTCCTGGCCCTGTGCTGCCTGCACGCCCTGGCTCCTCTCTGGGGCGTTTTGTGCCAGCAGAGACCCCGTGCCACTCTATAGTGGTGGCCCAGGGCGAGCTGCTGTGGCTGTTCAGGGCACGTGTGCAGAGAGGGAGCAGAGGTTGTTCTTGTCTGGGCACCCAGAAATCCTGGGGGGCTCAGCCCTCGAGCTACAGAGCAGCTGAAGCTTGAACATCTCCCGTCTGGTTCTGCTGTATTTATTGGGATTTTCCAGCCCAGTCTCTTGCCCCTGAGAGCAGCATCTGCAGCAGTGCCCTTTGCCCCTTCGTGCTGCTCCCACAGCATCCCCATGGCATCCAGCTGGCCAGGAACAGCCAGACACAGGGAGGAGACAGGTCAAGGGGTGCCTGAAGAGTTGGGCCCTGGAGCTGTGCCACCAACCTGGAGAGCTCAGTCTAGGATGATGATCACACTGCATCCACCCACATCATCACTGGGAGCCTCTGCAGAGCTGCAGCAGCCTGGACCCTTCCTTGGGCTGTGGAATTTGAAGATTTTGTGGTGATTTGAAACCCAGCATCTTCCCTGAGCCTGGGACCAGGAGAGCTGCTCATGCACCACCCACCGTGGAGGGCAGGACTTGAAAATGGCGCCCTGGACACTTCAGGGCTGGAAGAGATGAGATCGTGTCACAGCAGGATGCAGAGAAAGGATCTCTGTGCTGCTCACACGGCGTCACCTCGGGGAGCTCAGCTCCCTGCCTGGGAATGCTGCGGATGGGAGCGCCGCGGCCGGCACCTGCCTGGCCAGAGCTCCCTGGCTGACCTTCCCCTGCTCCCTGCCTGCTGTCCTGCCCTTTCATCCCTGCAGTGCCGTGCTCTAACCAGGGTGGGGGTCCTGGTGGCATGGTGACCCTGGCCTGCTTTGCTGCTGCCCGCTTGTGGTGGTGGGGATCCTGAGACCCCTGCAAGGTGGCGGAGCCATGCGGGGATCTGGGGTGCTTCTGGGAGAGGCTGGATCCTGCCGTGCAGCAGCACTGAGTTGTCACAGGTTGCCTGTTTCTCCCCAACTGAAAGCCCCTGCCCTGTCACACTCCATAAGAGCTGAGAAGGGTGAGGGCTCTGGAGCTGCCCAGGCACCGAGCAGGTCCTGCTGCAGAGGGAAGCACTTGGTGCTGCTTGGGGTGCTCGCAGCCTCTGCCTCTGCCTCTCCTCTGCTCTGCTGCTGCCGCTGGCTCCGTCCCCTGCGTGCTGGGGGTGCTGGGGTCCCTGGTTCTGCAGGGGGAGCATCCCAGCAGTGGGAGCATCCTAGCAATGGGAATATCCCAGCAGTGGGAGCATCCCAGCAGTGGGAATATCCCAGCAGTGGGAGCATCCCAGCAATGGGAATATCCCAGCAATGGGAATATCCCAGCAGTGGGAATATCCCAGCAGTGAGAGCATCCCATCAGTGGGAGCATCCCATCAGTGGGAGCATCCCAGCAGTGGGAATATCCCAGCAGTGGGAGCATCCCAGCATCGCATGTTGCCTCATTAACCAGGCCGCAGCAGCAGCAGCAGCAGCATGGTTTTCCTTTGGTCTCTATTCCTTTTCTCCTTTTTTTTCTCTTCTTCTCTCCCCTAACTGCTCCAGCTCTGCCCAAAGCAAAAATCGAAGTGGAGTCGTACTCGGCCCACCCCGGGGAGCTCCTCCAGCTGCGCTGCCGGCTGCGGGATGACGTCCAGAGCATCAACTNCGCATGTTGCCTCATTAACCAGGCCGCAGCAGCAGCAGCAGCAGCATGGTTTTCCTTTGGTCTCTATTCCTTTTCTCCTTTTTTTTCTCTTCTTCTCTCCCCTAACTGCTCCAGCTCTGCCCAAAGCAAAAATCGAAGTGGAGTCGTACTCGGCCCACCCCGGGGAGCTCCTCCAGCTGCGCTGCCGGCTGCGGGATGACGTCCAGAGCATCAACTGGGTGCGGGATGGCATCCAGCTGGCCGAGAACAACCGCACGCGCATCACCGGGGAGGAGGTAGAGGTCAGGGACGTGGTGCCCGAGGACTCGGGGCTCTACGCCTGCATGACCAACAGCCCCTCGGGGAGCGAGACCACCTACTTCTCCGTGAACATCTCAGGTTCGTAGCAGCCCCGGCTGTGCAGGGAAGGGGCAGCCACGGGGCCGGGCTGTGAAGCGAGGAGCAGGCTGCCTCTGCGCCCCTCTGCACCCCTCTGCACGCCCCTGCACGCCCCTGTGCCCACGCTGGCCACACGTGGTGAGTTCGGGGCCGAGCCGCGACTTGCGGGTGCCCAGAAGAGTTTCCAGTGTGGTGCCGTGGCCTCCTGGCCGCTGCAGTGCAGGGAGAAGCAGCCAGGAATCATCTGACTTTTATTTGAGGGGGCGGGGGGCTGCAGAAGGGGCACGTGCTGGGTGGGAGCCGTGGTCTGCATTGGTGTTGATGGAGCGTGAGGCTGGAGAGGGAGAAACACTCGAGGTGGGGACGTGTCTGTGCTCGCGGGTCTTGGCTGCCACCCTGGGGTGTTGGTGGCACCGGGCGTGGGGCGAGGAGCTCCGAAGTCACCTCTGAGAGCAAATCTCCTGACGATGTCCGTGGCTGCGGGCACTGGGATGGCGGGCTCTGCCAGCCCTGGCTGGGCTGGGGATGCTGTGGGGTTTCTGTGGGATCCCCACGTCCTGCCAGGCACCAGCACCGCCCTGCGCTCCCGCCTCACCGGGCACAGCCCCACCACCCACACACCCACCCATCCACCGTGCTCTGCCAGCCACAGAGGTCCCCACACAGATACCCAGCAGGGCCCTCGCTTCTCTTGCAGACGCTCTCCCCTCTGCAGAGGATGACGATGATGAAGATGATTCCTCGTCGGAGGAGAAGGAGGCGGATAACACCAAGCCGAACCGTACGTGCGAGCCCGTGGTGCTGCCCTGTGGCCGGGCAGGGGGAGGCTGGGCCCAGGGATGGGGCAAGCAGCCCAGGGCACCTGGCAGCCCAGGGCACGGTGGGGAAAGCAGGGCTGGCTGCAGCGGGTGAAGCAGCTGGGTCAGAGCAGGGGCTGTGCCAGCACCGGGGTCACCGCTGGTGCAGCCACGTAAGCTGAGCTTACCCCACGGGGAAAGGGCTGCTGTGACTCGTGGGTGTCCCCCGTGTCCCAGAGCTCCCCTCCCTGCTTTAGCCAGACTTGGCTGCTGGCATCTCTCCTGGTTCCTGTCTCAGCCCTGCTCTGGGCATCCCGGGGGTCGCTCCAGGAGCAGGAGACAGCTGAGTCTGGCCGTGCTGAGCCCTCCCTCTGCTCCCCAGAGGCCATCGCTCCGTACTGGACCTATCCTGAGAAGATGGAGAAGAAGCTCCATGCTGTCCCTGCTGCCAAAACAGTGAAATTCAAATGTCCATCGAGCGGGACACCCAACCCCACGCTGCGCTGGCTGAAGAACGGCAAAGAGTTCAAACCCGACCACCGCATCGGGGGGTACAAGGTACGGGCTGGGGGACAGCCCCTGGCCTGAGCACCTGCAGGGCTGGGGGCTCCTGGGCAGGGGGAGGCTTGAGAGGCACCGAGCCCCCACCCACGGCACCCTGGCAGGGGCAGGGCCCCTCTGACACTGCTGTGTGGGAGTGTCCCCATGGCAGTGACCTGGTCTGGGTCGTGTTTGTACGAGGAGCCAGCCTGGCTCGGCCACCTCGCCTAATCCCCCCGCCCAGGACAGGGGCCCAGCAAGGAGGGGGGTCTGGGCTTGGCTTTCCCCTTCTCACAGCTGCAGACCAGCATCCCCGAGTTCCTTTTCTCCCCAAGGGAGGGATGACCAGAGGCACTGTCCTGCTGGCAGCAGCTCCAGCCAGAAGGCAGCACTGTCCCTTTTGCCATCTCTCCATTTTCAGGGCTGCAGCCTGCCCGGGGCTCAGAGCCCTCAGTGTCTCCCGGGCTGGGAGCCCTGAGCCAGCCCAGCCAGGGACTGTGGGGCCACCATCACACTGAGTCACATGCCACGTGTCACAAGCAGCTCCAGCCGTGGCCCTGCGTGCCAGGGCTCCTGCCAGGAGTCTGGGGCAGCAGCAGGAATGCAGCCACGTCACAGCTTCAGCCCTGTGCAGGGTGTCCTGGGAGGGACACGGGCTCAGGGGTGGGGAGGAGAGGGGCTGCTGGCAGCACAGTGCCCGGGTAGCCAGCGGGGCTGAAGTGCAGGACTGTGGAAATAAGCAGCTTCCAGCTGGGAGGGAGGAGTGCAGTCGTGAGCAGGGCTCAGGAAGGGTTTGCCATGAGGAGCCACAGCTGGAGCTGGCAGTGGCAGGGCTGGCTTCTGGAGAGCCTCCTGTGCCCCGTGGCCAGAGGGACCCAGCTGAGCTCTTCCCAGCTGAGACCCTCCCAGAGGAGCTGCACGGGGCCAGCAGCACCCACAGGGGTGCAGGACCCCAGGCTGACCAGCACACCTGGCCGTGGGGAGCAGTGGGGCTCTGAGCCCAGGGCCAGCCAGGGGAGCAGCTCTTGCAGCAGGGACACTGCTGGTCTGTTCCTCCACACACGGGGGCCAGCAGGGAGGGGTGACCCACACAGCAGGCCAGCCCATCACGCTCGCCCAGCAACATCTGCTGCTCAGCACAGCTGGCTCCGTGGCTCCCTATCCCTCCTGGGACAGCTGGGAGCAATTACAGCCCCTCTGTAGGGAAGGAGAGAGGTGACCTCAAAGGGAGATTTATGTCCTGCCCGTGCCGGGGCTCTGACATGACCAGCTCTGACATGAGCAGGGCCTGGGGCTCCTGTGTGCTGCACCTAACTGCCTCTGTCCTCTCCAGGTCCGCCAGGCAACCTGGAGCATCATCATGGACTCGGTGGTGCCGTCTGATAAGGGCAACTACACCTGCATCGTGGAGAACAAGTACGGCAGCATCAACCACACCTACCAGCTGGATGTCGTGGGTGAGCAGCGCGGGCTGGGCTCTCCCACATCCTCGTCCCCCTCGGCCTCCAGGGCAGGAGGGGCTGCTGCACCCTGCAGGGGTGGGTGGGCTGTGCTCCCAGGGAAGGGGACTGCCCACCGTCCCTGAGGCCACCTCCCATCCCCGTGGCCTCCTGCCCTGGTGTGCGCAGCACAGCGGGCAACGAGCCGGCCACTTCACCCCACCCTGTTCTGGGGGTTTGTAATTGTGGGGAAAATAATTTCATAGACCGGACAGAAACTTTTTCTAATCGCCTTATTAGCCATAATTCCCAGCTGGGAAGGCTGGTCTGAGCAGTTCCACATGTGGAGCTGCTCTAAATGCCAGTAAATGAACCATTAAAAATGTGATTTAATTTGATTACACTGAGCAAACTGAAGGGAACAGTCAGCGAGGTGAACAAAGGGGTTTGTTAATGCTGACTCACCACAGTGGCAGTCACTTTGTTAACAGCCAGAGCCCTCCGTAGGTTTGTTCGACCCCTGGCCCTGCCCGATGGGTGCCGATGTCCCTGTCCCCACACCGGGGTTTCACCTGTCCCCCGTGCTGGCTGCTCTCACCCTGCTCTGGCAGGCTCCTGGGGAAGGGGACACTAATGCTGCGTCGGTGCCCACCTCAGCCAGGGGTGCTGGGCGTGCAGGGCTGCAGGGTGCCCCCGAGGATGGGCAGCAGCACCCCGAACCCCGTTGTGAGTGCCCCTCTCCTGTCCCGCAGAGCGGTCCCCGCACCGGCCCATCCTGCAGGCAGGGCTGCCCGCCAACAAGACAGTGGCCCTGGGCAGCAACGTGGAGTTTGTCTGCAAGGTCTACAGCGACCCTCAGCCCCACATCCAGTGGCTGAAGCACATCGAGGTGAACGGCAGCAAGATCGGCCCCGACAACCTGCCCTACGTGCAGATCCTGAAGGTAAAGCCACACACCCACGGCTCCCCCGTGCCTGGGGCAGGAGCAGGGCACTGGCAGCCACCTGGGTGGGCCATAGGAGTCACCTGGGGCTGGGGACCACGGGCCTGGGGCAGGGAGCAGGGAGGGCTGTGTGTGCAGCCGTGTGCTGGCTCTGCGGTGCCTTTGGAGCCCTGAGGGTGCAGCCCAGGCCGGGTGGGCTGTCCTGGGCAGCGAGCACAGCGCTGGGGCTGGGAGCTGAGCCCCGCATCACCCCGGGGAGAGCAGCTCCCTCTGCACCCCAGCAGTGCCACTCGGCAGGCACGCTGGCCACCGCGGCAGCTGTGGCAGGAGGTCAGACTGGGTGGCCTTCAAAGATGCCTTCCAGCCCGTTGTGTGATTCCATGCAGCCGTCCCAGCCGTGCTCCTGACCGCTGGGGAGCAGGGGGGAGCAGGGTTACGCCCCCAGTCCTGCCTGCTCCTTCCTCCTGTCACCCCTGTGTGCGGCCCCGTCCCTGCCAGCCCGCCGTGGGTGTGGGGGGAGCAGAGCCGTGCCAGCCCTCGGGGCGCTGCAGTTCCTGGGCACGTCCGTGGTGTGACTCCTTGTCGTTGGTCTGTTCCAGCACTCGGGGATTGATAGCTCTGATGCGGAGGTGCTGACCCTGTATAATGTGACAGAGGCCGAGAGCGGGGAGTATGTTTGTAAGGTTTCCAATTATATTGGCGAGGCCAACCAGTCTGCGTGGCTCACAGTCACCAGGCCCCTGGCCACAGGTAATCGGAAGAATGCCTGGCGGTGGAAGACAAAACTCTGGGCTCTCTTGTTTCTGCTGTTTCTGGTGCAAAAACCATGGAAAAATACCCGGCGGGGCCGGCTGTGCTCTGTGTGTGTCCCAGTGTCTCTACCCTGTGCTGGTGTCCCCCTGTCTGTCCCGTGTGCTGCCCAGGTACCTGCTGGGTCTGGCACCAGTGAACCTGGGTCTCTGAGGGTGTCAGGCCAGTCCAGGCACCCCGGACTGTCACAGTGCTGCATCCCCTGCCTGTGCTGCCCTCCCGTCTCCACCTGCTGCCACCATCCTCTCGTCCCTGTCCTGTCTCTGTGCCCCCGTGCCCACTCTCTCCCCCTGCCACCCCTGTCCTTGTGCCCCGTGTCAGCGAGCCAGCCGGCCGGCTCTGCCCGGGCTGATTTCTCCATGCAGCCCATCGCCAGCATGCTCGGATGGGCAGGACACTCCGTTGGTGAAGGGTTTTAACAGCGGCTCCCTAGCTCTGCCGGGATGAGTGGTCATCCCAGGGTCTCTCTAGCAGGTCTGCAGTGGTCTCTGTCTGCTCCCCGGGGGTCTGGCAAATGAGACTGGGCTCTCCCTCCTCTCTGGCCTCCTCCCACAAGATCTCATGTCGTTTGCTTCTCCGTTTTTTGCTTCCATTTTTCCTTCCAGACGGCTGGCGTTAACACGACAGACAAAGAAATGGAAGTGCTTCACTTAAGGAATGTCTCATTTGAGGATGCTGGGGAGTATACATGTTTGGCGGGTAATTCTATTGGGATCTCCCATCACTCTGCATGGTTGACAGTTCTCGAAGGTATATACTCCTCTTCCTCTCCCTTTCCTCCCTTCTTTCCAATGTATGCATTGTGGTCCGGGAGAGAGCGCTTCCCTGCCCCTGTCCCCTGTCCCCTGTCCCCCGTGGGCGCTGCGGGGCTGCTCTGCAGCTGCAGCAGCATGGGGCAGTGCCCCCGGGCTCTGTGCCCCCCTCCACCCCGCTGGGCTCTGCCCCCTGCTCTCTCCCTGGCCCGGGCAATGCATACCTGGGGAACTTAACCAGGGCTTGCTCCACTGGAGCAGGACAGTCCTGCACCCCCAGGCTGGGCCGGGCCAGCGCTGCCTGCTCGGGGGGACCAGGGGAGGTTTGGGGGTGCTGGCAGTGCTGGGGGTTTGGGGGTGCTGGCAGCGCTGGGGGTTTGGGGGTGCTGGCAGCGCTGCCCTTTCGCCTGCCAGGGCCTGGCCTTGCCCTGCGGTGCAGGACTGTCCCGGGCTGTGTGTGCTTGGCCCGCGGGGATGGCTGCCCCGTCCCCATTGATGCTCTCCTCAGTATCAATGCACGGACCAAAGCCTGATAACAGCTGTGGGAAAGCTTTTGGGTCGTTGCTTTCCAGCCAAAACTTTCCCAGTTATCAGCCACTGCTTTGTCAGCCGGGTGTGCTCGCAGCTGGGGCAGGAATCTTCAGCTCCCTCTTAGCCCTGTCTCTGAGGCTCTGCTCCTGGGGGTGTCAGGCTGGGGGTGCAGAGGGGGCAGTCCCAGCCCCATCCTGCCGGATTCACCACGGACCTGGAGCTGTTCGTGGCTCCGACGCCTCCTCAGACACCGAGGCAGGGCCTGTGGGTCCCTTGTCCCCAGCAGCCCAGGCTCCCACAGCAGGTCATTGCCGCTGCAGTGCCACCGGCTGCTCTGCTCCCAGCTCTCCCCAGTCATTACCAGTAAGGCCTGGGCTCCACAGCCCCGGGCACAGCCAGGCCCCCGTTCCATCACACCGTGCGCGGGGTGACCCACATCCTGAGGGACCTGCAGCTCCCAAGCGCGGGCAGAGCACAGCAGCTGGGACAGAGACTGTCCCCAGAGGTGCCCGTGGTGCTGCGTCCCCCTGGGGTGACCCAGGCCCTGTCCCAGCTGACCCCGTCCCGCCTGGGCCGCCTGCAGAGGTGGCGAAGGCGTTGCTTGGCCGTGGGGATGATGACCTGGGGGCTGCTTGCACGCCTTCCCTGCGAGGGTGGGTGGGCAGGCCCCCGTCCCTGCTGCACCAGTGTCCCCAGTGAGCCTGGGCAGGAGCCAGGGGCTCCCCAGTGCCGCTCCTGGGGCCTGGCAGTGCTGACAAACACCCTGTTCACGCCGACCCAGCTATTGAAGACACCCCAGCCATGATGACGTCTCCCTTCTACCTGGAGATCATCATCTACTGCATCGGAGCCTTCCTCATCTCCTGCATGGTGGTGACCATCATCATCTACAAGCTGAAGAGCACCACCAAGAAGACGGACTTCAACAGCCAGCTGGCCGTGCACAAGCTGGCCAAGAGCATCCCCCTGCGCAGACAGGTAACAGAAAGTAGAGAGGGGGTTTGTTTGCACCTACTGCCTCTCCTGGAGCCCAGCCTTTCCCGGGGGATGTGGGGAGGAGGGATGGGAAGAGCCGGGACCTGCACGTGCCACCCCCTCCAGCCTGTGCCCGCCGGTGGCACGGGATGGGGACTGTCCAGGCTGAGCCTCCGAGGGCAGCACAGTGAGCAGGGTGGCGGCTGCACAGCTCCCCCTCACACCCCTTGACGGGGCTCACGAGGAGAACCAGGAGGATTTACAACAGTTTAAGGTTTGAGCAGAGCGTGGTGCCCCCTGAGGAGATAGGAGAGCCCCCAGGCTGTGCATTTTGGGCTACAGCGTGGTGGAGACTAATTAAAAATTCCAGAGAGGGGAGCAGCAGTGCCGGGCACCCAGGCAGGGTGGGCAGGGGGCTGTGGGCAGGGGGCTGCGGGCAGGGGGCTGCGGGCAGGGGCTCCCATCCCCGTCTCCCCCCCGGGGCAGCCAGCCTTGGCCCGGGCGCTGTGTGAAGGTAGCCCAGGGTAACCCACGGCCCCACTGCAGGTGTCGGCCGACTCCAGCTCGTCCATGAACTCGGGCGTGCTGCTGGTGCGGCCCTCGCGCCTCTCCTCCAGCGGCACGCCCATGCTGGCCGGCGTCTCCGAGTACGAGCTCCCCGAGGACCCGCGCTGGGAGCTGCCCCGGGACAGGTGAGCGCCGGCCCCGGCCCCGCCCGGGGAGGGTGGGGCCGGTGCTGAGACCGACTGTGCCCCTGCATCGGGCTCTTCTCCCGCCAGGCTGATCCTGGGCAAGCCTCTGGGAGAGGGGTGCTTCGGCCAGGTGGTGCTGGCAGAGGCCATCGGCCTCGACAAGGACAAGCCCAACCGCGTGACCAAGGTGGCGGTGAAGATGCTCAAGTGTAAGTGGCAGCAAGAAGGGTGGTCCTGGCGTGATGCCACAGCCCTGGCTGGGGTCTGTGGTGTGCAGCCCAGCCTGGCACCCCCTAACTGCTGCCCTCTCCACTTCAGCCGACGCCACGGAGAAGGACTTGTCCGACCTCATCTCTGAGATGGAGATGATGAAGATGATTGGCAAGCACAAGAACATCATCAACCTGCTGGGAGCCTGCACGCAGGATGGTGAGCGTGCACGGGTGGGGAGGAGGTGTTCCCTCTGCCACCCCTGCAGCTGCTGTCCCCTGGGAGGGGCCGGCCTGGCACCCTGCTCCGTGTCCCAGCCTCTCATCCCCCCATCCCCTCAGGACCCCTCTATGTGATCGTGGAATATGCCAGCAAGGGCAACCTCCGGGAGTACCTGCAGGCACGGCGGCCCCCGGGCATGGAGTACTGCTACAACCCCGCCCGTGTCCCCGAGGAGCAGCTCTCCTTCAAGGACCTGGTCTCCTGTGCCTACCAGGTGGCGCGGGGCATGGAGTACCTGGCCTCCAAGAAGGTGAGGAGCTGCCGGGAGGCTGCGGTGGGACGGGGAGCCCAGCAGCTGGGGCTGGGGCACGCGCCCTTCCCTCCCCGCCCGTGCCACCCTGGGGAGCCATCGGGTGGCTTTGGGGACCAGCTGACAGCCCCTGCTCGGTCAGTGCATCCACAGGGACCTGGCGGCCAGGAACGTGCTGGTGACAGAGGACAACGTGATGAAGATCGCCGACTTCGGGCTGGCCCGTGACATCCACCACATCGATTACTACAAGAAGACGACAAATGTGAGTGCTGTGCGAGGGCTTTGTGGGGTGGGGTGCTCCAGCCCGTGCTGGGAGTGCCCCAGGCATGCAGGGCTCAGCCCTGCCCGCCCCAGCTCCTCGCAGCCACGGAGCCATGGTGGTTTTGTGTCCCAGGGCCGCCTGCCGGTGAAGTGGATGGCCCCCGAGGCTCTCTTTGACCGTATCTACACCCACCAGAGTGACGTGTGAGTAGGGCCTGCTGGGGAGGTGCATGGATGGGATCTGCCTTGCTGTGGTGAAATCACAATTGGTGTCAGCCAACCAAACGTTTTGAATCCGAGTTGTGTTTTGTGCTGGGACTCATTTATCCTGCAGAGTGAATTGCAGCTCTGGGTGGTTGTTCCTCCCAGCAAACCAACCTCTCACTGTACCCAAACTGGGGCCCAGCGGGGTGTCAGCACCCCAGGGCTGGTGCCCCAGCGTCTGCCCTGTGTTGCAGGTGGTCCTTCGGGGTGCTGCTGTGGGAGATTTTCACGCTGGGTGGGTCACCCTACCCCGGTGTGCCCGTTGAGGAGCTCTTCAAGCTGCTGAAGGAAGGTCACAGGATGGACAAGCCCAGCAACTGCACCAACGAGCTGTGAGTGCAGTGCTAGGATGGGGAAGGGGGGTTTGAGTTCTCTGAGTGCCATTGCCGGGTGCAGAACACGGGCTGGGGCACAGAGGGAGGCAGGCAGATGTTTGGAGTTACAGTCCCAGCCCTTCCCAGCCCTGCAAAACCATCAGTCAGCCAGGTTTGCAATAATCAGCATCTGCCCCGACAGGAGGGGATCCCGGGGTGACCCCAGCACAGGGAGCAGCCCAGACCGTGTCCATCCTCCTCCCCAAGCAGCCCTTGGTCCTGAGGGCAGGCGTGAGGGTTTCCCTTCCTTCCACACGGGGGATTACCCTCGAGCCCTGGAGCAGCGTTTTCGTTGGCCGTGGGTCCAGCCGGGCAGGGGACACGTTCCTGGTGCCTCTCTGCTCCCGTGGGCAGGGGTCCCCGGGCGCCTGCCCCGGGCTGAGCCCCTGCTGCCCCTGCCCTGGCAGGTACATGATGATGAGGGACTGCTGGCACGCCGTCCCCTCCCAGAGACCCACCTTCAAGCAGCTGGTGGAAGACCTGGACAGGATCGTGGCCATGACCTCCAACCAGGTAGGAGAGGTGGCGCAGGTGGCACCTGGGCGAGGCGCTCCCTGGGGAATGCCCATCCCCTCCTGAGCCTGTCGTGGCTGTGTCCCTCTCAGGAGTACCTGGACCTGTCCGTGCCGCTGGACCAGTACTCCCCCGGCTTCCCGGACACGCGCAGCTCCACCTGCTCCTCGGGAGAGGACTCGGTGTTCTCCCACGACCCGCTCCCGGACGAGCCGTGCCTTCCCAAGTTCCCCCCTCAGCACAGCAACGGCGGACTGAAGCGACACTGAGGGTGGCACTGCCGGGGTGCCGTGCCGTGCTGTGCCGTGCCACGCTGTGCCACACTGTGCCACACTGTGCCGTGCCCGTGGACGCTGCCTGCACAGCCTGGGTGTGCTGAGCTGTCGCAGAAGGGTTCAGAGACATCCGTAGCATCTCACGTAACCAAAACCACCCACTCCTGCCAGCTTCTCCTGCCGCTCGTGTCAGCTCTCCACAGCCCAAGGGCTCCGGGCTTTTCATGGCATTTCCCCCTTTCCCTTTTGAACCTCCTTTCCGTGAGTTCTGTGCTTGAGTGTTCCCACTTGGCTGAGCTGAAGTCCTCTCCTGTGGGCAATGCATGGCCAAAGAGCCAGCCAGGCTTCCTGGGACGGCACGTCCTGGTGGGGCACAGAGAGCCGGGCTGGCCTGCCACTTCCAGAGCCTGTGAGCCGGGAGCAGCACCCGGCTCCTGCGGCTGCACGGGGGGAGCCTTGGCATTCTGAGAGCCTTGGCATTCTGAGAGCCTTGGTGTGCCAGGAGCCTCACTGGTGTGCTGGGAGCCTCACTGGTGTGCCAGGAACCTCCCTGGTGTGCCAGGAACCTCCCTGGTGTGCCGGGAGCCTCGGCATGCTGGGACCCTCAGTGTGCCCCGAGCCTGCTGGTGTGGGGCTCCCTCTCTGCCCAGGTTGCCCCGGGGCCAGTCCTGCAGCCCTGCAGGGCCAGCACCTGTGGGCTTTGCTGAGCCACGCCCGGCACACCCGGGGCAGGAGCCCTGCACTGCTCGGAGGGACTGAACCCACCTGTGCTGAACCCAGAGTCCCGTGTACATAACAAAAAATATGTATAAATATGAATATATATTTACATGTCTTTTTAAAAAGGGTTGTTACCAGAGATATACCAGTTTGGTAGGAAGGTACTAGTGGCTGGTAGATATCAGTTGCTATAAAAAAAAAAAGTCATATATTTTGCTATTTTTGCTGTTTTTATTTTTTTAAATTATGTTCTAAACCTATTTCAGTTTAGGTCCCTCGATAAGAATTGCTGCTGCTGCTTCAGTTTTATATGGGGTTGTATTAAACAATAATAATAATGCGTCGATGCCTTTTGGGAACCCGTTGTCATTACGTGCCTGGCCCTGCCCTGGCCCCGTGTCCCCCGTGTCCCCCCGGGGGCTGGGGCTGGCCAGTGCCCGTGGCACCGCGCTGGGATGGT
>VWZV01000437.1:0-25892 GCA_013397155.1 Irena cyanogastra
AAAAAACTATGCATTTTGGAACAACTACGCAGATCTCACAACAATGTCATCAATGATTATTTAAATGTCAAGACAATTACTGATATAGATTCTTTTTAAAAGAAACAAAAAAGTGCTGCCTGTGGACCTCATATACAAAGTAGCCTGCAACTCAAAAACATGGAAAAAAAAATCTCTATATGGTTCTGGTCATAGACTATGTGTACTTCTCAGTTGCTAATGATGTAAATACAGGGGTTTTTTCCAAAGGAAAATGGTTGGCAGCATGATTTTTCCTATAATATTCTGTACAATCCTTTAAGGAATTCAAGCAATACATTTTATAACATTGGAGATAATCTTAATACTATTATATGGCTACTTTCACTTTTTCAAAAACAGCTCTTACCTTGGTCCACAAATAGTGAAGCTAAGGGAACACCCTTCTGATTTTTCATTAAAACAGTTGACCAAGGGTTGCTGCCATCTGAAAGGGGTCTTATTCTGTAATAACAATAGTTACTTTGAGATTACAGATACCATGCTCACATAAACTTTGTGAGAAAATTACTTTCTTTTCAAACTATAAACCTGCAGTATATAACCTGAAAACCTTTCCAAAGGTAAAAAGAAGATGGAGTAGCATTGAATCATATGATTATAAATGTAAACATGCCTCAATGTCAGGAATTCTTTTTATGATAAAAATTTCATGTCAAAAAAGCAAGCAAGTGCAAAATGGGCCTTCACTACCTATTGAACAACATAGGTTTGTAAAAACCTGGACAGTAGTTTCATTATCTCAAAGAAACGATGTGAATATTGGAAGTTTATTAAACATAGTGACTTTTAAACAAACAAAAATAATATAAAAAGCCAGTTCCAACTGATTGTTTGGAACCAACTCCTGACACATAACTGAGCAGATATCCCTACCAAGAAAAATAAAGAAAGCCACTATACATAATTTTATATACTAAAGAAATAAAGAAAAGTATTCTTACTATCTCTGGTTTTGAGCCATTGGAAAACATAATCTATAAGTAAAGCTGTCCAGCTGATTTTCATAACCTTTTCACCCTCTGTTTGTCAGCATAAAGGATGTTTCTGGTGTGAACTGTGCCTCACATATGCCAAATCAGTCAGTCTTACTTAATCATGCTGAAAGTACCCAGTGGGAGCCATTCTTGCAATTCCTCAAAATAATGTGAGGAAGGACAAGAAAGACAGGCCATGAATGTCTGGTATGCACTGGTAGCTCAGCATCCCAGTATGTTCCAAATCTCAAAAAAACAGAGATAAAGGGTAATAGGTAAGAATCAATAAAACTTTAACATAAGTAGGTGTTTTATCCTCAAGATTAAGTGGAGGAGCTCCTCATCACTAATGTAATTTCTAAATTAATTAAAAGGTAGGAGTTCTTGCTGTAACTAGACACAGCAAAACTTTTTTCACTCACTACCTATGCCACCAATAATGCTTTAGTATCATCAAAAAACCAAAATGTAGTAGACATACTTGTCCTTACAATCTGCACGATCCTTTGTTTGAACGGAACTTGGTCCCCATGTACAACCTTTCTTTTTAAAATTTCTCTTCACATCTTCAAACTCTTCTTGGTGATATGTTGTGCTCCTTCCCCAAGTTCTGTTGCTTTCATCTGAAGTTACTGGAGATTGCATTTAAAAACACAAAACCCACACACATAAATACTACTTCTAAACCCAAAATATATTGACAGAACAGAGTATCTTCTGCACTGCAAAACCATTTTGACACAGTAACACACAGGAGTAGAGAAAAAATTGAGATTATTTTCTTCTTTTACAAAAAGCACCACACAAACTTCACTGATCCAAAAAGATGAGCAAGAAAGAAAAGTAATTTATGAGCTGATGAGAGACCCAGATCAAAGATAAAGCAGCAAAGCAATCACATTTTCCATGCTTCCCTTAACTGAGACCCTTATATTTAGTAATTCAGACAAGTGAATTAGACTGAGCACTTAAGTTCAATGAATAAAATATATTCTGTGGACAACTGGTATCAAAAGAAACAAAAATTCCAGTTGTGACTATGATTAACATTTTCTTTCTCGCTACACCAAAACAAATTTTACTTTATAGTGCCTAGCCTCCATTAAATGCTTAGTCTGTCACTGTCTCAGCTGATAAATTAAACAGAACCAGCACCTTGGAAACATAATGAAATCTTGCCTTTTTTCATAACCCCACAGGGAAGTTCATATTCACTTGTGATATCTACATCTTGCTGGTATACATATACACTGTTTCTTCGGCCATTAGCTGTGTGTATATCTGTTTTTGGAATCACTGAGGAAAAATTAAGAGAATGTAGTAGAGACCTTAGTCAATTTGCTTTCAGAAACAGAACTGTTTCCCTCATATTTTTATCTTTGGGTCATAAAGCCTGGACCTATGAAGGCATTAAGCATCTTCCAATGATGGATTTTCATGGTAGGGATCAAAGGATCCTCTTTCTAGGACCTGAACTGGGAGGGTAGATTTTCACATGCCACTGACTAACTGAAGCATTAGCTTGGAATCATGATGGCATGCTAAGAGATATGATGGAGAGACCTAGGAGAAAAACAACATAGCCAGTTATAACAGCATGATAAATGAGGGGGCATTTACATGCCCATGGTTCTGCTGTTCCATCGCTGTACGGATTCTCCTCCTTCCTCACCAGCAAAGCTCACCCTGTAGCACGGCACTACACCTGCCTACCCTACAGTCTCATTTTCAACCACATTCCTATGGAATAATTACCTTACTGGTTTTCCTTCTCCCCCCAAAACTCCTTTCAAAATCAGCAGAATTTGTTTTAATAAGAAATTAACTAGATTTTTCTTTTAACTTAATGTTTAGATTTGAAAGCTAAACTTGCTCAAGACGAAGTGAAGCAGTCAAGTAACCAGTTGTATTTGAGCAAGTCGTCTTGAAACAAAGACACTTTGAAGTTAAATCAAGATAAAACATTACTGTGGGAAAGGAAATTTTTTTTGCACAGGTGCAGATGGGTGTGGAAGCTAAATTGTATCAGCTAGATACTTCTGAGGTATCTGATGAGCTTTTAGGTAAAAACCTAAGGATCCAAACCCAGAAGCAGACATGTACTTCTTTTAAACTAGAGCCTTTATGTTGTCCTGTGTGTTCAAGCCCTGTGAATACAAATGCATGCTCAAATAAAAAAGAAAAAAATCCTCAGTGGTACTTAGCACACATGCAAGGAGTGGCACTGCAGTAGCTTACACAATGCTATGCAATTAAAAAAACAAACACAAAAAAGTCAAGTTTTCAGAACCATGCCAATACCTGACATTTACTTCATTTCCAAGCACTTCCTCACAGAGCAAGAAGAATCAAAGATAAAATGAGATCATTTATACGTAATTACGACATTTTACAAAGAAAATCCTTACTTTACCTTTCTGCAAAAAACAGCCAACCAGAAAAATCCACCACATTTTGAGGACAGAAATCTATTGACAACACAGATACTCTGTCAGCTAACATCTGAAAAAGACTCCAGTTGATTTTTCATCTCAAATTTTCATTATGAAAACCAAGACAGAGTTTGTCCACCTCTCTCCTTTATCCACAACGTTGCCAACTGTACCCACTGCAGCTCAAACAGATACTGAAGTGCCAGGGAAGACATCACTGCTTCCCTTTAGACATTAACAATGAAAAGGATTTCATAAGAGAGAGGTGTTCCAAAGGAGATGAAAGATCAGATTTCTATCTAAACTTTAAACAAAGTGTCAGGCTGGTCTAAAATTCAATCAATCTTTACAGACTAGCTACAGAACATTCTGATTTCCCCTTCTCCTCATTTATAGCTGGCAAAGCCAGATTCTGAAGTAATCTCCCTCACAGGTGACTGTGCTTGCAAGAGAAGATAGCCAACATCCATAAGCAATCAGCTGGAACAGGTTCCACTAATTTCATAGAGAGAGAAGCTTAAGGCATTCCTCTCTGAATATGGATAATTAGACAATCTACTTTGCACAATAGATCAGACAGTACAAATGCAAGCAGTGAATCCTGTAGGAACTGTTTTATCTGTGTATATGTCATTCCAAAATATGCTTCTCTGTAATAACATGATCATATTCCTGGTATCTCCACTATGTGAGCATGAACATACCTTCCTTTCTGTTATCAGTATACATAATAATGTAGACCTACAAATGTACCCACAATTTTTTTGTCTCTTTTTCCTATCTTCAAAAAACCTAAAGCAAGATTTCTTCTGGATTTATACCTGTTTAAAACTTGATTCTCTTTTAACATAATTGTGTTACTGGCTCATTCTTTGATCTTTCCATCTTACAAAACTTGCTTACTCTCTGAATCTTTCTTTCCCTTTATCATCTCCAATATCTAATAAAAATTTGTCTTCTGTCGTACTTGGGTTCTAAATGTGATGCTTTGCCTTTTGTCATAAATTTTGATTTTTATTGTTTTAGGTTCCCAAAGTAATTAAATAAAGATACAATTTAAAGCATTCACAATCATTTTGAATTACTGAAAATTATTTATCATTTTAGCAAGATTATCCCTCCTTTCAAAGAAGTTGCAACTGTTAGAACCAATCAAGGCATGTGGAAATCAGACAGAAATCTGCCTGGAATCTGCTACTACTACCAACATTTCAGTATGTATATGGAACACTCTCTATTGATCAAATGAGCATAGACTTACATTGTATAGCTCGAAGACGAGGAATTATTGTGGGGCTACTTGATGGACTAGAGCTGTTACTATTTAAACTCCTCCTCTTATCCAGATTGGGGGATGCCTGCACTGTTATTTTGTGCTGGAAATCTGTAAGAGAGCAAAACAAATCAGTTTTAATGTTCTCAATAAAAAACTTCACAGAAGAACATGCTGCTATACTTCTTAAAACAAAGTAATATAATGAATTAGACTTCATTATATGTAATTTATTTATACAGGTAAGAGATAGACATATTAAAAACATTGAAAAACTCTAAATGTAACAATTTAGATTTTGAGTCAAACAGGCAGGACTTCACACCTTCATGTGATAGTCTTGCAAGAACATGAATAAGGTCCAAGTGGACCTGATATGAGAAACATCCACACCATAAGCTGTTATTCAATCTTTTCAGTTGTCACAGGCGGGGCAAAAAATACCTCTCAGTATTTAATCGCAAATTAATCAATACTCATTGCAATGAGATTTGCCTTTTTTTTAACATGTAATTCATATACACTATAAAAAAACCAGTAAGAAAAAGTCACTGAAGATTGTAACTGCTGTGTTGTACTTGCAACTGCAATAAGTGTGCAGTTTGGACCTACTACACCTGTACACCCCGAGCCCTCTCAAAGCATTGTTTTTCTGCTTGGTATTTGCAATTTTAGGGCAAACAGCACTAATATTTGATCATGTTAGAAAGTTCTGGCATGTAGTAAAAAGTACCTTTCTATCTGTACAGAAACAATGATAACAAAAATCTGAACTTTGAACCAGTATTAAATCATGTGGCTCTCGTGCTAGTGAACTTTCCCTACAAATGGGATGGACTTCTAGTGGAATCACTGTTCCAGATGAAATGGGGACTACGTCATGAGAATATGATATGTAAAAGCTTTTCCTTGTAGGAAGGGAGCTATACAATTTTTTCCAAACCCTTCTGTGCATTACAGTAGAAGAACCTGACAACAAGATAGAATAGTAGCCAACACTGAAAACATGAACCATGGAACTGAAGAAGCTGGCATATTTAATCATTACATATACAGTGATCTTCTAAAAAATTGCAAACCTGAAGGCAAACTAATTCTGTGTCCATCTTTGAGTTTTAACCGGCTTCTTTTAAACTTCCCCTTCCTCTTCTTTACATTGGGTTTCTCTTGGTTTAACTGGAATATCATGATATTCAGCTCGCGCTCCAGTACATCGATCTCGCGTTCCGCTAACTGCTGCTCACGGCGCTTCAGTAATTCTTCTTGAGATTTTTGCTGAAGAGCTGCTCTCGTCAACTCCTCTTCTCGGGATCGAAGCTCCTGAAGACAAGATTCACAAAAGTAAAACTAAGTAATAATGTGAAGGCAGTATTAAAGGACAGATGAAGTGCACAGTAGGTTGTATTTCCTGATTTATTTTTATGATGTGCTATATACACGCAACACGCCCAATCTTCTGCGGGTCCTCCATTCTGAACAAATCAAGATGCTGTATTGAGAATCCAGCATTACATATAGTTCCTTTAAACCATTTAACTTGAGTCATTCCACTTAAGGCAGGTAAGCAGTGGCAATGGGGACAACACACACAATCACAGATTATCAGCCAACAGCCCAGCAGAAAATGTGCTCCAAGTATTTCACATGATGAGAAACTCTTGCACAGCATGAAGGCTGCTATTGTACAGTTCCTACGCTTTAACATAAAGCCAATGACCTGAGGAATGCACAAATTATTGTCTTTATCTTAAATTCTCTAACCTTTCCTGTTTTTCAGTCATGTATTAAGTAGCACTTTTCTATCTAGAAAAGCAATCAGTATTACACTGAATGGAGATTAGTGCAATAGGATAAACTAAGTCATAAGGCAGCTGTTTCTTAATTAAATCTAGCAGGTATCTGTAACATCAAACAGCTACTAACCACTGAATTACAGCACACAGACTTCCCAGCCACCATTCTCAGAAGAGCTGCTCTTCTTTTATTCTTTTTTAATTTTGGAAAAGTTTTAGTGGGGATGCTAGTTAATTTTTCAGGGTAAATGAATACCCAAGGCTAAAGAGCTGTAAACCTAGCATCTTAAAATTATCTTAATCTTCAGTTTCCAAAATCTTTTAAAATACATCTGAAATTTAAGACCTCCCTAACTTCAGACCTTCCTTCAGAGTATGGGGCATATTACACAGGAAACAGACTTAGAACACTTACAGTCTACATTGCTAATAACACTGTACTGAAAACATAGGAAAAGGAGAACTAGATGTGACTCATACTATATATGTTTCTCATGATATGTTTTTCTTATGATTGTGTAAATTCCACTTAATTCAACTCAGAAAACTATAATTTGCAACAAAGCCATCTAAAAGTTCAGGATATTTAAGAATTTTATTTCTATTTAAAATGAATTATTTTTTACACTATATAATTTTATAATTGGGGTGTTGCTTGGTTTTGTTTGTCTTTGTTTCATTTTTATTTCAGAACAGACTGTCTAATTCTGCTCATTGGTATCCAGCAATGTTGTATGCCAGAAGAATTTCTTATTTCATACCATTAAAGCAAAAAATTACTTCCTGAACTGTATTACTTCAGTACTTTCAAATAAGGGGATGTTCAAATGTTCTTGCCAAAAAGACTATGGATGTCAAAAGACAGGCTGGCACTGAAGCAAACTCGTTCAGTGAGAAGAGTCTGCTAAAGATACTTTCTGGGGTTTTTTACAGCTATAGCACACATACACTGCTTATTATGGGTTTAAAATTTGAGTGACATGGCTGAAAAATTTCATATGGTATACTAATTTTGAGTGAGCTTGTTTCAACACAATATTGGAAACCAAATTTTTTTTAATTGACCCACTTAACATACAGTGTCTTGCTAAAGGCAATTCTGCCTCTTGGAAATTCAAAGCAACCTGTCTTCATGCCAGCAAGTAATGCTTTGGGTTGTGTTCTTCTGTTTGCTCTGTTTCGGGGTTTTTTTAAAGATATTTAGCAACTTAATTTAGAGACTCCTAAAAATCCTCACTTGCCTCCTCCTCCATCCACTTAAAACAGGGCAACTTAAAACAAGGGTTGAAAGCAGAAGCTACATTAATTCAGATTTAGAAAATAGATACTTCAAAGTTTAAATAGAGAAGATCTTTATTACTGCATTAGTACACTAATAAAGGTACATTAGGAGACACTGTTGATTGTCTACCTTTCACAGCCCTCAAATCCAGGTTCCATAAAGCTCAGCAACCAGGCAGAAACTGAGGGCCTGTACTGAAATGGTAGACAGTCTAGAAGAAGTAAAAGTGTTTCCTCAATGAGAGATTAAGTATTTACTCTTTTCCAAATAAACTAATTAAAACCAGACTTACTGCAATTAGTTAGGTAATGTTTCCACATCACTCCACAATTAAAATACCCATTGTAAGGAAGCTTGGAAAGAATTCTGTATTTCAGTTGCTCAAGAACATTTGTCAAAATAAGATTGCGATCTTCTCTTCGAGTAGGCGTCACCATCACTCATTTGCAGTAAGCCCTTGAGGAAATTCCTCCAGCTACAGAAGTTCCTCTTTTACAGGAGGAATGAGACTCCATGCACAGGATTTCTGTAGTTTTATTATTATTATTATCATTATACAAATACTTCATAGACATTACTTTCACTCTAGTATCTCACAGCAAAATTGATAATATGTCAAATTAGAAAAGCTTGCGTATATGGAAACCTTGTCTAAGTCCAAGTTACATGTTTTCCATCTTAGAGAAGTATACCTCATTAGAGTAGATGCCTCTGGAGATGCACTTACTTTGGCATTTAAAAAGTAAATTTCATTTTATCTTTTCCCTTCCCTAAGTAAGCTTAACTCACTTTTGCACCAAAAATACGATCCTTCTCGTAAACCTTTTCACCTGCTTATCTAATCCTAGACTTGACTTAGTCAGATTTTTGTTGGCTAGGAAATCTCATACTAGAGTAATGCCTCCAGAAAAACAAAAAATAAACAGAAAACCTGAACAAGAAGGCCTGTTACCATTGCTCCCAGAGTAAAAAGAGGAAGATGGCTGCTTGAGCAGTCGCTGGAGGGGCCAAAAACAGAGTTATGTTCTGTGGCAGGCTGAGGCAAGTGAACACAGTAGCTGGTGACCCTACGGCAAGTAAAACCAGGAAGCCTCTACTCTCTGTAGAGGGACTGTAACTCAATTGCAAAGGAAGAGACCTGACAGCTCCTGAGTCACACAACTCAGCTCTAGCACTCTGCATGCCTACTGCAGGCAGAGCAGACCACACCACATACTTATCCACTTCTGTGGATATCCACTTCACTTTGGTAAATGATGAGGGAAATGCAGAGGGCAGAAGAAACAGTAGATATGTAATGATAATGCAATCTTATGGGTGATCAGTAAACTCTAATATCAGTATGCTGATATTTCAGGACATATGTAATGTCACTGCCAACACTAGCCAGAAGTCCACACACTGCCATTTGTGATATTTGATGAGAACAAGTAAAGGACAAAGGCTACAACTACCTGAAAAACAAGAGTTTAGTTCTTGTTTTTGTCAAATTTGGCAACTACATCTTCTATAAAGTTTCTTCACAAGTCACTGCACCTCAATTTATTGTCTTCCTCGTCTACAATGACTTCATGAAAAATAACAGTAAATTAATACTGGGCAATAATTATACTGCAAGAAACACCTGCAAAGAAGGAACCTGTTTCTTCCAGAAGCATTTCTAACAGAGACTCGAGCACACCTGGCCTACTCCAACTGCTATCTTTATCAAGTTATCTAAAGGAAAATATAAAACTCAGGGTGGCTAAAACCAAGTTGAAGTGAGTAGAAGAGAAAACAAAGATAATTGATAGTGAGTCCTCATTTAGTACAAACATATTGTGATGTGAGAGTATGGACAGAGGATCAGTGACAGAAATCTGAGTAATAAACAAAAGAAACTACGTTTGCTGATTCATGTATATGAGTTTGACCTTATTAATATCTGGCAAGAATATGTCCCAAACTGCAACATTGAAAGGCAGCCATATGATCAATCTGTTCAGCAAGAAGAGAGATAAAAGCACAATTCCATTTTTAGAGAAGAAGCCATGGGATACAGACACATAACAGGATGAAAGGCTTTTCATTCTCATAGCTGAGGAGAATGTTCAACAGCAGTTCAACAATTTGCAGTCATAAAGATTAGCTTAAGGGATAAATTCAATTTAAGTGATACATGCAAACATACAAGCAAAAAATAACACATTTTAAAAAGGAGCCTAGAATGCCACATTTACAGATCTACAGTCTCTTTTCTTTGGGGAGACAGGTGTGGATATCTTTCTTTTTCAATTGTCTGTATATTTGCCTGAGTACATTGGTAAGCAACAATTCAAAAGTTCAAAACTGCTGTATCACATAAACCTACATACACAGATACCCCTCCTTCACTGCCATGCAATTGGAAAAATCAACTTACTTTTTCCTTGGTCCTCAATTCATTAAATATCTGCTGAATTTCCAATTTCCAGTCATCTTGCATGGAGTGGAAAGACTCTTGAGGCATTTCAGTCATAACTGCCCCTTCAATGGCAGTAAGCTGTTCAAGAATTAAGGCAAACGATGGTCGGATATGAGGGTCCTGCTCCCAGCATTCTAGAATTTATCAAAATCCCATCAGTTTGTAATACCACATAGAACTTTTTGAAGAACTACGTGAATTTCAAGTTACTTGCAAGTGCATTTCAAATTCTAATGTGTTCTCTCTACCTGCAAGACATCCCCAGTCCTGTCTCAATTTACAGAGGTGACATCTACCTAGCTGTATTCAGAGGATTGTTTTTGTATTAATAGTAAAGTTTTTTTGGTCTATTTTTAGCATCTGAAATGGCAAAACTAGCAATATTGTATGGAAGGAATAAATAAAAAGGTAAAAAAATTCACTAAAAACAAGGAAATAGCCGTTAGCAAGCAATGTCTATTTCTCTGTAAAATATTTGCAAAACATTTTTGACACTTATGAAGAAACAATGAAAAAAAAAAAGGCATTCACAGTTCTTCCCCTTGGGATTTTAATCTTATCTTGTATTAATCCATAGTAGAATCCCGTCACTTATGAAAATTAATGCAATTTCTGAGTAGAAAAAAATCTGTGAAATCAGAGCACACACTGTACTGTTGTTACTGAAAAGCTTATATGCAACACCGTAACACTGTATGGCTCCCTCAGAAACACACCCAACTCTCTAACACCAGATTGCTGTGTAAAGAAAAACAAAATACTTGGTACGCAGCACACTATCAAATGATGTACTTATTTGGCAACCCATGATTATTTCACACCCTGAAAATATAACTATTTAAATACATAGGAAGAAACAACGTGGATACCTTTCATTAGTTTTGCAAATGGTTCAGGGCAGGTGGATGGAATGGGCAAAGTAAGCTTATTGACAGCTACTCCATAAGCCACAGCGAGGCCATCAATGCCACGGTAAGGAACTTCTCCTGTAAGCAGTTCCCACAGCAACACTCCGTAACTACAAAAGGTAATTTTTCAACAGTTATTTTCTGAGAAAGAAAAAACAAGAACACAAGAAAACACAAACAAGTATCTGTCCAACCATGTACTCAAATTAATGAGGATTTCTCAGTCAAAGGTGAATGCCTTTAAGTCAGCTCTACTTTTGTCATCGTGTACCTTTCCACTTATGGTGATCAAGCAAATTAGGTGTGACTTTAAGACTGGCTTGCACTCTTATTCAAAATGTAAGCCTGAAGCCATTTCCATAGAAATGCTAGTTTCACATAAATATGACTTACAATAGGAATTCTGATTGACAGCAAAACAAGCAACCTTCTCCCCACAAAAAGCCATATAAACAACAAAAAGAAATCCTCAGCAGAGCATTCGGGCCATTCCCCTTTCCAAATATTTCACAGTAATCTACCTAGAGGGATATATTTTTTCTTTTTTAAATAACAGTAATAAAAATTACAGAAAATTCCCATCTTTATCTGGAAGTTTGCATTTCTATCCCATCATGTATTTATGAAGACCAGTCAACTTGTCACTTCTCACTGAAGATGCAACAAGATTGAGAAATTATTTCATGCACACACAATTAATTTCTCCACACTAGAAAAAAAATCCCACCCACAAAATCCAAACAAAACAACATTGTTTTCAGCGAAAGGTGGTGGCATGAAGAGATCTTTTCTCAGTGTCAGGTACAGAAGTCAAGAATCACGGGAATTCCTATTACAGTAACAATAACCATAAGAACTTCTGCAATGCTCGCCACTCAAAGAAGACTCAGGTGTTGCTTTTACCTTCTTTGGGTCTGTATGCCCAATGCTTGGCTTGTTCAAATTATTCAAGCCTCAACAAAGGGAAGGGACAGCACACTGGCTGCTGTGGCTCTAGAGCTCCTATTCTACCACCGCTGAAATGGACAGCTTTGGTAGAAGTGAGAATTACTTTCAGAATGTTAGCCTAAAGTGGACTTTATGACTGGATTTGGTTTTTGTTCCTCCCTTCATCCCCCACACCCCCTCTACTTCTCTTCCTGCCAGAGAACCACTACCTGCAGAACAAGGATACCAAGGACAACCTATTGCTGCTTTTTAATAAGTGAGCAGGCAAAGGAAAAAACAGCATACAAACTACTACTCTTTCCCCTTCTCTCCAAGTGTGCAAAGAAACCACCTGCAAGTTCTGCAGGACTAGACTGGACTCTCCAACACGAGACGAAAAGCATCCTGCACTGGGGAAGTGAGGGCTATGCGCTCCTTAGGACTACAAATGACACCTCAAGTGGAGCAGATGTGACAGGGAGAAGAACATACACAAGTTAAGGTTTTCTATCACTGTCTTCTAAATGAGAAAATGTCAGTCAGCATTATACAACACCTTACAACATCACTTTAATAAATAATAAAACAGCAAACTGAACAACATCAGCACAAGTATGAGCAGTACTTTGTTATCTATGGTCTGTTTGTCTGAGAATTTTTGCATCTCAAAAAATCTGAAAAACTAATGAATTTACAGTGCTAACACTTCATCAAAAGCTGAAGAAAACAGTCTGCACCTGCAGCCAAAAGAAAAAGAAATTTAAAACGTCTTGGGCTTCTTAATAATTTCCTCCTGATTTTTCTGGTCTAATTTCTGCATTTGCCTGTATACTCAAAGAAGGTTAAAATAATGAATTCCAATTTGTTTTATAATAGTGGTATTCTGACCATAATGAATACAACACTTCCTGTGCTACATACACATTTTATGCCGGATGGAGGAATTCTCCTAAACTACAGCGCATCTGTGTCTTTGGAGAAAAGATAAAAAAAAAATTTCTCAGCAAGTACAGACTGTTCTAAATTCAAGTAATTCCCTTGTTCAGACTATTCCATACGTATTTTAGCATGAGCTCTGAAGATAAGCAAAACATTAAAATTTAACTAAAAAGAAGTCATCTCTTATAAAAAAGTTGTGTCACACTATTAGCTTTAGTTGTATTTATAATTCCAGCCTTTAATCTTAAACAGTTCTCAACAGTGCCAAGAAGGTGGTTGCAAAGTTTTAAACAGACAAACACAGCACCAGCCTTTTAATTAAAGTAGTCTTAATGTCAAGTACCAAGAGCCAGCACTATGGGGGAAAAACTGCAAGGAGGAAGCCTAAAGACATCATGGTCTTTATATGCTGGAGTTTTTAACTACTCCAGCATAGCAGTTTTTAACTACTACTAGGGAGGTACTAATCTGCCATTATCTAGGAAAACAACTACTTGTTAACTCTCTCAGCTACACAAGTAGCTACTTCGTGCATTAAGTTTCACCAGCTCACATACAATTATCTTATGCCTACAGCCTGAGCTTCTAAGAAACAGCTTTCTTTAATGAGAAAAAGCCATGTCCCTTTCTATCATCAGCAAAAGGCAAAGCCACAAACATGTCACTGAAATACACATTTTTAAACCACAAAAACGAATACACCTCCAAAAATATGCTATTAATTTACATTCTTAAAATTATTTTTCCTTCAATCAAATGTGATTTAAACCTTACTATATCGCACTCCAGTGAAAATTTGTTAATTTTAAATATTTTAGGAGCTGAAAATCTGAAGGTAAGGTTCTTGAAGTTTATTTTAGTCTACAATCCACCTTCTAGAGCAGAGGTTACTAAGCACTGCTACATAAATCACTTCACATTTATACAAATGTTCCAGGCAAAAGGAACTGCTAATTCTGCCGTACAGTAGATGCTTCCTGGCTTTGCCAAGGGCTTGTACAACCAGGACACACACTACTCTAAAGACCACTGCTGAAGCACACCATCAGCACTTGGAAATCTGTGGGCATATTCCACACAAAACCAAGACTGACACACCACTCAGAAATGTGTGATGATTGATGGAAGAATAGGGTTGGAAGAGTAGAATTCCTGTTTGGGAATTTGGAAGCATGTGCCAGCGTAAAATAAATACAGCAGTTGAAGCTCTGGTCTGGAAAGCAAAAGGATACACATTCAGGGCCTGGAAAGCACTAGTTTTGCTGTCTAGGGTGACACCTGACAACATACAGCCTGGAAGGCTCTGCACAAAAATACTCCCACAACATTTCCAAGCACTGGCAGATTCTGGAAGACTAGCAGGAAGTGTAAGTTGCCTCAACTTGAGCAGCCTCAATTGCTCTTTTTTTTCCCAATAAGAGGTCTGCACATTTCATTCAGAGCCTCAGCACTCACTATGTGTAACTGAGGTTTAGAAATTTGCTGAAACATACTGTGTTCTTGTCTTAGAGAGACCCATATACTTAAATTGGTAACCTGAAAGCTTTTTAAAACAAAAACCACTCCTGTAACCAAGATATTCTTTATCTGCTTTTCTTTTAAAGAAAGAGTAAAGATAAGCAACAGAATAGATCAAGGTGCAGTGAGCAGAAAATGTTTAGGAGCTAAGAAGGTCTAAACTATACTGCAAAACACAGCCTTTCTACTTAAAAACCTCTCCTGTTAGACTTCCATCATTGAACTAAATACTTACATTTTTACAAGAGAGGCGTGCAGAAGAGAAGGCGAAGAAGAGAAATACTGTAGGTTCCAAAAATGTAAACTAATGTTGCAGCAGAATATAAAATAATTGCACCAAAGCATACCCCCTCAGATACCTAAAATCACAGCAACAAGACTGGACAGGACCTGTAATTAAGCATGGAATACAGCTGATTAGGGAAACGCCTACACCCAACCTCCATCCCACAAAAGAAAAAAAAAATTAAGAAAAAAGTAAGAAAGAATGGAAAAAAAAAAAGAATGAGGCCAAAGATGCTTCCCAACTGGGCATCAACTGAGACTAATGCAAATAAAATTGGTTCCAGAGACAAGACAAATGAGCGTCACAAAACAGCAGTGCAGATACAGAATCGTCACAAGAATACCACAACTATTACTTCTTGCTGTAGAATATCATGCATTTAAGCAAAATAGGACCCTATTTAAGAATTATACAATACAGAACATGCATAAAGCAGCAGGAGAAAACAGATTAAAGTCCTCCTCTCCTTCCTCAAATAGCTATCTTGGACCCAAAAAGAAAGGAAATGCAGACTTTTCAAGGTGGGGCACAGCAGCTTTTAGAGCCTATTGTGCAATCACTGCTTTTCTGCACTCACAAAACAGAACTAAATTAAAACTAAAGTTTGAATTACCTTTCTACAGTATATGTATCCCACACTACACCACTCAAAAATAGCATCAGTAGTGAGAGCCATATTATTTATATTAACCACAGTAACACCTTAAACGAGAAATTCACAGATTTAACACAGGGCATTTCCCAATTTTAAAATTAGAGAGCAAGTTAAAACAATTTTATGCTGAATGCACTCTCCTTAATCCAGCTACTGGAAGCAAAATCTCTGTAAAGGTAGAAGCTTCAACCTAGTATTAACTTTTACACACAGTCACATTCCAGATTCCTAAAAACAGCACTAATTCAAGTTAACACTTGGCAAAGTTCTGGTTTGCATCTTAAAATCATTTATCAGGCACATAAGGCAATAATTGGTTGGTCCCATTTTTAAGCCGATTGAGAGTTTTCAGACATCTAATATAAAATAAACCTACCAAAATGAGATCAATCATACATTAATACATCAAGAGCATATACAGTTATGTATATTAAAATTCCAGAGAAACACTTGGGTATATTACCCAACAGATATTTTAAAAGCTACTCTTAATGAGAGCTTGCTTTAAAAAAAATATTCTTTATTTTCCCTCTTCCTTCTCCAGTTTTTAAGTAATGGATAATAAAAAGTATAACAACTGAAGTAGATTTGTTTCTTAGAAGAGCTAAACCAGCCATATGTTGAGGCGATAACGTAGCAAACCACCAAAGAAAAATTCTGTCAAAATCCTCAACACAGTTCCACTGAACATGAAACATGGTCTTCAGCAGACAAACTTCTTACCTCCAAATATCACTTCCTTTAGAAAACATGGAGGACTTGATAACTTCTGGAGCCATCCATGCATAAGTTCCCGCTGCACTCATTTTGGTTGTTCTGTGCCACTCTCTAGCCAGACCAAAGTCTGTAATCTTCAGAGTTTTATTACAAATGTCATCATGGTCCATCTTCTCTAGCAATAGAACTGTAAAAGATTGAGTTTGTAAATTAATGCAATGGCAATAAAAAAAAAAATCTGCTATTAATTTCACATACTACCTGTATTGCACAGATAATTGTATACTTTTAGTGTTGAGAAAATATTATTGCAATTTTTATCTGCATGAAAATGTTTTTTGATAATTTTAAGCTATTCCAAGCTATAAAACCAAGAAATACCTACAGTGTCATGAGCTCTTCATGCAGTTGTAGGAGCATACATTAAATTAGCACAAGAAATACACTGGAGATGGAAAGTAAATCATTTAAGAAAGCCCAGAATCCTAATAGCCCAAATGACAGGCTGTCAGAAAATTATCTGCTTTTTAACAAGATTCTGGAATAATAAAAACAGCAGCAGTAGTAAACCAAAAACAAATGTTAAGAATTCTTATAAAAGACTGATAAAACAAAGCAGGATACAGTATGTCACTGTATAAAATCCATTCTTAATAGTGCACTCAATCCTGGCCCCTACTCATCTCTGAAAGCATGTAACTGAAAGAGGTATGGGGAAGGACACAAGCAGGGTACTCAACCACAGCTACAAGGAATGGTTAATAGACAAGAAGCCTTCCCCTAGTAAAAGAAACATTTGCAAACAAAAATCTATATAACAATGCCTTGTTAATGAAGAAAACTAGAGGTAACAATTGTTTCAAGTTTCTCACTACAAGAAATGGGCACCATTGGGTAAAATTAGCAGATGAGAATCAAACACGTGTCAGTCGTTCACACAACACACAGGTGAACTTTGCAACAAGATTCTGAACTTTGGAATTCTTGGCACGGTATACGAACATTATAATTTAACATAGATTTAAAAAGCATCTCCACAAATTCACAGAAGTCAACCTGATATAGGGAATTTATATCAAAAAAGTTAGTTTATTTTCATGAAATCCCTGGGCCACGAATCAGAACAAAGTTGGGAAACTATATGCCAGGGAAATTTCCTTGGGAGTCCCCATCTGGCAACAGGCCACTGGACTTGGATCCAGTCCCTTATATGTTACACACACTGCACCTTCATGAATGTTAAAGAGTAAGTTATCCTTTCTTTGCTGTTGCATCCTACAGTGCCTGACTTGTTCATGAGACAACATTATTGGCAGAGCTGTAACAACTCTTCAGGAAACAGTGTTACAAGAAGGGAACTCAGTAATTGTGTCAGAGGTCATAAGGAGGGAGACAGCAGATGGAAAGGAATCATTTTAATACACCGTAATTTAAATGCCATATTCAGTTCCTCTGTCACTGTTTGTGAGAGCAACTGTTAGTTTTAACTTTCTGTTAAAATGATCTCCTGGGACAAAGACCAAATATTAAATTACATGTAAGAACTGCAAACGTGTGTTTTCTACCTCTATGTAGAGCAACACACAGTACAGGAAACCAATTAACAAAAAAGCAGATGAAGACGTACCCTCCCTTACAAAAGAAAAACTGACGACCTTGCACTTGCAATTGAAAGAAATAATTCTTACTGGTAGAGATTAACTCTTACAAATATTTCAAAAATTACCAGATAAATCCAGATAAAAGGAAAAGAACCCACATTCCATTTTCAATAAGCTTCTTACAAGAGCAAAAGAAATGAAGGCCAAAATGGTACAGACAAACCAAGAGCTCACCAATGAGAATCACCAGACAGGTTAAATTCATGCAAGTTTTTATACTTTTATACTTGAATCAAAGACCTATTGTTTGCTGTTCCATTTCAAACATGTTCAGCAGAATTCCTGACATTCCTTGTCAGTCAATGTGACCGAAACCAAAAACAGTCAGTCTTGCAAAAGGTAATAACTGGCATGTGACCAAGTTTCATCCTACAAAGGGACAACATTTCTTAGCAGTTCAAACTTCCCTTTCCGGCTGGTAGCCAGGCAAACAATACCACACACACATTACTTAGCAGCTGGGCAGTAAAAATGCTCAGCATAGCTGAGTAGCACTCTGTAAGAGCTTACCTTGGAGTAGCCTAGCAACCTTTACTATAGCATCCTTCTGCCTCTTCCATAGCCTCCTGGCCCTTGCTGGCTGCCAACCTGGGAGAAGCCATTTTATGATCACCAGTTTGCCCTGTTTACTCAGCAACCCCCTTGTTTCCTCTTCCAAATCTTTAAATTGTCTTTTCTGGCTCCAACATACGTGCAATGTTAAGTTGGGCGAGAGCCAATTTAACACTTTTGGATTTACTTCAATATTTTTCAGACTTTTTATTTTCCACGAACAATGAAGTTCATACTTATATTCTAGCTTTGCTCCTGGCAAGCACAGCCCAAAATATTTAGATGCGCAAAGACTATTTGGAAACAAAACCCACCAACACCCACATATTAGATTAGGTATGCAGAAATGCAGGAAAATCCTATGTGCTCAACTTATTTACATGTAAGTAGGACATAGGATAAGGATATTTATCTAACACCTTATCTATTTTTACATAAGCAAAACCAGATACTATGTTTCTGAATGATTCAAAATCAAAGGAGATTAAGTTTGGTCCAAATGTAAAACTCTACCCTGGATCCTTACTCAAACATTCCAGCCAGAAATAAAAAAAATAACCAAGTAGTCTAAGGTTGCATATGATTTCTACCAGCAATACCTTTTTCAACTAAATTCTGAGTTATTACATCTCTCTTTGTGACTCTACCTTTCAGCAACGAGATCAAGGGGAAAGCAAATTTATTAACATCACTGAGCAAAGGCTTGGGTGACATATAACAGGCCCTCCTTGAATACATGAGACAGTGCGTGCCCAGAAATATTTATACCAGGGCAACACAGAGATGTTATTTTCAGTAATTCCTGAAATATAAATCAACAAGTTAAAGATAAAAGCCAGGTTAGTCAGAGAGAAAAATTAAATGCTATGCAGTAAACTGGTATTAAAAGTGGATAAGATAGATAAGTAGATATCTTAGAATCACAAAGGTTGGAAAAAATCTCCAAGATTGTCAAGTCCAACCTTTGACCAAACAGCACCATGTCAACTAAACAATAGCACTAAGTACCACATCCATTCATTTCTGGAACATTTGCAGACATGGTGACTCCACCACCTCCCTGGGCAGCACAGCCAGAAGGCAGTGCCCACTCTAAGAAAGAACAGACCATCATACTAAAAAATATGCATATTTGCATTAAATCAATAGTAAAATCTATAGCTATAAAGAAGAGATGAAGGAAGAAGAAACGCCTGGCTGCTCTGTCTAGCGGAAAATTAGCTAGCTACATGTAGCTGTGCAAGTAGTTCATTCAATTCCAAAAGACACTAAAGAAGGCTTAGTTCAGTAGAAACAGGGAGCTATCAATAGACTTTAACAAAGCATAACACCTCATATGAAATTCTGAATGACTAAACCTGCACATACATGTCCAACAATAGGAACCGAAGCAGACATAGAAAATAGAATAGTTAGGATCTAGTAATGCCTTTTATAGAGATAAAATCAGAAGAGCTTGTCCTTTTTGCTAGGCTAAACAAAGGCTTAGAGAAGTTGTGAGAACAGAAGTTACCAATATCTAGAAACAGAATGCAGACCTACAGCACTGGTGCTCTTAACAACAAAATTTTTTCCTAGGTGCTCTGGGTAGTCTGTCTTACAGGCACACTTCCGATTAAACTCAGTTCTAGATCTGGAGTTACCAGCGTAGGGAATTTTATTGCCTCTTTTCTCCCATCCCTGTTTCAGCCCTCCACTGCAGTGTAAAGCAGAGTTCACTCCTCAAAAGAAGTCGCGAGATCCAACACATATTCCTGTTAAACCTACTGGTCCCTGAAATAGTAGTGCCATTAATCTCTCTTGCTTTCTGCATTATCATTGTTACAGCTGGAATATTTTTCTACTGATCTTATGGCACAATGCAAATATTTCATGGTGTAACAGTATGCAGGTAAGATGTTCTGCACACTTTTGGAAACCAAAATCTAACACTTTGCCATGGAGCCAACCAGTACTTCCCAAGTCTGTGTTCTTCTAGTTAGAAGAGATGCAGCAACAATTCTTTGCCACACCACAACTGTTTCCATACAAGGTGTTCTTAGTCAAGAAAAGCACAGAATGTAGGCTTCAAAAGTAGGCACAGGTCCCTGGAAAATCCCCCTCAAATGCTCCCAGTTGCCACTCCTTTTCCTGTGCTGTTTCCATCCCATCGGTCCCATCTACAAACTCTCCACTCTGGCAGAAGAGCTCTCTATGAAGTGAGCAAAAGGTGAGATATACAGAAAGTAGCAGACCAAGTCTGGCCAGAGTTGAACAAGAACTGCACTCTGTTCTTCTGAGCTTTGGCTGAAATTTTACTGGGGAAAAGGAAAAATTAAGCAAGAGCCTTCATATGGACCAATAAGCCAGAAATAATAGAAGAAAGCACATTTAGACAAACCAGATCCCTGGGGGTGCATTTCTGCCTCAGGTACAGAATGACACCCCCAGTGCTATTTACAAGACTAAGTTGAAAGCCTAGAGAAGAACCAGAAGTATTAATTTAAATTGCAAGCACTTTGTTTAAAGCATAATTCTAAATAAAAGGCTCACATTCCTGCCTCAGCTTCTCTCCCTTTTATTTGTTAAAATTCATATAACTTAAGAAACTTGCTTGTACTTACAGCAAGCCTGAGGGAGGCATGGACAGACATTTTAGGCAGGACATCTAGGAAACCTCTATCTAGAACTAAGCTCTCCAATGCTACTCTTTTAATGCAGGTTATTTCCTATGGTGTTAGTTTTCTTTTTGTTACTAGGTACATATAGATTGTATTTCTCCAACCTTATCTAGCCAAAGTCCCCATTTAAGACAACACTTCATTTGAAATTTTTTTTAACTCCAAAGACTTCATACAGTTAAAGTCAGTTTTATTGCATGAACTAACACATTCCAGTGTTTCCAGGTGATTGATTTTTTTCAGCTACCATACATATAAAATAATTTAGCAAAAAAGGTATTCTGAGAGAAGCCAAGGCAAAGGACTGAACAACTTTTTGGTAGTTTACATGTACTGCATTCAAACTATCTTCTAATAATTAAACTTAAAAAAATCATCCTGAAATACTAGTCCATTTTATCCCTTCTATCATCTTTGTACTTTCTATTATACCCTCTTTATATTACCTACTTTGTTCATACTAAAAATAAAACATTAAGCAACCTTATTTTCTCAAGTTAGTCAATTGCTACCAACCATTTCTTGCTACTTTATCTGCAGTTTGCTAAACAGGTGGCTATCAAGGTTTTGCAAATATAAGCTATTTAATACCACAGCTATTTAAGTTATTTACTATGATTATAGGTAAGAATGCCTATATCCACTACATTTATAACCACTGATAAAGTCATTCTTAGAGAATACTATAAAGGAAAGAAAGTTGTTATGCTGTACAACTCCACTTGCAAATAGAGATTGTCCAGACAATGCTGCTACTGTCTCTCTTCCCCCTGCACCCAGTCAGTTCCCTCTCCAACTGTTTTCAAGCAAATCTGGTTCCTCTTACTTCACTAAATCAACGTGCAACGAAACCAGCAGGGTGACCCTGCATCTTTATCTGGGCACTAACAGGCAGAAAAAAAACCTTATTAAATGTTATATATTCAATTAATGAAACACAATACCTTGTCCATATTAAGAGACCCACCTCCATAATTTGGCACTGTAATTTGGCTCCAGCTGTAATTGGAAATAAAAATTTCAACATGGCTTGTAGAAGCCATATCCAGGTTTTACACTGTAGATTAAGTATCATAGTGAAAAAATTAGGTGTGTGAACCGCAAATTAAACACCTCAGTGAAAACATTAACTGATCAGAAAATCTTTTATATACAAAAGATGATATTTTTGCCTACGCAGCACCGCTTCTTAAATACCTTCCTTTTCTCCTGTGGCCTCTCAGGATGGGTTCTGCTATCTCTGTAGCTAGTATCTGTCAGATTGTGATTGTCTCACTGGATTCAGTTCAAAGGTCACTATCAGCAAGGGAATTTTATAGTTTAAACATTGATTACATATGCAGGAGATTTTTTTATTCTATGGCTATTGCGCTCCTCTATTATCTATGTCCGTTTAGAGCAGATATATAACCAGTTCTTAATCTTCACACTTAACTGAAAGGAACAGCTTGTTCTTAAATGCATTTGTCTGAAAATATCCAGCTTAAAAAAAACCAGAACAACCAACAACCCAAAAAATGTACCTCAAAGGAGCGAACATATACTAAAAAAAAAAAAAAATAAAAAAAATCCTGAACAAAGTGTTCCCAGTTGGAAAGCCAAAACAAGACAAGACTTGACACAAAAAGTGTTTGACATCATGAATTGACAAATATACACCAACCTCCTAAGAAAAGTACATCCCATAGTAGGATATGTAGCAAAAGAAAAGCACCAAAGAATGAGAATGACTAGGAGTAACCTGCCTTCTGGAAAAAAATGGAGGGAGAAGGGAAGAGAGGAAAAGGTATGAGACATTTCAACAGCTCCAACACACCTTGCATCACCATTTTTTGCTTCCCCTTCACTTTAATAACTATTATTAAAGCGACTTTGGGCAAATGGAAACTTGAGAGAAAGAAGCAGTTTTAACAAGTTATTGGCACAGAATACAGATGCTGCAAGTTACTTTACTGCATGCCATTTGTGCTTCACTTGCTCTTCAGATAGGTCTGTAATGCAAAACAGAAATTCCTACTGTGCTGTAAAGGAAGTACTAGAGGCAACAAGCATTTGCAATTAGACATTCAACTAATCATAATTTAAACACTAGATCAGCAGCAAATTCTGAAAAATGTAGGATTTGGACACTACATCAGAAAAAAATCAAAAGCAGACTGGATACCAAACATTCTCAAGTTCTCTTTAATAAAATATTAAACTCAACTCTCCTATTTAAAAACTAAATTTAAGAAAAAACAACCTCATTAAAGGAATTCCTCCATAATTTCACAATTACATGAAAATCAGTCAATACTGAAACTTAACTTTAAAACTCAAAACACTCAGTTGTGTTCTATCTACCAGGAACTTCTTCATTTATTTGAAACAGCAATTACTTTTTTTGCTTGCTATTTTTAAAAGGCAGCTCTGACTAAAAAAGCTCCCAAAACTAGAAACAAAAAAAAAACCAGTGACCAACATGGAGGCAGATGAGAAGGATAACAGTTAGGTGGTGAATTCCTGACTAAGATAATGTTCTAGTTTCAAACTCGGCAGAATAAAGTTGCTGTGAATCCATTCCTTAAAGCACACCATCTTTGTTATGGAAGTGATTTATTTTTTAAGGAACTTCATCCTATAGTCTTAAAAAAACCCAAAATATAAGGCAAACTAAAGTTATTACATTCAAATTGCATAAAAAGTCTTTGTCAATATATAACACATCAGGTACAGTTTCCTCCAAGAGAAACTTTGAGGAAACATTAATTTCCTGTCTAACCCAAATTTAAGACCTGGCCATTCCCTAAATCAATATATGTCATACAACACACAGAATTTAACAGGCAGTGCAGATGAGGTTTATAATCTCACAAATGGCATCCAGGGGCAAGAGCTGACAGAGTTTGCCTTCCTTCAGAACTAACATTTAAGTTACCATTCGTCAAATCACCCTTTCAATATTTCATTTTAAAGCCATGAATATTTCATTCAAATTTGGCTTGGATTTATAGTTATTTTTTAAAGTCAACAGAACATGACTCGATGCAGTTTGATATTTCAAGCTAATCAGAAGAATACACAGCTTCTGAGTACACGGAAGTATTTACATAGTTGGCATACTTCTCCTGATCATAACACACTACACTCCGCAATTACGAACTTCCTTGTTGCTTTATCTTTTATGACCTATCTCAAGGTACATTTGATGTTGAAATCAGAACATTTAATACAAAAAATAGTCACATCAAAATGAAATAAAGTTTAATATAAATACATAGATACATACCTAAAAAATTAAAAAGACATTCTACTTTTAAAGGTGACTTACTAGCAAAGCTGAAGTAAAGAGGTGTAATCTGATGTCACAGCCAAGACAATAAGAGCCTGCTGCCAATGAAACACTCACCTTAACCTCCTCTTCATTTATAGCCCCTCACCCTCTACAGCTTTTCCCCCCCAGACTGAGTCTAGCAACTGGGTAGTCTTGAGAGACTCAACCAGCCAGACAGCTCAGAACATGAAGCCTGCAAACAAACCAGCTTAGAGTAGTTTCCTGCTAGATCTCTCCAAAATTTCAACCTGACCTACTGACCACACAGGCAGAGACTGAGACGTGTAGATCCTGCTGAGAGGTGGGAGGGGGGAGAAGCTGCCTGGAGGTGAGTGGGGAAGCCTCCTCATGCAGCTCTATCTGCCCGAGGAAGCCATGCATCACCTGTTGCAACAAATGGGAAGTCAAGCAACAGAAACAGGTCAACCCTCTTACATCTAGTTTTAGTCAGAGATTTAAAGACAGGATCACAGCTTTGCTGGGTTTTTTTCCATTATAAAATCACCTTTGGCAAAATCTACTATTGGAAAGAACCCATTAAATAAACAGAAAACAAAAAGAAATCCTGGGTCCCTTTGAAGATGCCAACTGTTATGAATCCAAATTCTGGCTGTAGATACTTAGTCAGGTTTAGTCATTGAATATCTTTAGAATCTCATCAGTTAACATGAAATCCCTTTAATGCAATTTCTATGAGGAACCTTAATAGGCTACACTTTATAAAGAATTTTTAGGCTGTCAGTTTCTTTTATAAAGAATATTTGAAAGAATCTTGCCATTTTAACAAAAAAAAAAAAAAAAAGCCAAACAACCTGTTACCAAATGAAGCAGAAAAAAACCAGACCATTTTTGACTCTACTTTTTTTTTTTTAAATACAAAACTTGGGAGGAAAAAAAAAATCCCATCAAAATATATTCTGTTGGGTAGGATTTGTGCATTCCATACTTGCAGTTTCTTCAGTACCCTCTCAGGACTGTGCATTTTCAAGAACAGTAAAGTGAAAACACTTATTTTGAAATGAGAACTCTGCAAACTTGACAGTGCTGTCCTTCTCTTGGGAAGAGAAAATGAAAAGGAAACTGTTTGTCTCAATAATTAGTGTAACATTAAGCAATGAGTTTAAAAGTACAATATTTTTCCTTTCTACATAATACAGGAGGAAATAAAAGCAATTTACTTCAGGAAGAACAGTGGCATCTAATCCTAATAGGAAAGAAAATCACAAAATTGCCCAAACATTTAGAACCAAAACATAACCAGTTCCAAGGGTTAACTTGCCCCATAATGAACCACAGCAATGAAGCATTTACTCCTACATTTTTGAGAGGGAGGGCTGACTTATCAGCTCTGAGTTAATAGTACACCTGCCAAAACACAGATTTTAGTCACTATGAAGAGAACAGGGAATGATTATGTAGCAAACATTGGCATGTCAAATACTGATTTAACTGGAGCTATGACCACCTCCCCCCACCCAAAAAAAAAAAAAAAAAAAAAAAAATTTTTTTTTTTTTTT
>VWZV01000437.1:25903-167751 GCA_013397155.1 Irena cyanogastra
AAAAAAAAATTAAAGCTGGAGGAAGCTCCAAGAAGGAAGAATACTTCTGTGGTGACATTATACAAATACGTAATTTTTCCAACTTACCATATTTAATCCATGAATTTAACATGCAGTAAGAGGGTTAAAATTTAAACATCCCCTTATTTTCAGTGACTGGATTGAGATAGGCTCTTAGTAACATGGTCAAGCAAGGTAAAAATGTTGAAATGTAGTTTAAAGCTGTCAGTCCAGGAATGTACATTACACCAGTTTACTTCAATGCCCTAATTTTGCTTCTAACAAACAAAACATAATTCCAAAGCTCAAAAAAATAAAAGAAAAAAATCTGCATTTTTAGAAGCATTACTACTGAAAGTCATTGAAACAAATTTCAATGCCTTAAATTTTAACAAAAAATCAGAAATAAATTTCAAGGTCAGAAATTACCCTACGCTGCAACCACTCCTTGCAAATGTTTATCATACAAGGTCAGCCTGTTTCAGAACTTGAAACACTGAAGCAAGTTTAGAAGAAAGTTCATACTCAGTGGTAAGAAAACGTACAGATTGCAAACAAAAAGCCATTCTCTTCTAAGGTCAAAGAAACCACAAAACAGCATTGAACATTCAAATACAGTTCAGTGATGTGTTACTTCTCTATTCTTTTGAGGTTGCAGAACATTTCATAGAACTTTTAATTTTTGGTAAGAGGGTCCAAAGACATGCTCTGTCCCTGCATCTCCAGTGGAGATGGGAGAATGATCTGTAACTGAAAACTCAGTTATACCTCAATTTCTTCTAATGCTTGGATAACACCACCAATGTCCAAATCCCAACCACACTTTGCAGTCTGTTTAATTAAGTACATTACCTCATTTAACAAGTGTTATGGTTAGCAGTTAAACCTATTTTTCACAGTTTAGGGGAATGAACAAAATTGTATAAGTGTTTTACCAGCTAATGGGAAGTGTTTAGCTGTCTGTTTTTCCACTGATCTTTGTGGAAATGGTAGCTTGCTCAATATAATTTACAGAGGCAAAAAGGTATATGAACATATCTTTAGGGTACCAGCTTTAAAAATTAAAAAAAAATTGAGCCAAATAACGCTTGAAGTCTTCTTTAATACACAAATATTAAAAACACTCTAATCCAAAGTCCTACACTTCAATTTATAATGCTACCCCAAAATAGAACTCTTTCTCATCAAAAACAGTGAGCAAACACAACATACAGACCAGAATGTGACCCCCCACATTCTCCATGAGGACACCAGAAACCCTGGTGCAAATGAAAGTCCTGAAAAAACCTGCTAGGAATGAGTATAACAAAAAGTAGAAAAAAAAAAACAAAACCAACCAACCAACAAAACCCCCAAAAAACACCAAAAAAAGCCAACCTTCCAGAAGTTGTAAACGAGATCACGTGGTGTTTTGCAATGACAGAACAAAGATGGAGAGAAGAAAGACATGAAAAACCAAGTTAGATCCAAAGAAAGATCAAAGTAAAATTATTCTGGACTAAATAATCCTACCTGTTAGAGATGCAGTCTCAATACCAAATAAGAAACAACTCTCTACAGCTGTCAGATGGACATAGTTGGGAAAACATTAAAATGGAAGTCTGTATTAAAAATGAGTTATAAATAGGGGTACTAAAAGTTCATGAAGTTTTAATTAATCAAATTACATATAGCTAGTGTTTCAGCCTAGAGTCTTGTTTTCAGCATTAAGCACTTCATATAAATATACTTCAGCCTTGTTAAGTTTGAGGGACTTTGTTCTAAATTAATGAGCAATTTTTCCACCTGTTAGTGTCCAGACTTGAGACACAGAAAAACATCAAACAGAAGCAAATACAGAAGATGGTAATTGAGGTGAAATAAATGGCTACTGCAGTTAAGTCTTCATCTACAAATAAAATAACTGCTGGATATTATTCCTCCTCTGAAAGCTTAGACTGTACAAATATTGTGTTACAGAGCAGTAGTTCACAAAATTTCATTTGATGGATATTGTATTAAAATGCTCTTGAATATTATTTTTAAATGCTGAAACACATCCTTCAACTGGAAATTAGGCCTCTACAACATTTTAACACTACGGTTATTAACACTTTAGTTATTTTTATGGTGGACTGAGACAATGGCAGAAATCAGTTACTCAAAATTATTCTCTCTTGAATTCCAGCATGTTTCTGAACACAAACTACACAACATATTTATATGCAACAAGTATATATATCAAGCAAGTAATAAAACAGGTGTAAGACAGGATTGCCTTTGATGAACTGGAAAAAGATAATACTCTAGCTCAAGGCTGCTAAGCATTTGATGCTTCCACAGAACCTGGCTGACCTTCAGGGCCTCTCAAAAAATAGAATCCCAATCTACTTAGTCTGAGCACACATGAAATAATGAAAAAAAATTACTGGGAGCAATGTTTTATGAAACACAGAACTCTTGCATGTGACATAAGAACATTCAAAAGAAAAACTTAGTGGAATTCTAACTTTAAGTAGATCACAACCTTCAAAACAGGTGTTCTTTCCCAAATTAATGAAATTTTGCGATCCTACCGATGTTTGTGTGAAGGTGGTTTGACTTTGGTTTTCTGTGTTTTTTTTAAACAATACTTAGCCAACAAGGCTATAAAAACCAGTGCTCCTTCCTGCATATACACTTCCAGATGCTTCAGGATGCATGACCAGTTCTTAATGTTGCAACGCAGCAGCATTATTTTTACAGCAAAGCACAAGGCAGGGCTACTGTGTCTCAGAGATGGGATAGGAACCTGGTACACCTGGCACAATTTCTAACTTTACAGGATTTTAAGCAATTAAGAACAACATAAAGCATTTAAGTACCATGACTTCCTCTATGAAGACAACATAGAGAACTACAGCATACAGATTTTAAAATGCTAAATAACTTCTGGCCCACTACTCTACCTGACTGACATTTATCAAAGTGATAGCACATTCTCAAAGATATGATTCCTATGGGTTTTATGAGAGTCGGTTGCCTTACGGCAGAGGAACTTCAGTCAGTTCTGCCAGGAAAAACATCCACTCCTCTCCAGACCTCAGAGACACCAGCCACCAGCAGCTTAGCAGCCAGCCAGGCAGTACAAGCAGTGTCAAACCAATTACAGCACATGCAGCATGCTACAGAAGGTGCCTAAGTCACCCAGCACTGGAGATGGGCACCTTGGGACAGCCAGGCTTAACCCACCCACGTCACTGGAGACATGGAAGCCAATATGAGACTGTAAGTTCCACAAATGGAAATGTCAAGAGGAGGAGATTGAGATGCAGAATCAGGTTTTTTAGTTTTGTTACACCACAGTAGGTGAGCAGTTATTGTCACAGTGCTACTTACAGAAAAAGCTCCAAGTTTCACTGCCATCAGTGGGCATCTTGGAACTTTTATCTTCAAAGGAAGTTATATTGAAGCTCAAATCTACTGAAAAGCCATTTCTCTTCTCTCTCAAAACTACCAAAGACAATTGTAATAGAATGTAATTTTGAATTCTCTTGGTAACTGTACAAGACACTGCATTTCAAACATTTAATATCAGCTGTATTTGTGAACAGGTCTTAACCTCTTTTAAACGGTTAACAGACAAATTATGCACCCTAGTGATTTCAGAATAATCAGTTCCGAAAATGGTAGACAGGCTTAATTCTAGTTTCTTACTCTTCCTCTCCCTGAACAGCTAGCCTAAAGTTGTTACATGGAAAAGTTTGAGAGAAAGCAGTTTTTATGAATTCTGGAAAACATCTCCATTTTATTTTAAAAGGTGTTTAATGGCATAACCTGAGCAATTCTATTACAAATAACCTGTAAAGGCAAAGAACCAGAGATACTTTGTTCTTGCTTTTCTCAAACTCCAGGACACTTCACCTCATCAAAAGCAGCTGATTCAACAGTTCTGTCAAAACACATCACATCTCCTTTACGGTTTTAAAATCAAATTATTTCTATTCTCTAGCTGCTACTCATTATACTAGTTTGAAGAACATGACATTGCAGTGAGTTGTCCTCTCCTATGTTTGATTCCTTCAGATTCCAAGCAAGTGACCATCAGCACTGTCACTTCCACGGCCTTATTCAACAATCCTTGAAACTCAAGCTGACCTTGACAATTTCAAAACACAATATAAACCCAGCGCCCTTCACAGAGCTGAGGGCTGCAAAGGACCCTGGATTGTTGGAGGAGCTGGTGAAAGCCACAGCCACAGCAACCTTCTGGCATATCCATCTATGACAAGTGAGCACAGAGCACTTTGTGATTACCACTCTGAACACTTTGTGTTCAGCACTGTGTTAGTACACCTAATCTACACATAATCAACTTTGTAATCATAGACAGGTCTATGCCATAAACAAGATATTCTGAACTTACTGCAATACTTCCTAAAAGTACACAAGGCTGCTGTACTAAAGTGCATTTTTTTAAAGGCAGAAGCAGTGCACAGTCTAAATCAACCCCAGAATCACAAACTTCTGTTTTCTCTATCCTTGACTTCAGAAAGTGAAAATGTGGCACACACTAGCTTTCTTCAGGATAGAATAACAGGGGAGGCTGTGCTGAGCCCTTACACAACCACAGGTCTTGTAACTAAGGGGGTGTCCTTGCTTAGAAGCAAGAAATTTTACTCCCTCAGAGAAAAGTTGCCCTTCCAAAGAGTCAGAAAAACAGCTGAGATGTGGTAAAAAGACACATGTAACTATTAGTGTACAGCCTTGTAGATGAATTCTTGTCTTTTATTTCCAGTAAAATCTATTTTTTTTTTTCATAATCAGCTGGCATGCTTAATCAAGACTAAGTTCCTATCCAGAAGACAGAGTTAGGAATATTCAAGTATTTTCACAATTTTTAAGACATCTCCTCTTTGGTTCAAGCATCAATTAATTCAGAATTCATTGACTAACTATGATGGCTTGAAAAAAAAAAATTCTTCCACTATTTTTATTCAGATTTTAGATTAGGTAAAGTTCACCTCTTAATGTTTAATTTTAGATTATGTCCGTAATCTATAAAGTATATTGAGAAACATAAGAACTGCTTATGAAAAGTTATCCTCAAAACAGGTCATGATCTTTGTCATGAAACTTCTCACCACTTCAGCCACACAAGGTTTTTTACAAAGCATCCACAATTCGTAAGGCAACATTAGAGACCATGGTTAATATGTTTCATTTAATCACACATATCTAAAGCTAAGTGTTCTTCACACCTTTGTTTTGTCTGCTTCTGAAAAGCCTGTAAATTTAAATTTATTTTATGTGGACTCCAGAACTGAAGAAACTCTCCCTGCTGTCAATAAAACTCATAAGTTACACGTCACTTCCTCATTCAGCCGCCAAAACCAAGTTTGTTAGTTTTCCTTTCCAATATGGAAAACATTTGTTTACCTATTAATTTCTCTTACGCTGGCAGAAACACAAACCTCTTCCCACCTCCCAAAAGGAGCCCAATGAAACAAGAGCATTCAAAGCTAGATAGTCACTGCTGTTAGCAAAAGCTGGCCGCACTCAAGGCTCTTCTGTTTGTGGCACTTTCTACCAGTGCTGTCAATTTGGCATCAGTAAAACCACACTAGATATGCTATAGAGATCCCAGCTCCATAAAATCACACGGAGAGAAGCAACATGCTTGCCTTTGAGATGTTTGCTATTGCCTGCCAACCACAAGCCCAGACACATACCTCTTCTGGATCAAATACACTGGTAGAAGGGGCTCCCTTTCCCTGGCTGGAAAAATTAGTTCCTGCCTGCTTAGTAGGGAAATAGTTTGAGAAGCATTCCTTACCACACCGTATTAAGGGCAGTCATTTTTCTAATTTATTATCTGTGGAAGAAAAAACATCCTTCTTAACAAAAACAACTAAGCTAGCACAAAACCGATAAATTCGTATACTACCTAGAGCTGCTTAAGGGCAAACACTGAGCCACCACCACTAGCAGTGCCTGGAAAGCAGCTACAAGCAGGTGAGGAATGGGTGCTGCCAGACCCTTGTCTGGAGTTGCAGCCACTGCAGAACTGTTACTATCCACGCCAAGCAAGTCGCTCAGTCAACCCTGGCAGCATTCCACTCCCACTGTGCAAGACTGCAAAAGACTACAGAAAAAGAATGAAGGGAAATCTTCGATGAATGGATGAGTTACCAGAATGGGATACTGCCATGACTTGCAGTCATTTTAAATTCATGTTGTATGGTACGACGACTGCACCATTGTCTTCTAACACTATCATTAGATGTATGATCAAGAGACAAAACTGTATTTCGTAGATTCATTACTTCTTCAAACTAAGAAGTTTGTTTGAAGCATCTTGGTAAGATTAAGATATACAGGAGAGAGATCTAACTAGCTCAAGTCAAGTGCATTTGCAACAGGAGTTAGTAATGGAAGCAGTGAATAGGCACATAGGCCGAGGCTGTAATCAGAATTATATCTTTGAAATGCTCTGCCATTACCCCTATACGAAAAGAGAATAATGGTAATCAGTTCACAGCAGTACCCAACTCAGCTCCCAGTGTTATGCCAAACTACAGGGTTATGAATTTATTTCAGACACAAACTTTGTCACTGTCACCTAACATGCTGCTAGCATGCAGCAGACCACTCTAAGGAGAGCTACTAAATACTCAAGGTGCAGCAGCTCATTCTGAACACAGCAGCAAACTAAAAGAGCACAAGCTGCCTATGGACCACTTGCTAGAAATAAAGGTGTTGGCCATGATGCTAAATGTCCAAGACTTCACTGCCTGTGCTACAAACACAGCTGAGCTAGGTTCTTTCCTTATCAAATAGTGAAAATACTCTCAGAACAGTCAGTCCCATGACTGAGCCTTGTCTTAACAGCCCATGCATGGTGACCTTCAAGACACACAGCCTCTTAAACAAAGTGCTTCAAACTTGAATGAAGCTTTTTTATTTCTACTGGACTACTTAAGGACTCCTAACTGGGAAAAAAAAAAAAAGACTAACACACTGCTGCACTTTTGGAACATTCAGAATAAAAAGGAAAGAGATAGTTTCAGATATTTATGGAAACACACAGATTTCCACTTTCAGGTCATAATTTCTGAACACAGCTACAATGGCAAGCCATAAAAACTCTATTATAGTAAGTCAGCTTTCCAAATGCACAGTGGCCAAAATCTTAGATACTTCTGTATCGTCAGATGGACCAAGGAGCCATTAAGCACGAATTGAGCAACTCTTTCATTCTTGCAGGTACATTTGCCCATGCCAAGGGATGAAAGTAAATCTGGCGTCTGAACAACAGTTCTACTGGTTTTAAGGTACTTGTCTTTTCCACCTCAATGTTGGCTAAGTGGGTAAATTCCAGCAATGTTAAACGCATGCGGTGAAAACCAGAAACACATATAGTCGTCCGGCAGTGAAACAGAAGTGACATCCTTATTAAATCTTTTCTTTGCAAGGCGCTTGGTTCCTTGGGTAAGTTTTAAAAGCCAGGACCACACAACGCATCCGAGTAAACATAGCCCTGTAGATTTGCAATTGTGGTTGCGCACAGGATTTTATCCCACTTTAAGTGAGCTCCCCTCCGACGGGGCAGGACTTTGTGCGGGCTAATGGTACCCTTGGCTCCTCCCGACCTTTCCACGAGTTCGTAGCCAGCTCACAGCCCAGCAAACCAACCTGTCGCTTGCCCAAGCTTCTGGCACTGGGTGCCCGAGTTGCGACACTCGTCCTCCGGTGGAACTGGGCTCTCAGACGGAGCCCGTCCAGGCCCGGCCACCCGCCCACGCGCCGTGGCCAGCGCCGCCACGCCGGGCCCACGCCGGGACCCCCCCCCAGGCCCAGCGCCTAAGGCAGAGACATCCGTCGCGGTCCGAAGGTCCCTCGTCACCTCCCCCCACCGCCCTGCCCGGGACTCACTGTTGCTCGACTTGAGGTCCCGGTGCAGGATGGGGACGATGGCCTCGTCGTGCAGGTAGAGCATGCCGCGGGCGATCTGCACCGCCCAGTTCACCAAGATGTGCGGGGGGATGCGGCGTCCCCCGCGGGCGGCCGCGGCCCCGGGGGCGGCGGCCAGGGCCCTGTTGAGGGATCCGCCGCGGGCGAACTCCATGACGAGGCAGAGGTTGGGCTCCCGCAGGCAGACCCCGTGCAGAGCGATGATGTTGGGGTGCCGCAGCATGGAGAAGAGCTTGGCCTCCTGTCGCACGCTCTCCGCCGTGGCCGTGATGTCCTCGTCGGGGTCCTGCCGTGCCGCCTTCACGGCCACTTCGCGGCCCCGCCAGGTGGCCCGGTACACCTTCCCAAAGCCCCCTACGCCGATGATCTCTTGCAGCTCCAGGTGCTGGAAGTCGATCTCCGTTAGGCTCCCCGCAGGGTCCCCCCGCCCGCCGCCCCCCGCNGGCGCGCACGGGAAAGGCGGGGAGGGCAGAGCCGGTGCCCCGCGCCCGCCCGCCCGGGCCCGCCCATTGGCCACCCGCCGTCACGTGGCGCGGGGCGCGGCGGGCGCAGGGGTCGGTGCGGTCCCGCGGGGCCCGAGGACGAGGCGGAGGGAGCTGTGACCCCCCTTTTGTCCCGCGGGAGCTGCACAGCGGGCTGAGGGTTTGTGCCTCCGCCGCGCCTTCCCCTCTCTTTCCATGTGTGGTTTTGGGGCTCCTTTGGAACAAACCCCAAGCGGGTTCTGAAGAAACCGAGCTTCCTCGGTTCGTGCTTGCTCTGCCACCTGCCTCCGCTGCTCGTGGGCTCTCACAAGAACGGTCAGTTTGGAAGAGACCGCAGTGGGTCATCTGTTCCAAGTTCCCTGCTCAAGCACATGGCACAGGATTGAGGCCAAGTGGTTCTTGAACATCTCCAGTGAGGGAGATTCCACAACCTCTCCAGACAATCTGTTCCAGTGCTCAGTCACTCTCACAGTAAAGAAGTTTTTTTTCATATTCAGGTGGAATTTCCTGTGCATCAGTTCCTGCCTGTTGCCTCTTGTCCTATTGCTCAGCCCCACTGAGAAGAGCCTGGCTCCATCTTGTTGGCACCCTCCCTTTAGATACTGACAGACATTGATGAGGTCCCTTCTCAGTCATCTCTTCTCGAGCCTGACCAGGCCCAGCTCCCTCAGCCTGTCCTCTGAGAGATGCTCCAGGCCCTTAATTATCTTTGCTGCCCTCCTCTGAACCCACTCCAACTCTTCTCTGCTCACCACCTTGACCATGCACGGGCTGAGAGAGTCTCAGCCCTGTGTGGTGTGATCACAAAATCCTTTCAATTAAGACGTTGCCTGAAAATAGCAAATGCTGTGTATGTGCTATTTCTGGGTAAAGATTCTCCTGGTTTTAAGTGGAAAAATCGTATCATTTTCTAAACTACAGTTGTCGTTTCCTTGGAAGTTGGAGGGAAGTGTGTGGGCTGGGGACGCCCTCCCGTCTCGCCAGCGTGGTGGGAAACAGTGGTTCAAAGTGGAAGGAAATGAGTTTTCATGCTACGAGCCAATCACTGCTGTGGGACCTGTGGTTATGGACATGGCTGCTCCCAGCAGAGGCCCTGAGAAGGACAGTAAAGGCTCAGGAAAGGTGTAAAACTGCACTGCTGGGTTGAACAACCTGGTGCGATGAACACTCAATGTTTTGTACAAAAAACCTACATTCAGACCACTGTACGTCTCTACATAAACACAAAATTTGCAGCTGGATACCACAGAACTAAGGATTGAACGTAAAGACAGTAATTAAAAAAAATTAAAATTACAGTATTCAAAAATCATAAATTCTTGTTTATCTCACTGTATTTATAGTTATACACAATGCAAAAATACAATTATGCTAAAGTGACTTACTGAACCACATTAACCAAAAAGAAAGAATGCAGAACCAGCATGTCTATCAAGTCTTCTCCCATTTCCTTTAATATAACATTGCCTTGCAGCTATTCAGAGAGGTAATTACAAGCCTTTCCCTTATCTGCATATTTGCCTTATTATAAAAGCCATAAAGTATGTTGTAATACAAGCGTTCTGCCACACAAATTCCACCTTGTACTTTGTTATCTAAAAGAATCTGCAGGAACTAATTAAGTGTGGAATGTTTTGGGTCAGACAAGGTATTGGTTGCAGTACAGTGAAATGTTTAAATATTTATCTAGAACTATTATTCCAAAATTTGCTTTCTGAAGTGCCACTATCCATTAGAAATCACTGCACTCAGGTTAGACTTTGTTCAGTGTTTCTTCAGCACCCAGTGCTCAAGGATCTTGGTGTATAGTTGCTGTTCCTAGGAGTTCCAATAATGGAAATATTATGACCCAAAACAGTGTAAAGTGCCCTTAACTTTCCTGACGGCACCACCTAGTGGAGTTACCAGTTAAAAGAGCAGCGTACGGACGGCTCAGCCCCTCACTGGCATCTCTCTATTGAGAAAAGAGACCCCTTTTTTTCCTCTTTGGCACTCCTGCAACTGTGTAGCTACAACACTGTGCATCTACGTTGTGTCCAGAACACATATCCTGACCTGGAAATTACAGGAACCCTTCATAACTGCAAGTATCGTTATACCAAAAAAGTACTTGTTGTCAGAATTATCTGAAGATGAGGAAGAGTTGAAAGATTTGAGTGATGTATGGACAAGTGTCATGGTTTAACCCCAGCCAGCAGCCAAGCCCCACACAGGAACTCACTCCCCCAGCAGCAGGATCGAGAAGAGAATCAGAAGAGTAAAAATGAGAAAATTTGTGGGTTAAGACAGTTTAATAGGAAAAGGAAAACCATGCTCACAAGCAAAGTGAAACAAGGAATTAATTCACCATTTTCCATGGGCAGGCAGGTGTTCAGCCATCTCCAGGAGAGCAGGGCCCTATCACATGTAATAGTTACTTGGGAAGACAAACACCATCACTCCAAATGTCTCTCTCTTTCTCCTTCCTTCCCCCACTTTATACACTGAGCATGATATCATATAGAATTTAGGTCATATAGATGATGTCACATAGAATGTAGGTTTAGAATATCCCTTTGGGCAGTTTCAGTCACTTGTCCTGGCTATGCTCCCTCACAGTTTTTCTTTTTTGTACCACCTCACTGGCAGGACATGAGACACAAAAAGATTTAAGGCAAACATGACATAGCAACAACCAAAATACCACTGTGTTACCAACTCTATTATCATATGGAATCCAAAACACCGCACTGTACTAGCTACCAAGAAGAAAATTTACTCTTTCCCAGCCAAAACCAGGACAACAAGTCAACCTAATATCAATTGCAGTCTGCATTATCTAGGCCTTCCACACTGAAACCTACATGAGTCAGAGGTCTCTAAAAACAGAAGAGAGGAGGTTTTGAAGAAGCTTTCTATTTGCACCCTAGTTTACCCGCCTTTCTATTTTGGATCTGTGCACGTAAACAAAATTATTTGCTAGTCTGCCTGTGGGAAAATGACTTCAGTAGTTTCTGAAACTTAACATTTTTAGTTATCATACATCAAAAACATTATTCATAGGAGCATATTGCACTTGATTCAATCATTACGATTGATTTAATAAACTTTTTCATCTTTGAAAAGAATCTGCAAAGGATAAAAAATGTTCACTCAACAAAGCAGAAGTTTGGGCAAAATGTATTTACAGGAGTAGCACATGAGGCACAGCCAGGACTGTACCTCCTTCATACAGCCCAGAACAGCTCAGGTAACTTCACTGCTCGCCGAGGTCACACTGAGCAAGTACTCAAGCCCCAAGGCTGTAGATCCTCGGGCATCTAATGGTGGAAGTGCTGCTGAGGGAGATGATGCCATTCCTCCCCTGCTCACAACCGCTTGTTCAAAGTGCTGTCTCATCCCTCCCATCAAGCCAAAACTAGCATCCAGCACGGCCACATCGCCTGTGATATCAGGAGGAAAGCTGAGATATGTGGTTCATGAGCTCACAAATACCATAATAGCATCTTTGGTCTCTTACATTTGTCAAACAAAAACAACAACAACAACAACAACAACGAAACAACAACAACAACAAAAAAAACAAATCCACACAAAGCACAGCAGAATGGCATGTAAATATTATGACCCAAGTTTGTGAAACTGACAGGTCAGGAACAGTTGAAGTAGGGTAAATTTGGTGATGTGCAAAATGATAAATGTATCATTACATACATGCATCCTTCACAAAATTGACTGTAATAAAGGTCTATGCATGTGGAACAGTCCCTAGAAGGGACCGGTGAGACACTTAAGATTGAATTTCAGCGCTATTTTCTGGTGGTCGGGGATGGGAGGTGGTGAGCACCGTGTGAGGTCAGCCCGGGTGTTCACAATCCACCCTTACACCCCTTCCTTCGGGGTGTCCCATAAGAATATACCCGGTATCCTTATGCCTCATTCTTTACCGACTTTAGTCTCCCCTGCTCAAAGCTTCCACTCAGCTCCATCACCTTTTCAGCCCCACTCTCCCTCACTTCGCCTATGCTTCCTCCAGCCTGCCTTTGCCTCCTCACTCCGCTAGTTTGAGGTCAGCTGCGTGAAACTCTTCAACGAAGGCAGACTGGATTTTCTCCTAAACCCATTCTTGCAAGAATCCAATTTTTTTTTTTGAGGAATTTCCCCCACATCCGCCCAAAACACATCTCAAGCCAACGCAAAACGGGTGGCACTAAAGTTGGGCAGAGCTCGCAGATCGGAAACTCGTGATGTGTCGGGCAGGATCAGTGAGAACCCGGCGGTGGGGGAGTGGCCGGCGAGGAGCGCAGCCCAGCTGGCAGCCGCCGGGGCTGCCCCTGTGCCGCGCTTTTTTTGCACCTGTAACGCACCTCGCGGTGCCCGGGGCGGGACGCAGCCGTGACGGACACCCCCGCGCCAGAACCGCCCCCCCTCCGCCGCGGCTCGGCCCGGGGCCGCTCCGCCCCGCGGCCTCCGAGCGCTGCCGNGTGTCGCCGGCGGCGCGGCTCGTGGGGCAGGGCGTGTGGGCGGCGCTGACCGGGGGCTGGTACCACGACCCGGAGCAGGGCGCCTTCACCAACAGCTGCCATCTCTATCTGTGGCTGTTCCTGCTGACGCTGCCCATGGCCCTGCACCTGGTGAGAGGGGCTGAGGGGGCGGGCGGCAGCGGGTGCCGGGGTGGGAGCAGCGGGCCCCGGCCCGCAGGCGGCAGCGGCGAGGGCGTGTGCGCTCAGCGGGCTGTAAACTGCCCTCCGGGGGGCTTAAATATTGGGCATTCTGGGCTTTACCTGAGGATTTTGTGTCTAAAGGTTAACGGGGTGAGTCCTCCGCCTGCGCTAGGCAGGGGCCGGACCCTGAGCCCTGCCGGAGGAGTTGGGTAGGGGTGCAGCACTGGCCTCTGCAAGTGCTGAATGACCTGACCGTGGGGACGTTTGTTCAAAAATCTCTTTCGGAGACAGGTGTTCTGGTTGATGAGGTTTTTTTGGTTGTTTTTTTTTTTATTTTAATTTTTTTTTTTTAAAGTTTGATCCAGTCTTACCTGCTGAGAAGGGTAAATAAATGGAAAAATCCAGATACCGTGTAATTAATACGGCTTGCTGAATGTCACTGGTGAATCACATGGCTTTTTGTGACATGCAGTCCCTTTGTGCTGGAATTTAAACTTTGCAAGTGAATAATAACTAGACTTTGTTTGCTGATCTTTAAAATTTATTTTCCTGAAAAGCTTGAAACTTTTGCTCTTGTTTTTGTGTGTTTTCCTACTGTGTGAGAAAAAGTATGCTGGATCATCGAATCTATTTTGGTGTGTCCTTCTGTGATTATAGGGTAATATTGCTTCCGTTAGAAGCAGTTTCCATCTATTTGGTTCCTGGAGTGACTCAACTAAATTCTCAACTTCTAAATAGGTTTCTTCACCCTACGTGGTCAGATATGGGCCTGGTTATCAAAAGCAAAAAGCATTTATGAATCGCCCTGCAATCCCAGTGGAAAGCAAATGTTGTATTTGTAAGCATGAATTGGTATTGGATTTTGTGGCATGTATTGCAGTGAATTCCTGTAAGAATGGCTCATGGAGTTACTGAACCAGAATAACAATGTTTTCTTCTGATTGCATATTTCCTATGCAAACTAGCAAGAGTCTTGCACTGTAGGATATTCTGTCCAAGTCATATGTGTGATTAAAAAGGAAAAAAATTGAAGGCTAACTTTTTTGTCCCAGTTGATATAAGTATGTATCTGGAAGGATTCCTTGTGGGAAACTTGTGAACTGAAGAAGGTATGGGGGTTGTACAAAAGAACACTGGACTGTAGGTCAGAGCTAAAGTAGAAGTCATTTTTTAAAGGGCAGAAAATGTAACTTATCTACTGAACTCTCTTGGGCATCATCTTTGCCTATCTAGGTGGACTTGCTTTTTCTTCAGACTGACTGACTTTCTGATGAATCATCTGGTTAAATGCAGGACTTGTGTTCTTGAGCTAACATATTGCTATGGGAATTCTTTGTCCTTGATAAGAATAATGCGTTTATTATGATGGCTGCCTGACAGTAATTATGTTCTTACACGTTTTCTTGTTTTCAAGTGGCTTGTTTCTAAGGCTTTGTAAACTTTAGGCAAGACATTTGTTCTTGCCACTTAGAAACTTGAACTACTTTTTAGTTTTTTTCTGGTTTATAAGAAATTTTGTTTATAGCATTCAGTAATGTTTGGGGTGATATTTATGTTACATACTTGACACCAATATTTTGGATTCAGCTAAAGCAGTCAGTGATGTTTCTTGAAATGGCAAAATGAAAACAGATCAGAGTACTACTTTTTAAATTTTTCATTTGCTTGGGATAATCTTTTGTTCAAGTCAGGAAGTCTCTCTGAAACAGTGTGATTTCAATCAAATGGCAAAACTCATCCATCCGTTCTTAGTTTTTTCACAGTGGCTCAGCAGAGGCGTGCTGACGGTGGCATTGAGAAGCTTAAAGTATCAAGTTGTTTCTGTTGTGTGGATCGAGAATTTCTTTCTCTAGCTTATTCAGCATAGCTTACTTTGGTATTAAGAATTCCTTTATTAGCTTTCTCTGCCCCAAAAATGCAGCTCTGTGTTTCCATTACTTTATTTTCTTTATCATTTAAACATTAAAAATGTACATTGGCTATTTGGAGCGTCATTGCTGTTCAAATCAACTTTCAAAATTATAATGAGATCTCTTCTAACTGTGCAATATCAACTTTCATAATATATTAAGAATTAAAGTTATCTTGTTCCACCAAACAGTTGAGGATCCCTAGGTGTTTTGCACATGAAAACAGTGGTAATTCTTTAGTATTCAGCTCCCGGGCTGAATTCAACCCCAGTAAAACACCAGTGACCTACTGATGCAACTTTGGGAAATATTTGTACCATGGCTTATTTTACAAGGTGCAAGAGAATGTGCATTGTGTTTGGGTGACTCCCCAGAACAACTTACTGAATGTTTCTCCTGCCTTTTGTTGGACAGGGAACCCTTGAACTTACAGGGTTGTTACTTCTCACGCACTAGATCTTCAAATCATGCTGCGATAGAAGTACGACATGGCAGTATAAGGGTGTGGGCACATAAATTACTCAGAGGTAAACTGTGATAAGACACTGTGATAAGTGTGTCAGCTGCTTCCAGTCGCACTTGGCCACCTTTTACCCCGCTCTATCTCCACAGAGGAGAGATAGGCTACCCTGTTACGTACTGTATTTATTGTGTGGTAGGACACACACTTAGAACTCAATGTACACCCCTGGAATTTTATTTGCTACCTGTTTTCCCATATTTTATATTGTGTGATGGACATCTCTTAGTATTGAGTCACCTTAATTAACATATAAACATGGATCTTTGGCCCTTTGCCATATTTCTGATGGTAGTGGCTGACTGAATATTTGTTTGATAGTTCCCTCATTTGTGTTCTGTATCACCCCAAGACAGTGAGGCCCAGGTGCAGCACTGCCTTGCTTTAGGTGCCTCAGGGGCTCAGGCAGTGGGTAGGATGCATCTGGGTCTAAGCACCCTTTATCATTCAGCCCACTTTACAAGGCTTGGTATTTTGTTCAAAGGTTACTTACCTTTATGTACATATCTCAGTCACCTCCACCTTTGTAATACTCAAATAATGCCAGTAGACACGTGAAGGAGAATGTGGCTGTTCTCCTGAGAACAATCTCTGGGCAGGCAGAAGCCCCAAGCAAAGGTGCTTCTTACGTGGTGATGTCAACCCTGTTGCATTTGCAGCAGTAAGTTGGGCCACATTTGGGGCACACCAGCCTGCATTTCTGGCTGTGACCCCACGCTATTCTGGTGCAGAGTACAACAACAGAAGCTACCGGAGAACAAAAAGTACATTATGGTAGAGTTTTTAATGGGGCAAGAAAGAAGAAAACTAGGGCTACAGCTTCCATAGAAACCTGTGGGAAGTCATGAAGCCTGCTTTCTAATGAATTTGTATTTGTGGATTTTTTTTTCATAGCTTCTAATAAGATGTCAACTCAATTGAAGCTTTTCCTGTCACTGGGGTGGCATCAAAAGGTCAGAGAGCTGTATGGGTTCCTCTCATTAATGGAGGAGGTGTGCTGCTGTGACCTTGCCCAGTGGGGTGTATTCTCTTAAAGTTTGCTGAATAACTTTTTAATTCTTTTTCTACCTTTCAACTGAGGGGATGGAGGGAGGTGATGAATGCAGATGCATGGTGTGATTATAAAACCTCATTTTCATAGAAAACCAGGCTAATTATTGCTATAGTGCATCAAAAGTGACTTTATCATCTAATTCCTCAGTGGTCTGTAACTTAGTTCCCTGTTAGCATGGATTTGATAGCTTTCACCTGTCTGTACCTGGGAGCACCAACTGCAGTCATATGACACTGGTACCTTATGCAAGAGGCCTGATTCAGAGAATGGAGGGCTTTCCATTATCACCTTTCTTCTAATTCCTCATATGGACAGGGAGCAACCTGCTGGCTTGTAGTACTCAGCCTGCCCCAAGTTTCAGAGTATTAAAGATGCACTGGCCATTGGCAGTCTTGGTGTGCTGAGCACACTAAAACGCAGCGTGTCTTGGACAGATGGGCACAGAGACCACGGGCTGGCTCAGGGCACAGCTCCAGTAGGTCTGGTCACAAGGCAAGGATGAGGACATGCAGCACTCAGCAATTGCTAAAACTCGCCCTGTTTTCCACTCAAAAATCTAAGAGCTTCCTTTGAGTTTCTCTTGTAGCATGCTCTCTGCGTGCATAGGCTGTGCTACTGGAAATCTATTTTTGCTGTGTCCTCTTGACATTATTCATATTTCATTAAGCTTTATGAATGTCACCTATAAAGCACTTCTTTTCTTAGTGGGCCATTTTGAGTTGTTATTTAATAATGAGTGGTTGATCTGTGCCTTTTAGTGTATTGTTGAAGAGATTCCTTGGAAGGTGAACAAATCTCTCTTAAACAGTCATTACAGATAATTGGCTGTCGCTCTTTGTGAAACCAAGCAATTTCTTACTCGTTTTGTAAAAACATTAGTCATGAACCACAAATTCTTTAACCTCAAGTTCTTCAGCCTCATCTACTAAGCCTTATACCCTGAGAACATGACCTTGCAAATGGATCCTCTCTCTGACCTGAGTTCACTAAATAACTGAAGGGTATGCTGGGAGTTGCTATTTACACAGTACCATGAAGTACTCTTAGCAGACTTAAGCCTCAACTTGTAGAAAGTCATGTCTGTCTTATTAGGGATCATTGGTAGTACGTACATCCTAAATGGCTCCTGCATTATTGTGCAATAGATTCTTTGTATCTGAATCAGAACAGTTATAAAAAAGGATTCGCCTGAAAATTTTCACATGTACATCTTGATGATATGAAGTCCCAGTGAGCCAAAAGCAGCATCAGAATTGAATCCCACTTGCTTGTCACAACACAGAAATGATTCAACATACTAATTTCAACATCAAGAGAATTGTGATGACTTGTTCTAAAGATGAAATAAGCATGCCTTGTTCCCTTCCCTTTATCTGTGTGGTCAGTGTGATTTATTTATGAATTTGAAAAAATGATTGATTTAGTCCTGAAGTAAAGACCGTTCTTAAAAATTACCTTCAGCAGGCTTTTAGCTGAGTATTGGAACCCTTTTTTGTTTTTGTGTGTTGCTTAGGATTCTTTGTTGTTGTTCTTGTGTGAGAATATAGTAAATCTCTGTTTAAATAAAACCCCTGAAACTTTAAGAGAGATTAAACTCACTATGAGATTGCAGCTGTGTGTAATGACAATACATAAGCATGTTCCATGACTATAATGGTAAAGACTTTGGTACTTCAATTATAACTGCAAGTGCTATGATTTACCCTTTACTGTAAGGAAGTATTTATATATAAAAAAGTTGCTAGTGTGTCATGTCTGTGAAAGAACTTTACAGACTATAGTTGAACTGTAATTAATTTTAATGACTGAGAGCTGTGGTGCTCATCATAGATCAGCAAACAGATCACAGACAGCTGCAAATTAACAATTAATGTACTTTAGAAAAAGAATTCAGAGGTTGTGTCATAGTTTGGCCTCAGCTGGCAGCTAAGCACCACATAGCCAGTCGCTCACTCCTTGAACCTTAGCCAGGACAGGATGCCTCTGTAGCTGTGTTTTTATTCATTTGTTTTGACTAGTCCTGACTAATTATTTGAAATTCCTTAGTGGTTAAGGTATTTGGAAACATGTTGTGAGGCATTAGAAAATGGACACAAACTACAGTGTTCTACTATTGAGTCATAACTGACATACAGGGTAAGATGACAGAATTTTTCTGAAGGTTTCGTGTTTGTAGGCAGCTAATGTTTCATTTTGTGTCTGTATTTTTTATGCATTTGTAGTTTAGGAAAGGCTGCAGCTGCATTAACATGGGATTGTAGTATTTTAAAAAGCTTTATAATGTTTGTCAATGGTGAGATTTTTCTGATTTTCATAATAAATAATAACCACAGCTAATAAAAAGAAGAATAGATCTTGTGAAATGGTTTGAAACCTGAAGAAACCCTTAAACCTTTTCTGTGAGCAGAACTCAATACATATATTGTATTTAAAAATTTTAGCAGCATTTTCTCAAAGCAAACTGTTATCATTGTGTCCTCATTATTTCTTTCTGTAGGCTTTTCCAGCAAATGCAGTGACAGTTTTTGTGTACTGCAGCTCGGTGACAGTTTTCTTCACGGTAATAAAGGTGATCAGCTACCGTTTACACCTTATGTTTGATAAAGGCGAAGTAATTCAACAAAAGCTCTCAACAAAAAATGGAAGGCAATGTAAAGATACAGAGGTTCAAAAAGAAGAAGTGGTTCAGTCCTCAAATTGTAGGTAAGGTTTTCATTGCATTCCTGGCACGTTGTGTAAAGTAGTGGGTTTGCACAATGGTCCTGCATAGCAGAAATGTGTGTTGAAAGCAAGAATACTCCTTACAGCTGTATAAAGAATGACACTTTCAGAAACTTGCTTAGTGCTTTTCAGGTGGGTAGGTGAAATGTTCTTGTGGTGAAGCAGGCAGAGCTGCAGCTGGGCACCGTGAAGGTGACAGAAGAGATTTGTACTGGAGGTGCTAACAGATCCTGAAGAAAACCTGGCAGAAGTTTTCTGGGAAAGCCTTAAATGCTTGCTTCTTCCTCTTCCTACTGTGCTTACCTGCTGGGAAGAGGCAAGGAAGTGGCAGGCACCTCTTGGCAAAGAAAGTGCTTTAATATCATGGAGGTCAAGGCAACCTCATGTTATCTTTGTGTGCTTTTAGTAACTTCCGTCTCAGATCACACCAAGTTGCTTTTCCCCCTTAGGTTTCATTGTGACTGCTTATGATGCTTCTGTGGTCCTCTTCATGAGGAAAGCTAGTACTGCTTTTATTTCTTAAGAGAATTTTGTAGGTTGTCGTAGCTTCTCTACCAAGGATCCAAGTACTATTAGTCTTTGCTGCATATAATCAATAAGGCTGCTTCTAGGCTGTGATGGTATTAAAGGTCAAAACACTAGTGAGATGAACACTAGTACTGACATTTTCCAGATTTGTGTATTGGTAGAATGTTCCTCTATACACTCTTCGGAATAAATGGAGACACTTCCTGCTGGTTTTTCAAGCTTGAGTCATACAAACAAATGAAGCTGGTAAATGGCTTTCAGTGGTGCCAAGTGTTATGACAGATGTGAAAAATGCTGAAATAAGGAACGTCTAAAAGTGACAGAAGCATAGGAATGTCCAAAGCAAGCATAAATTGAGTAGCTTTGTTAAAACTACCGGTCAAGTTCAAAAGAGAGCTCTATATAAAAGAACGTAGGGTGTTTTTTGATGCATTTGCAGTTGCTACTGTTAGCTCTGTGCCAGCTAAGTAGTATCAAGATAGTTTGTGTTCCTCTGTGCTACTGCTTTTCTGCATCTTTACACATGCACAGCTGTGCTACACTCCTGGCAGTGATGTTGCTGGGACAGCCTGCATTGAGACTCTTCTGAGAAATGCCTCTGTGTGTCACTAACCATACGGCTTTTTTATTTCAGATGGGCTTATGCCTTTCAGACTGTTTTGGCTGAGAGGTAAAGGTAGAATAACTTAAAAGTTGCATGTTAAATCACGTGAATGTTCCTCCCAGATAGATTTGTGTATGCACAACAATCCGTTAATTAGTACTTGGTCAGAAAATAAAGATCTTAATATTATTTTGACTAGATGGGTGACAATTTTTTAAACAGACCTTGATCGTTGGCAGGTTGGTTGAACAAGTTTTTGAAGCCAGTTAACTAAAAGAAATATTGTGGAGAGATGATAGAGACCCCCAGATAAATAATTTTATAGCTTATATACTGCTTTAGAATTTTAAAAATAAATTTTTGGGGAAAAAAACAACTTCATGAGCAAATAGAAAAGCCCAATCCCATGCTCTTCAACATTTCACTGTGGTGTTTTTCCATTTTTTTGTGGATTTTTGTTAAACTGAACTTTCGTTGTGTTATACCTGAGAAAGAGAATATTTGTAGGTTATTGATAGTAAACCTGTCCAAAAATACCTGCTTATATCCATGGAAAAGCTAGTAGAACATATGTGTAAAAGGAGTTAGTGGATAGTTTAGTGTATCCACAGAGAAACTGATCAATAAATTGCCTTATAATGTATGAAATTAGTAATGGCTGTATATTTGCTTTGCCTAGACCAAAACAAAAATTTTATTTTCTGGTCTAATGATAGTATTAGTACTCACTGTCTTGCATTTCAAGTAGGTATTTTATGGGAAGTTTCCAGATAAACAGGCAGTTAGATAAGGCTTACGTACTCAAGGACTTACAAAGTGAAAATTGTGAAAGGAGCAGCTTTTGATTGTCATATGTCTAAGGAAAAGCCCCAAATCACTTTTTGTGCCCATAAATCTGTTTGTGTGTCAGGCAGGCTAAATGGCATTATATATGCATAGGGAGGTTGAAGAGATGTCGTTGTATTTCTCGTAGCTTCACTTCTGAAGACACCATAATGGTTTTACATTGAGGAGTTTTTATTCTTTTGTTTTTATCAAGTTGTCTTGGTGAGGAAGGAAGGGCAGAAAGGTGTTACAGTATTTTTACAGCCCTGTGCTTTTAACATTGGATGGGAAAGAAGTGCTGTTACTTCATTGTGCTGTGCTGCTCTTCCCATTTTGTTCTTACTTGTCAGCTACTTCCCAAAGCTCACTGTGGTAAAAAGCATTGCTTTATCTTTCGTGTGCTTCCCCTTCAGCAATAACTCGGGGGATCACGTCGTCAGTGAGACCAGCCAAAATGACTCTACCCAGACAATTCCTGACAGTTCCAGAGTGCAGGCCCCGCACTCGCAGGACTCACCTGGAGCCACGGTTAGTATGTGCACTCCTCCAGCAATGTCCTCACCTTGAGCACTCCACAGCTTACTACACACAGTTTTGTGTTGCCAGGTACTCATTGCTTGTAACATAGGCCTGCTCCAAACGGGAAGGGTCATTCCATGCACCTACTGCGTTTACCACTGCTCCCAGTCAGCCTTGTCCTAAAGGTTTAGCTTTGCAGAGCTGAAACTGTCATACATAATGCTGCACTTCTTAGGAGAGCTCTCTCTGTTCTGTAGATAGCAAGTGGCCTTTGTAAATCTTGCCAAGAGCAACTATTTTTTTGGGGTTGCTTTGAGAGGAGGGGGAGGCTAATGCAATCAGCATTGTTTTGTTGCCTCTGAAGGGATCTGCTCCTGGAGCATTAATAATTTTGTTTTGTGTAACTAGACTTATGCTTATAAAATGAACCAAAAACATCTCTTCAGTATTTAAAGGAAGCATAAAAGCCATTTGAATCTAGGAGATGTCTAGAGGAGGTTAAAAGTACATATATGTGTACTCAACGCCATTGGCTATGCTTATAAATCAAAGGTATATGAAGTGATGAAAGTGATATATGTAAATGTTATTAAAGAAAAAAATAGGAAACACTCATAATAAGTGAAGAAATTTTAAAAAAATTATGAATGGAATAACACTGTCTATGTAATCTTAAGCTGCTCCCCTTGCATACTGTGATAACATCTTTAATTATGTGATACCATGCTATTTTTTTCTACAGGACTCCTGCCTCAGTCAGTGCAGAGGATGGTTAGTGATTTCTGAATAAGTGGCTATTTGATACTTCATTCTGTCTTCATATTCCTCCACACCCACCCTTTATCCCTATTTACTACAAATTATTCAAATCCTAGTCTGAATCAGAACTATTTCTTCATTTCCTGGAGTGTTTTTACCTTTTTGTAGCATCTGTATGATTGAGAGACATTAAGTTCTTTTGGTTTGTTTTTTTAATGAGATAAAATATTTTTCACCTTGTTTCTGTCCTACTCTCCAGTATTCTGGTATTTGTCCATTCTGCAAACCTATGTCTTCCTGGGATCTCATCCTAGTCTTCCACTTCCAAACATGTAGGTTGGGTCTTGTCAAACCAAGTCTCCTGTTCTTGCTGCCAGGATACCACTATGAAATTTTAGAAAGTAATAATAATTTCTTCTTGGTTTTGGTGCCTGTCAGTCAGAAGAGAGCCACAGTCATTTTTTTCAATGTCTTGTTCTTAGTTATGCACTTAGGCTGTTGAATTTAAACTCCTGAAGTATTCCTCTGGGATGTTGTGTTTAGGTTTGAGCTCCCCAGTTAGTTCCCATGCACATTGACCTGCTAATGAGAATCCAGGAGAGCCCAACAAGGTGATTGAGGAACATGATGTGTGAGGACAGGCAGATGGGATGTTTCAGCCTTTGTGAGGCTAAACTCTTTAGTAAGTGTAGAAGAAGAGCTTACGGCTGTCTTTAGTTTTCTAGTAGTAAGTTACGGAGCATGTTGAGCACACTCTTCTCAGAGGTGCCCAATGGCAGGATAAGAAACAGTGGCAGCCATGGAAAGAAAGCTACAGTTAGATCAATTACATTTAATGTCTTTTATGTGGGGTTGTTTTGGTTTTTGGTGGTTGGTGTGTTGTTGTTTTGTGGTTTTTTTTTTTTTCCCTACCAAGTGAGTGGTCAAATACTGGAAGAGGTTTTCCAGAGAAGTTGTGAAATCTCCTTCTTTGGAGATTTTCAAAGCTCTGTTGGAGATGACCCTGAGCAACGTGCTCAAACTGTACCTGCTTTGAGTGTGTGTGTATGGCAGAGGGGATTTGGACTAAATTACCTTCAAAGCCTTCTTGGAGTCTAAATGATTCTATATTAATTTAGTATCTCTGTCCTCTAGTTTTCCGTTGAGAAATACTGACCAATGCTAGAGGCCAAGCTTTTCATTCTAATGCTTTGGAAACCCATAGCTGGAAAAGTGGAACAGATGAACACATTCTATTCCTTAATGATTAAAAAAAATGTATCTGGATTAGGCACTGCAATTTTTTTTTGAAAGAACATCTTGCTTTTCTTTCCCCTCCCCAAACATCACACACAATTTCAGTGATGCAATTTGGAGCATGACTGTTCTATAACCATCTCCCTCACCCACCCCTTGCATTTTGTGCAAGGCACATGTTCCAATTTCAGTGATTTTAAGCAGCTTACCAATGCTGTAGTTAACCTTTGATTGGATAGCTATCGAAGCTACATTGATAGACCTTTTTTTTCCCCACAGAATTTAATAACTGACCATGTTAATCTTATGTGTTTATTTTCATTTTTTTTAGGACCTGCCAACACGGGAAACTATTGGAGATCTTAGAGGTATTTTAAAGGCTTTATGAATCTTCTAAACTGTTGTTTAATCATTGCTTGGCAAAAAAAGTAATGGCACAGAAGATCCCATGGCAGGTTCTGTTGTGCCTCCCATTAGAATGTGAGTTGAAGAGCCAGAACTAAATTTCAAGGGTATTGTAACAGACTAACCTTTCTCAACTGTCAGCCAAGCAGTTTGGGATGCAACCTTTTGAGGGGTGTGCAAATATCCCTTTGATACAGGGGGATGAAAGAGCCTTGCCCCACATTCTTAGGAAGCTCTGTGCTTCTGTAAAGCATTAAACTAGGAAGCTAACACTTGGATTGAGTCTTAGAGCCCTTGAACATGTGGCTGTAAACTTCTGTTGTGATTGTCAACCTTTAGCTCTGTGTTGTATATTCCAGTACACCTTACTTTGCCTACACTTTCAGTGCTTAAGATGTCTTGATATTTTAAATCTTATTTTGTTTTTGTTGAGGCTGATCACCATATCCTGTGTGACAATTTAGAAATTGCAGAAAGTGACCAAGGAAACCTGCAACATTGGCTTATTCTTTCTTTCACCTCTACCTAAGTGGGGATCGTTCTGTAAAACATTTTGATTTTAAAATGAGCTGTTTCCTCAGCTAATTTGGTTATTTAAATAATGCTGCTATGCTTGTCCTGACTTGGAAGGGTACTGTCTTGCTTTTGTAGTATTTCATATGTAGCTACCAAAAAAAAAAAACCAAACCCTTCTTGCTTTAGAACTGTTTTAATCAGCTGCATCAGCTATGCTTCCTTTGCCCTGCTCTGGATCAGGTTCTGTTGGATAAAGATCATACTTTAATAATGCTTAGTGTTCATGTGAGCCCTAATGCTCAAATGTTTCTTCTTAGGTGTTATGGTACTAGAAGATCAGGCTACACCACCAGTTTCATCTACCTCACCCTGTATCAAAGCAGATATATTACCTGTTTCTACAACCTCTGGTTCAGGTGCCACCACATCAGCAATAGCAACAAAACCAGCTGCTATGGAAACATTTCTTGGTGATGGAGTAAATGAAAAAGTATTCAATGGACAGCCTTGTGGCCACCATGGATCCCAAGATATTCTTGTGGACCAAGACGTAGCTAAAAACTTCTCCAATATTTCTTCATCACAAGGTGATATTTTAAGGACTGGAGTTTCTTCAGAGCCATGGGACAGTGAAAATTCAGTTATTTCAGACCATTTAACTAATCCTAAAAGCTACAAAAGAGAAAAATTGCCAGATGGTTCGCCACAGACAGGCTTTACCAATAACTGCCCACAGTGCAATGCTATTGCAACCAAAGAGCATGAGCAGATGGAAAGTTCTTGCAATGCTGGTAATAGCCATGAGGACCTTGATTGCTCAGACAGTGAGACTGCTATTGCAGTTGTGGACAATTCTCTTCCTGGAGACCAGCTATGCGAGCCCATTAAAATTGTCATCACAATGAGTACTACACCAAACACCACCCTTAGTGACTTACCCGGCTCTGTCCACTTACAGGCCCTGGAAAGTGAGAGAACAAGCTCAGCCCTTGACTCTGGTGTAGTTAGAGCAGGCTGGTCAAGTCAGCAAACTAATGAACAGCTCAGAATCCCTGTTATCACATTTGACCTGTCTGATGACAGTAAAGCTAAGCCTTGCTCAGAAGTTAGTGAAAGTGACAGAACTCCAGAAATGTTGAGAGCAGAGCTGTCATCCAACCAATGCTCTGGCTATGAGTCAGGTGATGCAGTAAAGGAGCTCAGCAACCCAGCAAATACACCTCTAGAAACTAACACTTGTTCAGATCCAAATGAAGAAAATGCTTTGGAAAATGTCCAGACTGTGGATTTAAGTTCTAAGGAAGACTTGCATAACCTAGACCCGCAGTCCTGCAGAACTGCTCATGAAAAGAGGCACATGAGGGTGTTGAGTGTGGACAGTGGGACAGATGTGCTTTTAAGTAAGAATTTTGTGGAGGTGTCTGACAAAGAAAAGACCTTACCAACTTCTAAATCAGATCTAGAAGCTAAAGAAGGTCAGATGCCCAATGAATCTAACTTTCTAGAATTTGTCTCCCTCTTGGAATCCATTAATACCTCAAAGATGAAGACATCTAATCAATCCACTGTGAAAATGGAGACAACAAAGGAAAATGGGCTTGTTGGAGGTATTACGCATGGATTACAATTCTTTTGGAATACAGATATTGTGAACAGTTTGATTATTTAGAGTGGCTTAGCTGGATATCTGCAGTAAGGCAAATTCCCAGAGGAAGACTGGTTTTGCTAATAGGGCCAGGGTAGGGCTGGACTTGGTGGGACAAAGTGGTTTAGTGAAAGTGTGATAGTGTCAGCTGCAGTTTTAAAATATTTTTATCCTCTTGAAGAAAACTGTTTTTCTTCGTCTAGGAAACTAATGATAAGCTTACTAGGTATCCATTATGTCTGTAGTATTCTGTACTAAAATAGTGTGCCTGCATTGTTGGAATACCAGAACTGTGCAAAAAAGTGTATAGCTGTAGCATACAGCTGCCCTTGCACATCTTACCAGATGCATGTTGAGAGTCTGTGTGCCTCTAAGAATGAAAGCTGGAATTGTCACTGGAGATGGTTCAACTTTTAGCTAACATATGTGCACACACATACATATATTTCTAAATTTCCTGAATGGTTGTGGGTTGGCTTATAATTAAAAAAAAGGTAAGAGTTCTCAATAAGGAAGAGTTTTGATTTTCAGTCACTTAAAATATTTGAGTTTTAAGGATGAAAGTTTGGTGGCTGTTTTCAGTGAAAGCCCCCAGTGTTTTAATGAAAAATAGTGTATTCCCATGCAAGTTTCCATTTAATCAAGAGGACTTTTATTTAAAACAAAATCAGTCAGCTAATTTAAAAATCTATATGGAGTACAATTTATAGCTCTTGTATAGAAATTTCTGGTTTTAATCAGCATTGTCATTGCTGTCACTGAGCTCTGTGACCCTTTTCTGTTAGGAAGGACTGTTGTTTGTAGTGTCTCTAGCAGCCCTCCATCAAAATTAGTAGAGCCATGGAATGAGGATGTGAGATACAATGCAGTGAAGGCAGATGCAATCTTGGGGTAGTTCCCCAGGTGATCAGCGTAATCGGTTTAGAATATCTGAGTCAAAGTGAAACAAGACAACTTCTATCTTCCCCTTCTCCAAATTGTTTGGTTTACCTTAGATCCTATAATAAGCTGTTTTAAGAAAGCTTAAGAGGATGCAGTCTCAATACTTAGTTTGCATGGAAGGTGAAATTCGATGGTACCCTAGAAGAACAGCTTGGCACTCCTATTTCGTCTGCTCCCTCCTGTTCCACCAGCTTCCTTCTGCAAGAACCTTCCATTATATGAAAAATGCCCAACTGACTTTAAAGGTTTTTAAAAACGATTGTGAAATGTGTGCTTTTATCTTGTTAAAAAATAAGTAGATTTATCTTCTCAATGTGTAATTTTCTTTTAGATTCCATTTATCTTTCACTCTGTCTTTCTCTAAGTCTGTCCTATCCAATGCATTACACCCCATCTCATTCCATCTTTCACCCGGGTCATTTTTTTCTTTCACTTTTTCTAGTTCTGTGCCTTTACTCCTCAGTCATCCCTTCTCAGTTTAGGCACTCCCCTCCTGTGCCACCTCCTTATTTGTTTTCCTCTTCATATCGGCATGCTCTCTTCTTTCCTTCTGTTCTTCCTAGCAATCCACACTGTTGCTGGTTTAGGCTTTTCCACTCTGTTGAGCCCACCTAAATCTGTTGCCTCGCCACAGCTTGCATTCACTTCTCCTGTATTTACCCTCCTCTCAATTCCTTCTGATGAAGGCATTGACAGGAAGGTAAATAAATTCCTTCCTTCTGATGGAGGAATTGAGAGAAGGGTGAGTGCAGGAGAAGTGAATTTTGCTCTTCCCAGACCCGCCGCCTCTCTTCTGGTGTATCTTACCCATCTCTCCCGCCTTCTCAGGCTGTTTATGCTCACTGCAGTTTCTGTCCTTCTCTATCGAGTTTATCAGCCTGCCCTGCTGGCTCCAGTCTGTGCTCTGATTGCTCAAGACAAGTGCTGAGCAAGCCCTGCTTGTCACCTGAGCCTGCTGAGCCCTGCTGGATTCCTAGGGTGCAGAGTCACCTACCTGCACAGCAGCACACAGCAATGTAGGGGTGCAGCAAGCAGATTGTGATTTTTTTTTTTTTCTGTTCCTCAGCCATAAAAAGGAGTGTTTACCCAATAATTGTACTTCTGAGTAATGTGACTTAGCTGGAAAAGAGAATTTTAGAGGTAAATTTAAATTAAAATTAGAAGAGAGAGAGTGCTGCTTATCTAGAAAGGCCTTTCAGACAAGTACCCTCAGATAATATGAACAGGTAAAGCTGCTGCATGAAAGAAGGCAATGGTTGATCAGAATAAGTCAGACTCAGATTCCACAGTGAAAACAAAACCCAAACCCCAACCCCATAACTTATTAATGTATGTGTAGTTATTGTGCTTTAGATCTGATGGACAAGATTCTTATACAAGGTAATGAAGAAACAGAAGAATTCTGCTCTTCCCTCAAACCAAGCTCTCATTTAACGACTTGAACTGAATTTCATAGAATCGTGGAATAGTTTTGTTTGCAAGAGACCTTAAACATCATCTAGTTTCAAACCTTTGCCATGGATAGGGACACCTTCCCCTAGGCCAGGATGCTCGAAGCCCCATTCAGCCTGGCCTTGAACACTTCTAGGGTTGGGACATCCACAGCTGGTCTGGGCAACCTGTTTTGGTGCCTCACCATTCTCACAGTAAAAAATTTCTTCCTAATATCTATTCTAAATCTGCCTATTTATATTTTCTTAGAGTCTGTACTTTTGCAAGATAGTGAAGTTGAGCTGCATAGATGTGTAATTATGTGTCTCTGTTTGCAGTGTGGGCTCAGCAAGTGTCATCCTGAAACAGAAGAGGGACTGGAAAGGGGATGCCCTGCAGGAGCAGGGATGGCAGCTGTGAATTCTGCACCTTGAACTGGTGCTGTGAGAAAAAGGAGATTCAAAAAGGAGATTAATTCTGAACTCCTTGAGCTTGGGAGAGGTAGTTCAAAGGCAGTTATTTTTAAGAGCAAGTAGGCTTTGTTTTCCAGCCTAGTCAGAACGTGCTGTTTGTTAAAATAAATTACTGTCATTACTGGCAGCTTCCCCTTTTCAAGACTGAATTTTAGGAATAAGTCTTTAATTTGTTTACAGCCTTGCAATTGCAAATACACTTTAATAATATAGTATCTTGGAAGAGATCTGAATAAACATTATTCCCACATTAGAGTGGTTGTTAAGAAAAGTGTGTGTGGGAATACAGAGTCAAGCTATGCATCAGTTGTTTTGAGGGAGGAGGTTGGTTCTGTTTGGTTTTTGTTCTTTTAACCTTGCACACTCTAATTGGCAAAAGTTAGCAATAGATGTCTGGTCCAAATGAGCATGAAATGCACCCCAGAAAGATTTTTATTAGGCAATGTGAAAAACTTGGCAAATTCCTGGAAAGCTGGATATTCAGAGCTGTGCAAAAGAAAGCTGATATTTTGCATAATTTGTGGAAGGTGGGGAAATGTGCTCATCAGAACAGCTTGGCAGATGAATTAATGTCATGGATGGGTCTTTATTATGGATGGTCCCTCACAGAACTTGTGTGTTCTGTGGAAGTAGAAGAGTTATCATCCTGACCACATAAGCCTTCACCAGTAGACAGCTTGGTAAAATGCAGTAGGAGAAAATAAAGGCTTTCTTTACACTTCTGAGGGTGCCAGATTTAACCTGTTAAAATATAGGATATAAAAGCTCTAAGAGCTGTTCTCTAGCCATTCCACCTCCTCTAGATTGTGAGAAAATACCACTGACACTGTTGCTAAAACTGACTTCCAGACCAGTGTCCTTTCAGTTTTGAATCACACTTACACCACCCATGTGATGAAAGTGTGTTGTAGGGCAACTGCAAATTTTTTTCAGTCTTCAAGAGGTGTAAGAAAACCTAGGTTTATTGTCTGCTTTGGGTCTCTCTGATGTGTCTTGAACCGAGTAAGAGCAGTTGTGCATCAGACTTATGCAGGGCAAAACCTCCTGTATGTCCCCTTTGGCACAGCTGGCTTGTAATCTAGGACAGGCAGTATTATCACTCAGAGAGCAAAGCCTGCTGTGGGAGTGGTGGGGACTGGTGTGAGAGCAGCTAAACCAGGGCTGCATGGCCTGAATATAGATGTTTTGCAGGCTCTTTTTAGAAAAGGTACTCATCATTCTGGATAGTGCACAAACCACAACCTCAAGTGAGTTGTTCTGGATCCCAAGCAATTACCCTTCTCCTATAAAAAACTAAAACATACTCCTGTGGGTATTTTTAGACTCTTTTTTTTTTTCCCCTTGCATGTGAGAAAGAGGACTATCACATGCCATGTAGTCATGGGGGAAGAGGGATCTCGTGCATTGAATCACTGGTGCAGTTGATAGTCATGGTGGGAAGTGACAGCAGGTGATTTTGCTGGCAGGTGGGTAGCACCTAGGAAATAAATCCCTGCCTGGTGCTAGCTTATCTCTTGGAGCAGCTGTGTGTCACCTCTGACTCTTGTGCCAGAGAGGGGCCACATGGCATGTGGTGCACCTCTTTGGATGTGGAGGAACTGGTGTGCAGAACTCAGTTCTCTGAATCTGATGCTCAACGTGTAAGGCTGGACAGGCTAAAATTTTAAAATTTCAGTTTTTAAATCGAAGAGGTAGTTGTATACATGATGACAAGTCTGACATCTGCAAAAAAAAGGAGGTTATTTCAGAGGTCTGTATTCTGATGTAATTGGTAGGTACAGTGATTAGGCTACTTATTCCTAGCTCTGCTGCTGACACAGGAGATTGTTTTGAGCAAGTCACTTCCTGTAGCAGGTACAATGCCTATTGCTAGTTTTTCCTGTTGCTTCAGGATTAATGTGGCAATCCTCATTAATGGATAATGCCATGTACTTCTTCAGTGTCCATGTGGAACTCTTGTAGCAATTCTTGCACAGTGTGGTATTCCCTGGGCACTCCCATTGTTTGGTGGATGACCAGCTTAAATGTCAGGTTTTTCTTTTAATATATTTGTGGCATAATAGGCAAATTTGGGTTGAGAATAAAGTGCATAAGCTAGCTGTTTCTGCTAAAGCAGTTGGTGAAGAAAGGGCTAGGAATGTTCTTAGGTTTTGTAATCCACATATATGAATGGCACAGTTGCCGGCTTGTAGAACTTCAGTTTCATGCTGGTACTAACAAAAGCATAGAGTGATTTGAAATCATTTCTTTGTGGCTGAACAGGCAGCAAATATATTTTAAAGTGAAAATTTCTATTTCGGAGCATAATGTTGTTGAAGAAAGTGGATTCTGTAGCAAAGCAATTAATGAACAGAAGAGAGACAGGCTTAATTAGCTTAATTCTGCTTGCCCAGGTTTCAAACCAGATGGTATTTGAAATGATGACAGCAGTGGCATTTTGTTTTACAGGAGTGAGCTATGAAGGTTGGGATAGGGATATGTAAGTAAAAGATGAGGAAGAAGGTTTGGAAGACTCTGTTAAGGAGCCACAAATAGTAAAAATGTTTTGGAGGAAAGTTACAGAGTAATACAATTTAATTCTAATTATGTAATAATAAGGCAACTTTAAGGTTGAAATACAGTAATCACAATAACCAACTACCAGTGTATCTCAGAATTAAAGAATGGTTTAGGTTGGAAGGGACCTTAATAAATATCATCTAGTTCCAACCCCCCCCGCCTCCTTGAGCAGAGGCACCTTTCACTAGACCAGGTTGCTCAGAGCCCCATCCAACCTGGCTTTGAACACTTCCAGGAATGAGGCATCCATAACTTCTCAGGGCAAGCTGTACTAGTCCCTCACTACCCTCACAGTGAAGAATTCCTTTCAAATATCCATTCTAAACCTGCCCTCTTCCAGTTTAAAGACATTCCTCCTTGTTCTTTAGTTACACACTCTTGTAAAAAGTCCCTCTTTGTATTTCTTGTGGTCTCTCTTCAGGTACTGAAAGGCTGCAATTAGGTCTCCCTGCAGCTCACTCTAGGCTGAAATCTCAGCCAGTTCTCCCACCCTTTCCTTGCAGGAGAAAGGTTCCATCTCTCTAATCATCTTGGTGGCCCTGCTCAGGACTCACTTATATGTATTAACATATGTACAAAGGCTGTTTCAATTCAGCCGTGAAATTGTTTGCAGCCTCCTCCTAGAGTAGAACAAGGGTTTGTCTATTAAGATGATCTGGGATGCTTAAAATCTGTTCTACAAGTGAAAAAGTTACATGGCAAAAGAAAGTATGGTACTGTAACTGCTTTTTAAATTAGGAGTTCATTTGTCAGCATTGGGATGGTGTACTTGTAAGTAACGTTGATATGCTGTTAAAAGTCTTTAGCACAGAAAAAATGTTTACTGAAGGTATCTAACAGGGACCTGTTAGAATTGTTCCTTTTCATATCGTGGTAAAATACCATGATAACTTAAGCTTGTGTCTTGTGCTCTATCAAAATATGAAAATGGTGTACAGACCAAAACTTGGCTGTTTATGCAGGACTCTTCTGAATCACCCTGCCCCAAGACTGATTTAGCCATGAGTCCTGATAGTTACACCTCACATGTCTGAGTCATATGGCATATAATTTACAGATAAATTATGTGGTTATTGCAGAGCCTAGGTCTGATCTTGATACTGTGAGCCCAGGCGTGCATGAGCTGGAGACATGTGGAGCAGTGGATAAAGGTAAATGGCACAGGGAAAAGTGCAAGTACACTGCCATGTTGTCCTCTTTAACCTGCTCTTGTGCTTGGAAAAGGTTTTTCTTGGTATTTGAGCTTTGCCAGCACGATTTCCGTGCAGGGAGCGTTTGGTGACGTAGAGCCGATTGCGTACTCAGGCAGGGCACTCCTAGTCTAGACACCTCTATCTTCATTTAAATACTGAAGGTGTAAGCCACCTGGAAGATGATGAGTAGTAATCTTGAAAACCAGTCACAAAGCCATCATACTTTTCCAGTGCTGGAAGTACTCATCACCATGGTATTGTCTGATTGGCAATATAAAGCCTGTAAGAAGCAGTATGTTTAGGTTTTTGTTATTATGACTCTTTACCACAGCAGGAAAAAGAAGTCTGCAAGGCTTGTGGTTTGGAATGGAAAAGAGAGAAGCATATTCTAAAACCACTAGATAATCAGATTTTAAAAAATCTTTTTAATTGTTCCAGCCCTAAAGCTGGTTTGGGGTACTATGGGACCAATTAGGTTATTTAAACCACAGTTTCTGATCTCTGTCAATTATTCTTACAGCTTGAACAGCCTAAGCCTTTAGGAAGGTCATTTTGATTAGGTATCTGTGGCTCCATCACCGCCCACAGGTATGGTTACATCATTAAGGGGTGCTTCAGTAATGACACAGTTGCTGCTTAAACTGGAGTTTAACTAGGAGAGGAAAAAATTGTTGTCTCTTCCCCTAACTGCCTTTTATTTTGATTTTTTCCCCAAGATAGAATAAAACAGACCTGAAAGACCTATTGAATTTTGCCTCCATGCACAACAAAGTAATTCCCTACACCAAACTTCTTGTTTCATTGTATTTATAGCACAGGCTTTAGGGTGTGAGGGGGCTTTGTCCTGTGAACTGGTGTAGAGCTGTTTTAGCTCATGAAGGTAGGTTTGTTTATAGAAATAATGTGTTGGTAGATCAACTGATGCAGTTTGAGGAAAACAAGACAGATGATCTGAAAGGTCTGCATATGCAAAAGCTTGTTTAATTTTTTCAGTTTAATCAGCTGACCTTATAAAAGGTAAAACATCTTTTCATAAGCCTTCATTCTGTTTTGTCCTTAGACCAACTTAGATATGACACCACTGTTTCTTGACTGGTGATTCTTACAGGTTAGGATGGTAATTATATTGATGAGAAATATGGCTTAAGATAGGGAATTTTCAGTTGGGTGAAATTTCTGTGGTTTTTTTTCCTCGATCTGAGTTTTTTAGACAGCAGGTATTGCAAGAAGTCTGGGTAAGTATGTTTGAATACACTTTGCTTGGTGCAAAAATCTACAGGATTTACTGAGGCATCTCCAACAAGCACCCCTTTTTTCCATTTAAAGCATTTAATTGCACAACTGCACAGGGTGATGATGAAATCACTGTCTTAGTTGCACTGTAAAACCCTAACAGACAATTGTTTTGTTTTATAAGCAAAGCACAGTTGAAAAATATTTCACTATTCACCATGAATATGTTGTGAATATATATTATGAATATATATATATGAAAAAATGACATGCATGTGTAGAGAGGCAATATGAATATAATTGGTACTCAAAGTAGTAGAAAATGGACAAATACTTCATGTGTATTTTTAAATCTATAGTTCTATATTTTCCAAGCATAGGATAATCTGCTGTGAAATTGTTTTGCCAGTTTGCCCTTTGTCCTGCACCTGGTGTGTGGCCAGTGGGGAAGAGAGAATAGGCAGCTATCTGCTTTCCTGTCCAAGAGCTCTATTTCCTTTGAAGGTGCTGCTTTCCCTTTTGTAAAAGGGGAATGGGCCAGTGCTTCTGCTTTTCCACTGCCAGTGTACACAGCTTGGGAACAAATTACAGCCCCCAGGGAAGCAGCCTTTTACCATTCTAGATTAGGAACAGATTGCTTCCCTCTGAAACAATAGGAGAAGCAAAGCAGAAATTCTCTCTTGTTTGTCCTCGACTTCACACAGTGTGTTCTTGAAACAGCCCATTCATAAGGGTCAGAGTAAGTCCTCATACAGATTTGTGGTTGTATTGTTTTAAGTAATGGCAGTGCTTTCCATAAAACTAGCAAATACTGCAGTGTTTTAGATTTTCATTTTTAGATGCTGTTGTTCAGTAGTTAACGAATAAAACTCTTGAAAGTCATCAGTGGAGAGTGGCTCCACTTCACTGCCCTGTTTTCCAGATAGCCAGATGACGGAGAGAAAAGAAGAAATGGTGGGAACAGAAAAGCACTGTGAGCAACTTCCTAAACAGGAAAGATCAGATGTACAAAGCCAAGATCGTGCTAGTACTAGTCCGGTGCTACCAGAGTCTGCCAAATTTGCAGCACTGTAAGGCCAGTTTACTTTACAATTTTGTACTTCAAAGATATGACGTAAGCTGTTTTGTTTCACTGAGTAGAAATGACATAAACTTTTAATTAACCTCTCTTTCTTTTTGTTTTATTGAGAACAAGAAAAAAGTTCCTCATAGTAGTTTTGAAACATTTTTGTGTCAAGTTACCAGGGCAGCAGGCAAAGGCAGATAATCTACCGGGTAACTTCTCAGCAAGACAGTTCTGTCTTGCAAGTAATAAGTGGACCTGAGGCGTCTGTGCAAGATGAGCTCTCTGTGGATGCCATGCACGTGTTCATAGATGAAAATGGTGAGTTTATCTAGTTGGGATATTGCAAAGCATGAGGAAATTTCTAAACACTTCAGATGTCCTGGAAGGATATTTCTCTTGTCTGTTACCGGTTGCATGTTTTTTCTGTGTGTGTGGAAAAAAAGGGCTTAGTAATTTAAAGTCAGATGAGCAATAAATAGAGTTTTCCAAATCCACCAATGACCATCACAGACCTGAGCCTTACAAAGTGCCTGAAGTTTATCTTCCAAACATCATCCTCAAAAGATGATGGCCAGGCATCCTGTCAGAAGAACCCCTGGCATTTTCTATCTGACTGGAAGTTTTGCACTGACCTGGCTGGGCAAAATACGATTTTTTACAGTTTTGTCCTTCAGCTGGCTCAGACTGACCTCTTGATATGGTGGTGCTTGCTGCCACTTGGAGTTGTGATCTGCTACTCCTTTAAAGAAAATTAATGAGTGACCTAGTCTTGCCCCATGCATATAGTTGGGATGCCACTGCTCTGGAGCTATTTTTGGAGTCTGAAGCTGTAGGATGGGTTTGAGCCCTGTGTAGTGCCCTGTGAGGTCCTGGCTCATACCTCTGAAAGACAACTGTCCCAAAAGCCCTGTTTCCTTTAAAGCTGCCTTCAAAACCAGCATGGAGTGAGTGCTTATGGTACTGGGTCTGTGACCCTGGGAATACTTTGGTTTTCTGCCTGTTCCTGCTGGCCCTGCTGGCAGCCTGCAGCCGCTGCTGTGCTGTGGTCAGAAGGGCAGCAGCTGCCAGTGGGGCAGGTGATGCAGCCTCTGGGTCAGCCAGCACCCACCCTTGGCTTTGTGCTGCCTCTGCAAACAGGGAGGAGCTGTGGCTGCACCTTGAGCAGAACTTTTTGCTGCTTTGTACCTCCTGACCTCACCTTTGTGAATGGAAAGAGGAAAATCTGATTTCACATTTTATGGTGAACTTACATTAATCCATGTGCTTTGTGTTTAATTTGCATGCCTTTTAAATTTTCACTGTGACTTCTGTGTTTTAATTTTTCTCACGTTTTCATTTGTTCAAATGTTAATTTGCTTTCTGAATCTAAAATAAGCCTAATGCACAGACTGAAAAATACATATTTATAAATATGCCTGATGAAGAATGTGTATTTTATAAATTTTTAGTATACACAAATGGTTGCATCACTGAACTGACATTTTTTCCCTCTGTATTTTCTAAAGGGGAAATTAGATCCTGCTATTTAAAAGCTGGCTGTCAGAAGGAAGGAAATTTTAGACATCAGCTATCAAATTGTGATTGTATGTCAAATGCTCAGTAAGTAAGCCCTTATTTTTAGAAATATTGAAAGTTTTCATTGCTGTAAACTATGAAACTGTAGCTGTAAAAGATGCATATGAAGGGGAGTAGTGGTGAATAAATGTACTAACCTTTTCTAGAGAAGTCAAAGTGTGAATTTTTTTTTGCTTTCCGCTAAAACACTGATAGCTTTATAAGAATATAGGAAAGAAAAAGTGAAAATGAAAATCAGAACTATCCATTTGGCTTCATTTATTTTCTGGGAATAGCCAAAGTCAAGTGTAGCTATTATAAGTAAAATTGTAAACAAATTAAGTGGGACTGCTCTATCAACCTTATCTTGTTTGCTTCCCATACCTGTTGCATTCTTTGAAAATTATTAGTGCTGTGTCTGTATCAGTCATTGACCTGTGGATTCTAGCAGCACAGCCTTTCACCTTGCATTAATCTCTAATGATAATTTGCTGCTCCAATGAGGTATCCAAAGAATTTTCTTTTTTCGAAAGTTCTTTTTGGAGTGGTCCATACAAATCCTGTATTTATTACTGTGGTTTCCCCACTCTTCCATGTGATCTGTTGTTTGCATATCTGTAAAAAGAATTTTAGCTATTTTTAAGTATTTTAATGAAATAATTTTGTTTTTCATACTGTTTTACAGCATTTGGAGAAGTTGAGTGAGGGAGTGAGAATGGTCTTTTTTTAATAGCAAAAATATTGTTCTTCAAGTGTTTGGCTTTCAGTGGAGACTTGTGAAAAACTTGGGACCATGTTAAAAACAATGTTAGCATTTTAGATAGAATGCTAGTTTGAGAGACATGAGAATAATGCTTTTATTTGTCAGTGGGCAAAGAGTCAAAAAATAAGAAAAAAATTGAGTAGTAGAAATGTTCTGTCTTTAGCAAAATTAACACACCCTTCCCCCCCCCCAATCCTGGTAGAGTTCAGTTTTGACCTAAAAAATCATACATTTTACTTTGGTTCTATTTATTTCTTGCAACTCTCTTTGTTTCACCTTGCACAGAACACTCTTCTGTTCCCCCTTCCTCTAACTGAATCTGTCCTAAATTCAGAAATAGTTTTCTGTCCCCTGACTTTTAGCAGTTAACTTGTTTTTAATCAAAGGAAGGATCATCTTCCTTCTCATGTAAGAAGTCATGCTGAATCTGCCTTTGCTAGATGCTTGTATGACACCTCTGTCCTCATATGCTAAGCGCTGTTTTCCAGCTGTGGTTTGCAGACCTTAAGAGATGAGGTTTATTTTTAAGGGGTCTACTCAGCCATGTTAACAAAAGCAAGTTTAGATATTCTTTACAGGCATTTACATGCATGGAATTTCTTAAGATGAGCACCTTTGCTGGAAGTCTCAGAGTATAGTGATAGTTCAGACCAGGAAATGGAACAGATCAGCAGAGAGGAGTGGGTTCCCAGGACTGTTTCTTTGTGCCAGTCAGTGGAAAGCCAGAACACGAACTTTTCCAAGAAGAGAGCAGCATGGAGGAAAGTGTAAAGCAGAAATTAATATGGAAAACAAGGAGAAGAGGAAGCTTGAAGTATGCTTAAGCTGGTTTTTGCAGGGGCAGTTTGTAATGTCTAGGCCAGAGGGATTAGTGAGAGCTTTTGGTTCAGAGGGCAGTTTCTACCATCTGTGAGTAGATTTAAGGGTAGCAGAGGAAGGAAGGGGTTTTTGTTTTTTCTTCAGGTGTTTACCATCAAGTAGTTTTGTATTTAGACAATATGGAGCACTTGCAGCATATAGAAAATGGAGGAGCAAACTTGCTTTAAGGACAGTGCAGGAGTGATGCATGTTTCCCTCTCCCCTGTCCCCACCTGCAGGCTTACTCATCAGTTGTAGGTACCCAGTTTGTGGTAATTGGGAGTGTGGCTGCGGCCAATGGGCTACAACTGTGAGAAGCAGGTGAACAGCATTGAAAGCAAGGAGGCCTGGTGTGCCCAGGTGCACTGACCAATCACCAAAGGGAACAGAGGGTGCACAGGTGCAATGTATGAACATGAGGGGTATAAAAGGTTGGGCTAAAGAGTAAGAACAGCAGATGTTTGCAGCCTTCTGAAGTGGGATGATGTTACTCTGTGTGGGCAGACACCTGAAGCCTTCTGATGTGGTATGGTGTTACTCTGTCTGTGTGAATGCTTAAAGCCTTCTGAAATTGTATGGCGATATTCTGTGTATCATGGCCATCTCAACTGTGACCTATGCTGTGGCATATGCTGCAACAATCAGTTGTGTCAGGTTACTTTCTTTTTTGCTAAAGATAAACCAAATGATTAGTGAAAAAAGGTTATTAGTGAAGAAAAAGGCAAATAGGATAAAATAAAGTACGAGGTGTAATCAACGAGTGCTTCATTTAATCTCTTCTTTGTGTCTGCCTGTAGAGGGTCCTTGACAAAAACTATTCCCTTGAGGGTGGGCCCTCTCTGGTGGAGATGTTCATTGTAAGAGTTGTTCATACCAACAGGAGATGCTGCTGTTATGGAAAGATATTAGATAAGAGACAAGAAAAGCACTTCTGAGATGGACATGACTTCTATATCAGCCCATGAAAAAGTTAACTAAGGAGAAGACAATGATTTTGGAAGTATGTCTTCATGAGCAGTTGAAATGATGCAGAAACAACCAGTAGCTTTAGGCCTGGTGTCTGAATTCATTAATGAGCCATCCAAATTAAATTTCATGAGTCAAGAGATGCAGAAGAACATTAGTGCCTAGCCAAAAGAGGTGTGCTCCTCCTTTCATAGGAGGGGATAGGTTTTAGGTCTTGTGGAGCCCAGATTTCAGAATTTAGGATAAGTACAATACAAAGGTTTGCAGTAGATGTGTATGAGCTCTTAAAACACTTATCACCATTCATGTTTGCTTTATACTGTTAAGATTAAGCTGCTTTTAAGAGGAAAAAGTCAAATTGAGTTGAGCAAGTGGAGTAACCATGTGGATTTGAATGGACTGTGCCCTGATGTGCCTGTTTATGAGGAGAATTGACCCACGACAGAGGATGACAAGAGGCCTCTTGCTTTGTAGGTGTTGTTGGGAGAGGCAGCAGACCTGTTACTTGTGTCTAGGAGCTGTCTTGCTTCTGGGATGCTGCAGTTGTGAAAGGGGAAGGAATTTTAACTGGCGAGGGTATGAACTGTGGTTGGTTTGTCAAGAGTGAAGTAAATGCCTTATGAATTGGCCATAACTATCTTTTAACAGTGTTATACAAAACCAAAGATGTTTAGATATTACTCAGAAAAAGTTCTTAAAGCCTTGAGGCAGACTAATTAGTGTTTTATGATCTTCAATTCAAATTCTAACTTTCTATTTCCATCTCTTGAGTCCTACTATTGTCTTCTCCATTTGTAGGCTTAAGTATTTCACGTCAGATTATTAGGAACTGAAATTAAAGTAGTGTTCTTGTGGCCCATAAACATTTTATCTTCTTTGCATAGCATCTGAAATTAATTTCTCATAATAATTAAAAATCTTAAGAATGTCCCTGTCACAGAAGTGAGGATGTGTTATGGTTTTGTTTTTCTTCTTTGTTTTTGTGTGCTTCCTGCTTTGCATTTGCTTAGAAAGGGCTGGATGGACAACAATGGATTGCAATGTGCCAGAGAAAGCAGATGTCCAGATCTGAAGGAGCCTGTGATTTCTTCCTTCAGAGACTCCTTGACATTGCAGGCAATACTGTTAAAGGGAATGGACTTCGTCTTGTCACCTCTTTTTGGTTCTGCAGTGTTGCCAGCTGATCATTGGAGTATTCTCCAGTTTATCAGTATTAATGTATATTCCGTCTGTTTCTACTTTTTGTCTTTGGTTTTTTAGTTTTATTGTTGGCTTTTTCGACTATAGTAGTTGTTCCTAATTTTACCTGTACCTGCAATCCTTGTCCTGGGAAATTTTCAGAACTTCTTAAATGTCATATAAACACTTCCTTATTAATAATTTCCAAAATTATCCCTTGATTCTATTAAAGGTTACTGAGAATTAGAATTTTTTCAAATTGTTTCTGCACTTGGTTCTTGCCAAATTGTCTCTCACTTGTCTAGCAGTCCAGCTTTTAAAGTATTTGAAGACCTAGCCAAGTTAAATCTTGAGGAAGTTTTTATGTTGTAATTATCACCAAAAGTAGACAATTCTTTTTTCATCATAATACCCACTTTGGTGGGTGATTCTTGTCACTGAGTTTGGTAAATTATTTAAACATTGGCAGACTAATCAAATCCCCAATTATTGTCAGTGTAATTACCTTGACCCCACTTTTGTCTGTTGGCTTGCCAGCAGCACCTCTTGCCAGCAGTCTCAGTGGAATGGGTTCCCTGCTGAGCTAATTGCATCTAAATTTGATGCTCTCATTACTCTGCCAAGTTCACCTCTAGCCATAAATTGCTTTGTGACAGGCTTTGACAAAAGTGTGAACTCTATTCCCAGCTCATGGATTATGTTAGAAATTAGTACAAAAAGACCATTTGAATCAATTCTGAAGTGACTCACCAAGACATGTGATGGAGCCTGGCTTTCCTGGAGGTGGCTGAACAGAACACCTGCTTGCCCTGAGTCTTGGTGGCCTGGGGAGACAAACACCATCACTGCTAACAGCCTCCTTTCCTCCTTCTTCACCTAGGTTTATATGCTGAGTGCCATGTTGTACGGAATGTCCCTCTAGTCATTTGGGGCCAGCTGTCCTGGCTTTGTCTCCTCTCAGCTGCTTCTGTACCTCCAGCCTCTCCACTGATGGGGTGCTGTGAGAAAAAGACCTTGGGGCTCTGTGTAAGGGCTGCTCAGAAATAACTAAAACATACCTGTGTTATCAACACCATTTCCAACACAAATCCAAAACATAACTCCATACCAGCTACTATTAAGAAAATTGACTGTACCCCAGCCAAAACCAGTACAAACAGAAAGAAGGATTACTCAGCTCTTAGCAACAAGCACCTTTATCTTAGATGCTGTTTCTCCTTGCTGTGAGACACTTGAGCTTTCATTTGGAATCAATTTATATATAAAATCCGACTTGCTCTATACCTTTAAACACAAAAATTATTTCACTTTGAGCTTTACCCTTCTTTCCTTGGTCATGTATCTTTTAATTTACTTGTAAAGTTATTAAAATAATAGCACTTTTTGTAGGATAAAATTATATTAATGTGTGTTTCATTGCTGCTCATGGTTCAACTATACCAGTACAATCATGCATTCCTATTGGACTTGCATGTTCTGTCTGAGCAGTTGATCCTTTGAACTCCTCACTTTTTTCAGATGAGGCTCTTGACACTGAAACCAGGCTTCTAAAAAGCTGTATTATAGTTAAAATGTTTTGCAGTACAGATAAAGGCCTCCATTTAAAACAATTGCTTATAATTTTTTTGTTTGTTTTGAGAATAATTTTATTTTTGGGATCACTGGGGCCAAAAGTTTAAAAAAAGTATTTGCAGCAAACTAGTGGCTAACAAGTACTAAAAAAATAATTTAAGGTACCTGTCAGTACAGCTGCTGAGTGCTGGTGTTTCTGGCCCTGGGCAAAAGAGAGAATGTCAGATCAGTGAGCTAACTTACTTGATTTACATTCTCATCCCAGAATAAGCTGCTTGAGAGTGTTGTACTATATGAAAGTATATCTGAATGCCTTAGTGGTACTATATGTCTCCTTCACAAATCCACTAATATTAAGTATGTTCACTGCTGGAAAATTCCCTGAACTTTTGAGGTTATTTCTCATAGGAGAGGGTAGATTGTTTTTGTGTGTGTGTGTTTCAAAGTGTTTTAGAATGTGACCAAAAAGTGTGTCGCTAAAGCATCTTTGTATTTCTCTGCAAGGTGACCCAAGTAACACAATCCCCCACTGCTCTTGTAATAAGCTGCTGAATCTTAAAGACTTCTTAATGCTGCTTGTCAGGTTGTGCAGTTCTGGAGCTGAGCGTGTTTTGAAATGGATGCGACAAATCTTATGGAGTTCTCTTTGGGATTCAGTGATTTCAGATGAGCTGTGCCCCTGGGCGTAGAGAGCTGCTTGAACACAGAAATGAGTGGGAGGTGTCCACTGAAAATGGTAATGTTTGTGTTGTAATGAAGCCATGGAATTTTCCTGAAAAGTACTCTTTACAAACTTGGTAGCATTTTCCTGATGGCTTGCAGGGGGCAGGAGGAAACCCTTGCGTTAAGTTTGGCCAGGTAAAATCCTTTCCTTTATTTGTGTGTGGGTTTTTAGCCGTTCTTTCACTGAACACTGGTCAGGGACACGAGTGTTTTCAACAGAATGAGACTCAGAGCTGAGAGATGAGCATGCTGCCACATGATGGCAGCAAAATCCTGTTTAGGACTAGGAGCTTATGGAGTGCTTCACGTGTTGGGACCAGTTTCCCTTTCATACCCTGCCCTTCCATAATGAGAGCTAAAAGGAATGTTTTTAAGTATTTTGGAGATAACACAACTGTGGAAGCTCTTAATGCACTAATTCCAATAAAGGCTGCATCTTCTCAAAATGCATCCTCTAGTTTATTAGCTAGCACACACTGTTTGTTTTAAAGTTTTTAGTACATTTATATTTGCTTTGAAATGTAATAGGCTTGCAAATTATCAGTTTACATGCTTATTAGCAACATAAAAGTATCTGAATACTGGAAAATAAGAGTGTGCTGAATGGATCCCATTCTTAACATTTGAGTAAGAAGGCATTCATCACTTCCTGCCTTCATATTGACCACAGTGCCTTTGAGAACATGCTTTACAAGGCCTTTCTGTCTATCTGCAGTAGCTGAGTTAATGTGTACCACTGCTTGTTTTGCAGTCTATTGCAACACTGCAACAGTGATCTGATATCTTTCCTGCCTGTTATGTCAGTATATCACTATATCCAGCTTTCACATTCTGTAAACTCAGATATTCTGCCTTATTGTTGTTAGGGGTGTTATTTTTGCTAGTTAAAACAAGTTCCAAAAATTGTCCCCAAATCCTGTATTAAAATGTATATAAATACACATTTGTACAACTAGCAAAATATGAAGATTTAAGAGAGATTTCATCTTTAGCTTGAGCTGCTATCAGATGTAAGCACTGAAGAAAGTTAAGATGCACGTTCTGAATTAATTTTACACTTCATGAAACTGCTAACATCTTACCAAAAAAAGTGTAATGCTTCCTCTTTGAGATTTTTCTGTTTCCTGTGATTGGATTTGTCACATAATTACCCACTGCTAATGCAGCTATCACTGGCCTACTTCAATCTTCTTATATGCTCTGAGTTGCTTTTAGTGTAAGTCTTGTTATTTGGGAACTGTAAGCCATCATTTTCTTAAAACAAGCAACATCCACAACTTTAGTGGCTTTTAGTATCAGTCTTGAACTGTGCAGTACTCCAGTCAGATTGGTGCTGGCAGCTTTCTAGTGGAGACCTAATAAGCAGCATCAGTTCGGACAGCTACATTTGAGCCACAAACTGACTGTTTAGAAAGAGCACAAGGAGTGTGTTGAGTTCCTGTGTGTTGAGTTCCTGCTGTGTTGTCAGCACTGGGTCTTGTACAACCACATGGCTCAAGTCTCAGTTCAGTGCACCTCAGACCACTCACTCCAGAAGTGATTGCGTTTTGGGTGTGCAGGAGTAGACCTTTCCAACTCTGAGCTGCCTTATGGCTCTTCACAGCCCTAGTTCCTTACCATCACCTAAGGCCAGTATTTTAGGCAGCATTAAACATAACTTTCAGCTATATTCTTTATTATCACTATGGGTATTTATTACACACTGTAAACTCTGTAGTGCCCCAGACTGCTGTCTTAGGCAGTCCAGTGCTATCTTTCTGGTTTTAAGCATGTGAGGACCTGTCCCTTCTCCAATATGCAGGTTAAAATGAAATTTAACCAAGACCTGCAAAACAGCTTTATTAACGGGGAATTCTTTGTGGTGTGCCTGTATAATGAATTTACAGGGGAGTTTGGACCCAAGGCAAGCTAATCCTAACAAAGGGGATGACTTAGGCTGGATTATGTTTGAATGGCTCAGGCCAAGTTGTCACTGGTGTAAGGCAACAGGCTAAACAGAAGGAGAAGGAAGATTTTTTCCAGCACTATGTGGTTATACTGAAACACTATATGATTGGTCCATTACCTTATGCTTACTGAGTGTTCTTACAAAATGGGATTATGAGACAGAAAAAAAATCCTGGTTTTATACCTAATTATCAGTAGAGGGTGCTGTGTTGCTTTTGAATTTGATCTGTGTAGGTTATATGTTTATCAAAGATATTTTTAGTTAATAATTTATTATTCAAAATTTATTTCAATTATACCTTTGCTTACATTAGTAGTGCAGTTTACTGTGATAGATCTTGATAATATTAATTTGATTCTGCAAATGAACAGATTTTCTATTTAGCAAGATTCTGTGTTATACTGCGATCAGCTCCGTTATAATGATTTTATGATTACAGAGTGTTTGCTCCTATTTATATATGGTAATAAATTTATAGAATCTAGTTTATAGGCTTACAAAAATACAAACACCATCATCACATTTCTTACTGGTGTTTGCTGTCAGTGTGATAGCAATGTCATCAGATGAGATGTACAGTTTCTAAGCAGCTGTGCAAGCAATTCATCTTTGGGGGTAGCAAATGAATGTCAGAAGGAGGTTGTGTGGAAAATAGGGATAAGGAAAACAAAAGAGCAAACAGGAGCTGAAGGAAATGGAAGATGAGGAGAGAATAAGAAGATACAGAGAAATGAGGCTGATGACTGCCAGATGATAGATTCTGGTTTTGGAGTTGTTTTACTAGCTCTGCCTTCCCAGCTTCTCTGCCCTAATTGCTTTTTCAGGCTTGTAAAGTTTCTGACTAGTCCCCACAGTCAGTGTCCTGGCTGCTTGTGGTTCCTCTGCCACTTACTGATAGGTGGAGCTATGGATTTTTAATGTAAACACAAAACAGACTATGGGCACTCTTGGCTTTTGGGTTAACTTCAAGTCTGATGGGAGATAACTTGATCTCCTAGGTCTATTCTTGGAAGAAGTCTTATTAGTAAAAGGTTTTTGATTTTGGAGAACTGATAGACTCCCCTGGTATTCTGTTCCATCATAGACTCCCTGGTATTCTGTCCTTCTGCCATTTCCATTTTTGGTGAATGTGGGATTAAAGCTGTGGTCCGATCTCAAAATACTTTTGGCTTTTGTAAAAAGACAGCTAAAGATGCAGCAATTTAGTGAAGATACACTCTTCATTTAGGAAGGCATGAGCAATCACTGTTTTATTCCCCTGCTCTTTTGTTGAGTCACCTTTTGGGCAGGAATTTTCAGGCTAGTGTTCCTGCATAGCCTAGGCTAAATTTGCCTTCTTCCTGGTGTGAACAGGGAGATGCAGGGTTGCACCCCTAATGACAAGGAATGGGACAGCTCATCCTGAGGAAACAAACAAAAAATCCCTTGACTTCCTTCTGACTGGGCAAGGTTGCTCTGTAGTCCATATCTGTGGGAATCTTAGTCCTGGGAGATATTCCTCAAGGCTTCCTCCACTTTCTTCCTGCTTAAATATTCTGGTTGTGATCCAGGATCTTGGATGAGTGCCCATCCCTTCTGTACTGTTTTGTTAATAACTGCTGACAAAGGAGATGATTCTTGCAGAGGGCTGCCTTGTGGCTGGGACATCAAGTGGGTTGTGTTGGACCACATTCTCATTTGCTAGTACTGCCCAAAGGGAACATGACAGCCTTCCTGACTCTGTGGAGTAGATCATGGTGCTGTCTGTAGCTGGAGGAGTGTGGAGTGCAGAGGAAGCCATTAGGGTTAGGAGCATGGGGTGCTCTCATTTCTGCTCAGCTGAGAGTTCTGCTGGAGTGGCAGATGGTGAATATCAGTTCTGGAATTCAAGCCTGATAGCAATCAAGGCTTTGAAAACATAAACTACCTGGCTCAGAAGCCAGAGGCAGGATGGTTCCTCTGCTGACATCCCAAGGCTGATCGTGTTCCTGTTGGTCCAGGCAGAGCTAGCAAATCCTGGAGGAGAGGAGAAAGTGTGCGTATTTCAACCTGTTGGTGTGACACTTCAGCCCTCCTTTAAAGTAATCCAGACATTAAGCTATGTTCCAGAACTATGCTAACCACTGCAGCTGAAATTAACAGCCAGTCATGTGCAGGACAGCCACAATTTTAATGCTTTAACAAGGGTTATGTGGGAGCCTTTGGGAACTGGCGACCAAAAGCAAGGGAAGTTGGGTTAACTGAAATTAATAAGGTACCTTTGGGGCAAATGTAGGGTATGCAAGAGGAGGGTTTTAATCTTTGCACTGCCCTAGGCTTCCTGTCTGACTGTAGGCAGATTGCTCTAGTTTCTTCCTGCTTGTCTTTATGCAAAATAAGAAAAATAGATATTGACTACCTTGCATGAGCACTTAGGTGATTTCACCTCATATAGATACAAAAGTAATAAGAGCCCGAGGCAGTGGGGCAATGAGCTTGGAGCAGAGTGCTTGATCTATAAATCCCGTTTGGAAAAGAATTAGAAAGAAGTGTTCAAAATAGATCTCTTCCCTGAGTAACAATTATTTCATTTCAATAAAGTTGTCTCTGAAACCCAGTCAGTCATGTCATGGTAACACCATTTCTGCAACCCAACAGGCACTGCTGCTCTAAGTGCAGATTTTAGCAAGTGTTTAGGTGCTGTACTGCAACACTAAACAGTAAATGTGAGGAAAACAATAAATAGTATCTTGCTCAGGGCCCTCCCAGGGTGAGTTTACACTCAGTACATGGGGGATATCTGAACTAGCCTTATGTATTATTATCTTGTTAGGGCAGAAGGAAATTCTTGTAGCCTCAATTCTCAACAGAGTAAATCAGTACTCACCAAATTCAGTGCAGGTGAAACCAGACTAGCTTGGCACCTAAGTGAGCTCGTTGGAAGCTATTCTGGGATCTCTGAAGTATCTACATTGCAATTTTGCTCTGTAGATGTGCATCTCTAAGCTTAAATTGTCAATGGACAGAAAAAGGCACTTCCGAAGTGTGATTCCTTGAGGGTGTTCATCTCAGGATGAGAAAAGCTGTGATACAGAAGTATCTGTTTCTCTGTGGTGGATGTAGTAAATCAAGTATCTGAATTTGGGTGTTAACTGCTTTGTGGATCTGTGCTAGATTTTGGATATGAAGGTGGAAGGTTCCCAAATCCTGTGAGCCAGCCAGTAGGATAATTACAGGCTTTCTCCTGTAATATTTCAGAATTGTTAAGAAAGTATTTCTGCTTAAAACAATATCTTTCTTTCCTGTCGTCTGTGCACAGTGAAATACAGTTTAGCTCCTCCAGTACTACCACTTCAGAGAGCCAAGAACCATCTTCTGGGGATCAAGCAGCCAGCACGCTACAGCAGCAGCTCCTGCTGATGGTGGCCAGAAGGACACTTTCAGAAAACCCACGGGTACATTGTAATATCTGAGTTTCCAGCATCTTGATTAACTGCTCAATAAACAAATGCTGCAGCCTTGTTCCTGAGATAATTTTGTTGATTTTGCTAGACTGCTTTTCCTGATATTGCTCGTGTGGGAGAAGATGTGTTTTGTGTTGATGGATGAAACTCAGCTGTTTTCTACTGACACTGAGTAGCGTCCTAGGGGACTATGGAAGGACTCAGTCACCAAAAAATTTCATCTTCTATCTTCAGCCATATTTCATTTGTAAGAGGACACAGCTGTTAGGATTTTAGATGCACCACCAGATTTTAATAGTATGAAGTGTTTATTCCAGATTCATTGCTGTCATAAAACCTCATGTCTGGTTTCACTTTTCTGAATTGGGCAACCAGACCTCTGAGTGTTTGCTGTGGAATGTTGAAGCCACCTCCTCAATGCAGCTAGTAAAAGAAAAAGGCCCTCAGACTTCAGTTTGCATGGTCTTATGTGGACATGAACTTAACAGTGTTTGGGGTCTGTGACTTAGGGCTATAATCTATTTTTACAATTCCTTTTATAATACCTTTGACTTTCTCTCTACCATGGCAAATTCTAGTTTGGTATTTATGAATAACAGTAAAATGACAGTTAATTGCCTTTCATCTTAGATTTCACACAGGAACATTAAGCTAGAAGCAACTTGTATAAAGGAACTATTTTAAACTAAAAATCAGTAAATTGTCCCAAATAATGTCTTTCATATTTGGACAATGTCTTCCATCTAAAGGCTCAGATGTTTTCCAGATATTTATAGTCTTGTAAATGGCCTGTAAATTGAAGAACAAATGTCATTTCTTCTTTCTCTTCTAGGAAGACTGCTCCTCAAGGTCACATAGAAAATTTGTAGCCAGGCAGTAATTCCAGAACATCCTGGTTTCTGAAATTTTTTTTCTTAAACATGAAATTCTGAGCCTACATAAGTCAGGAAAAGCATTGTCATTGATTTCAATGAAGCTAGGACTTCAGGCTGTTGCTGACATGATATAAATGTATGAAGTGAATTTTTATAAGCCCTTCTTGATAGGAGAAACTTGAGACTTGACTGACTTGCTCAGGGCTAGTCAGAGGGTTTCACAAATCCAGCTCAAAAATCTTACTCTCACCTAAGCACTACAAGACTCACACAGAGGATTTCATCCAAAGGTTACAGTTTCTCAGGAGCCAAAATGTTCACTTATGCACTCAGCTAAAGGCACGTTAAGCTGTTCTGGGGACTCAATGATCAGATCCTCGAGTGTTTTAAGTGAACTCTCTGCCATTGTTTTGATTTTTTTTTTTATCTAGTTATGATGAGCAATCTACATTAGATGTGTGAAGTTAATGACTGCAGTGGACTAAGTTTTGCTTTAATTTCTGTTAGGTAATAGGACCCAAGAGAAACAAAACTGTGCCAGTATTATCAACTGTAATATTTTAAAACATGCTTTTTTCTTTAAAAATGCCCCAACCCTATGTTTAAGTTACTTTTTAAAGTAGTAATAAAAATATTAAAATTTGGACTACATAAACTACTTTCAGATTTTAAAGTCAGTGTAGTGAGAGGATTGCAGTTGGTCTCGTGGCTTTTAAATTGCTCAGAATTGTTAATAAAGGAAAGAATGCCAAATAGCCCAGCATCCCCTTGCACATCTCAATGCTCAGAAATGTGAGGGATTGTCCTGCACTACTAGCAGTTGAGCTCTCTGGCCCTGTGTGGTTGTACACTTTTAGTCAATTGCAGGCATGAGATAAAATGCCTGAACTTGAATTTCTTTCTCCAGAGCTTATGCTAGCCTGTTTCACCTCATGTTTGCCAGCAGACTGAGACTCTTTAAGTTAGTACTGTTTATGCTGTTTGTGCTTGTTTGCAATTTTTTTCCCCTCTTCTTGTTGTTGTTGAGGAGTCATACCTGATGTGGTATTCAAAGCATCTCCAGAAAGATAAACAAAGCTGTGTTCTTAAAGAAAAGTTGATAAGTCACACCTCTAGGCTTTAAGGCCTACTTATTTATTTAATTTTTATTTAAAAAGGATTTGTCCTGTCATGTTTTTCTGTTTTGCTGTAATTAGCCTGGTACATGGGAAAATCTTCAAAAAGAAACTTTAGACCTGTACTGAATCTGGACTAAAATATAATTACTTTTAAAATTAATATTACTTTTTAAAGTATGTTGTCACTATTGAGCTCCATAATTAATATAGCTTATGTTCATCTGCAATAATTAAGTTGGTGTGATAATTTTGTTTCTAATTTAAAATAAAGAAAATAAATACGTTAATATGCTCCCACTACCCCTTTTAGTAAAAAAAAAAAAAAAATCTGATACTTCATGTGAATTTGACCTTTTCAGCTCCTGTTTTGTTGGCAGTTTTGTGTGAGTGTGAGACAGTTTTGTGTATTTCTCGTTTGTGTTTATAGCAGCCCAACCAGGACCCTGAGGATTCTTCGTGTTCTTCAGCACAACGGAAGCTGAACAGGCAGTTTTACAGATTTGTTATATTCCCTGGCAAGTGGATTAAAGTCTGGTATGATCGTCTTACCTTGTTGGCATTGTTGGACAGGTAAGCTTTTTTTTAAAAAGCTGCTGTGTGTAGTGTTGTTGGGGGTGGCTCCACATATCCATAAAGCAGTGCTGACCACTAGAGAAGGAGAATTCAGCTTGAGTAGATAGATGTGTTTTTGCTTTAAGTTGAAGTTCAGGGTTGGTTTCAGTGGTTCTTGCTACCCTTTGTCTTCAGATAGAGACTTTGATTCATGTGAGTACCAGGCTTCTAGACTAGTCTGTAATTTGACTCACAGATGCTGTAGATCCGATGATTTCTGATGAGAAAATCAGAAGTAGAAGGGTCCCAGGGTATTGTACACCAAATACTGCAGTCTTTCAAAAAGAAAATTATTTATAGAATGGTATTCAGGTGAAGATTTTTGAGCTGTTGCCTCTGTTCCAGTTCAAATTTAGTTGTCTCTGCTTCTGTTGGGGGTGCTGTGCAATATGGGCTAACATGGGCTCCACAGCAGAAATTTCAGATGGCAGTTTTACCTGATGCAGAAATCATGCTCATTTAAGTCCAGAGCAGATATTTACTTCTCTGAGGTGTCTTATCTTTGTGTTTCAATTGCATGGAAATAGTTTCTGCTGATAAGCTCTTTTGTTACAGCCTGAATATTAACACTGTTTTTTATCTCAGCTTCCATGTTCTAATAGAACAGATAAAACAAATAAAACATCAGATGACAAATTTGGTCTTTCTTCCAGTTCTTTGCTGTCAGATGTATGTTGTTCATTAATGGAATGCCTTATTTCCTCCTTTAAAAGTGTTTAGGTATTTGATTTTATTTGTAGTTGTTCATGTGTTGGGGTTTTTCTACACTCAAATCATCTCCATTGTGGAATTCTAATTGGAAAGTGAGATGAGAGGATATTAGACTTCAGTGCATATGGCTTTTTTTTTCTATGTGTTTAAGCTATCATTTTGGATAAGGTTTTAGGCATGGGTATGAAATACTGTTGAATGTGGAAATGTAGTTATGGGATCCTGTGAATTCTGATAGCTGCAGCACTGACAGCTCATACCAGCTACAAATGCACCTGCCTTGCTCTAATGAATCTATAAATATTTGTACTTTTCCAACACTTTTATTCACATAGGACGGAAGATATAAAAGAAAATGTATTTGCTGTCCTTCTAGTAGTTCTTGTTTCACTTCTTGGATTCCTGACTCTGAACCAAGGCTTCTGTAAAGACATTTGGGTTCTGTTGTTCTGTCTTGTAATGGCCAGCTGCCAGTATTCTCTCCTCAAGGTAGGACTCAAGTTCATAGCCAATTGCTGAATTCTCTTCTAACTTCTACAAAGAAAAAATCCTGTAAGCAAACATCTTTTTTTCTGTTTTGTTTTTAGAGTGTTCAGCCTGATCCTGCTTCACCAATACATGTAAGTCTCAGTAAAACAAGTCTTTGTCCTCTATTATCACTTGTGTACTGTGAAACAGCTGGCTGTTCAGTGAAACACAGGTATTAGTCATTTGCTGTTCTAGCTGATTCATGGAAAAGACATCTGTGATTTCAAGACTTTGTACTAGGTTTAATTATTCTTAAGCTATTTGAATTTATCGCTGAGTTAATATGTGCAGTAAAAAATTCATCTGGACTATCTTGGTGATGTTTGATCCTGTGACGTCACACAAACCTTTTCCTTGCTTTCTTTTAGAAACAGACAGAAAAGAGCAGAAGTTCCAGACTAGCAGCTCAGCTGTTGCTCAGTTGTGATTTTTTTGTTTTCTTTTTTTGTTTGAGACTGAGGGTTGATATTTTGATTTTTTTAAATCTGCTACTGAATATTTATTTATTAAAAGTATTATTGGTTCATCAAATGGCACAGGTGTTTTCTCTTTGTTACAGTATGGTCACAGTTTTTGTACTTGAAGAAATCGCCAAGTCTTTGGGTGAATGCAGGATGTCAGGATCCTCGATGATGCTATGCCGTTTTTTTATTGGATATATCTAAGAAATTGAATTCTGATGGTGCCAACCATCTTGCAGAGAACCAGTTCTTTACACAAGTCTGTCCTTGTTATAGGACTGTTCTAGAGGCATCATCCTACAACTTCAACCTTACCACTCCACCTATCACGTTATCTCAACATTTTTGATTTGTGGATCTTGGAAGACATTTCAGTGGCCATAATGCCTTTTCTTTTCTTTTACACTGGTTGATAGTTGCTTATGTTTCTTATTTAGCTCTTTGAATATTTCTGAGGATACCCTCTATTCCTTCAAGTTTCAAAAGTGATCTGTTGAAAGCTTCAGGTCTGCTGGATCAGTTTTCTTTGGCGGGGAGCAATTATTTTTGTCAGTTTAGAGGCTAGAAGTACAGGCTAAACTCTAAATCGATGTTATTTATATATGTATACTGTACACTTCACTAGCTGGATTTCAGAAGATTCTCAGTTTCTTTTCCATGCCAATTATTAAGGGGTGAAGTTATGATGGTTTTGGTTATAATGCCTTCATAGGAAATACCTGTCTGCATAAAAAGTAGAGAAAGGTAATAAACAGCAACTTAGCCATTGTAGGGTAATATTTTCAATACTTTAAAGAAATAGTCCAACCTCAGTGAAAAGCTGGGGGATCTTGTGAGTAAAATAATATAATTTGTCAGCTCAACTGGCATCTGTCTGGATATAATAATGTGAACTGTAATCAAATAGTTTGCCCTTAATCAGACATGAGTAATGTGTCTGTTTATTTAAAGTTGGTGGCAAACAGTTTAATCAAAATTTCATTATAAACCTATCCAGCCCATATGTTTTTATAGTATTCAATACAAGGTAATGTTTAAACAAAACTTTTTTTTTTGTGCAGAATCCAGGTGAGAATTTCGGGTTCTCACAGTATTACTGCAAGTGTTATTTGCTGTATTGTATTGTGTAAGTCATGCAGCAATGGAACAAAGTAACAATAGGTATATTCCCATCTTCCTTTTCTTTCCTAAAACTTTATTAGGGATATTCTCTTACAAACTTTTGGGTGCGCTATACAAACTCCAATAGAAAGAAAATTTAGAAAATTTTTCCACTAAGGTTTTTAAAGGTGGAGGTGTTGTCATGCTAAAATAGAAGATTAGCAATTTCTACATTATAGTTTTTTAACACAGCAGATATTTTTAAAGGTTTACTTGATCTACTAAGCACCTCAGAAACAAGACAATGAGAAGGTGACAAGAGATACTCTATGTGCTGTTTCCTAATTCATGTCACTCAGAGCTGCACAGTGAATTAAGTTCTGTTCATGGATCCATGAGTAGCCACTAATGCCTTATGTTATCCATGGCTGCCAAGGAGGTTCCAAAATTCTCCCCTATATCACATGCAGAGTTTATTACTGTTTGATGTGACTTTGTCATCTCTAGCCTGTAGCATTTTGAAAGACTGCTTTAAAATAGCATCCAGTGAATTCAGAAAACACAGTGCCAGAGATGCCATAATCTTTTGTTCCAAACTCCTCTTGTTGATGTGTTCACTTGCTGCTATTGAGGAAGAGCTGGCATTCATTGTTGCTGCAGGTTTAGTACTGGTGCCTGCTACAAGATGAGAGTCTAATTTTCCTGTCAGCTGGAGCTTTAGCCTTTCCAGTTCTGGTCTGTTGGGAGCTGGTGGCCTTCAGCTGCTGTTTACACAGGGCTACGTGGTTCTGGGATGGTGAAATTTGGGAGCAGCCTCCTCACTGGAGTGGTGGAGAGGAGAAAATCAAGTCCATTCCAAATCGTGTTATATTTTGCTCTTAGTGACCTGATACAAGCAACTTGCTGGTGACTGCAGGGTATTAGAATTCAGAGATCCAAGAGATCCTTGTCAAGTGCACTCAAAGATTTTTAGAAAAACCTTAGGCAGGGTTTTCTATAGAAGGATCAGGAGAGCTTGTCTCTAAGTACCTCATAAGACACCTGTATAGCTCAGGTTCTAGCTTGGGCTTACAAAGGCATTTAAGCTTGAAAGATTGCAGTTGCGCTCTTAACAAGATTTAGGGAATCTCTTGCAGGAATTCATTGTCTCAGTCCTGTTACGTCCCAAAGCAGATAACTAACTCAGTTGTATAGCTACCATAGGCAGTTTCCTAAATCCCATAAGGCACTTATAAAGCATTCACAATTTGTGAGCTGTAAGCTTTTCTGTAGAACTGAGCACACACATTTCTTTATATAAAAAAACCCTTCTTTCTTTCTCCTTTTACATGTGTGCACCCACAAAAAAAAAAACTAGATCTTTCTAAAATTTTCCCATCAAATGCTTTCCAGTCAAAACTACTGTTTTAGTAAATGGAAGTGTTTGTGAAATTATTCTTTGAAAGTCTTAATATTTTTATAGAAATATGAGATGCGTCACTGCTGTGTTGGTAAGATGTGAATGTGTATCTGAAACATATTAATGAGAAACATGGACATGAAAAAAGTGATGTTTTTTAGCAGACTTTGGGAAAGGAAGAGCTTTCACTGACATTTGTATCAGTGAGGGGAAAAAAATTGTTTAACACATGAGATGTAAAATATAAAAAGAATTCTGCTTCATTATTTAAATTATTCTAAACAAGAATGCAGAGTGGAGTCATTTCACCGAGATTAAATTAGTTTTGCATGCCAAAATTTGGTGAGCTTGCCTAGTAAAACAAAATGAACCCTTAATATCTAAAATACCTCGTTAAACAAGTTGTGCTGCCACATGCCCCTTTTGGTGAAGGGCTGCCTAGCTTTGTCTGTCAGTGGCAGGTACAGGAGGGCTTTGCTCCTATTTTTCTGTTGGTTCGTTTGTTTCTAAAACCTTAAAAAATTAAATTTAATATCTATTCCCTGGCTGTGACTTTTGGGAAGTGATTGTCTCTTTCCCGGAAGGTGTCCATTGTTACCCCCAAACCAGTCCTGTCCCAAATAATGCCCCTCACGTGAAGCATGTAAATGACGGTGAAATACCACATTAATACTTGCAGCAGTTTCTCTTTCTTGTGTTGTGTTGCATGTTCCCCAAATGTGGGGACTGGAGTATTTGCTGTGCTCTAGGAGCGCATTCAGCTTGAGCACATCTCCAGTAGTGCAAGAGCTGTGCAGACACTGCCCTTCTGAGTGCATTGCTGCTGCATTGCTTTGCTTCTCTTCATAAGATTCTAGAAAGATTTCAAGATTGTCTCATTACCCACCACCTAAAAAGGTAGGTAGGTAGTATTTGCTCACATTTTGCAGCTTTCAGAAAACCTCTGGAATCTGCTTCCTCAATCATAAGTGGCATTACTGTAGTTAGCATGATAAGAGTGATTGAATTAGTCTATTCTATTCTAACTAAGATAGAAGTGACCTACAATAATCGTCCAGTGGCACTGCCTGACCACTTCAAGGCTGACCAAAAGTCAAAATAACTTGCTAAGAGCATTGTCCAACTGCTTCCTCTAAACACTGACAGGCTTAGGGCATCAACCACCACTCTAGGAAGCCTGTTCCTGTGTTTGATTACCTTTTCAAAAGAAATACTCCTGCCTGATGCAGGTTAGAGCTGTTCCCACATATCCTGTCACTGGATGGCACAGGAGACCAGCACCACCTTCTCCACTTCCCCTCCTCAGGAACCTGTAGGGAGCAATGAAGTTGTTCCTCAGCCTTGTCCTCTCCAAACTACACAAGCCTGAAGTCTTTAACTGCTCCTTCTAGGACATTCCTTCCAACCATTTCACCAGCTTTGTTTCCCTCCTCTGCATGCCTTCAGGGACTTTCACATCCTTTTTAAATTGTGAGGCCCAAAACATACAGCACTCAAGGTGGGGCTGTGCCAGTGCTGAGTACAGCAGGGTAATCACCTCTTGACTAGCTCACATTGCTGTGTTTGTTGCACCGCAGATGCAGTTCTCCCTTTTGGCTGTTGGCACTCACAGCAGACTCACTGAACCTGCTGGTGGGCAGCACTCCCGGGTCCCTTCCTGCAGGGCTGCTTACCAGGTGCTCATCTCACAATCTACATTTGTGCCCAGCATTACTTCATTCTAAAAGCAAGATCTAGTATTGCATCTTGTTAATCACTGCCCAATGTTCCAGTCTATTTAGTTCCCTCTGCAAAGCTGCCTGACCCTCAACAGAGTCAACAGCACCTCTGGAGTTGGTATCTTTGGCAAACTTGCTAAATGTCGTGTTCAGTTCCTACATGCATTGATAATCTGTTGAGCAGAACTGGCTCAAGAACTCAGCCCCGAGGAACTTCACTGCTGGTGGGTCCAGCCAGATGTGGCCCCTTTCACTGCAGCTCTTTGAGCTCTGCCTGCCCTTCAGCCAGCTCTTCACCCACTGCACCATAAAATACTTTAGAAGTAAGAGTTAAATACTGACTGTAATCCTAATTGAGTATGTCAGTGCTCTGCGTGGAACTGCGAGGTGTGTGGAGTTAAACCTCTGGGTTTGTAGTCATCAACTCTGTCTTACCCAGCTGCCTTCAAATAATCACCATGCAAAGATGAAAGTGGCTTCCGTAGTTCTATAGTTCAAGAGGTAAGACAAGAATGTAACAGAATGTAATCACGATAAAACATCTGGAGTCTGGAAGAGTCTGGATTGAATGTCAGGGTATAAAACATTAAGCAGTTGTTTAGGTGCATATTTATTGGTTTCTTTTCCTAAGGCCATTCCTAAGAAATGGACTGAAGTTTAAAAAAGGCCAGAAAGTAATAGTTTAAATTATTTTTCTTTTTTTNCTGAACCTGCTGGTGGGCAGCACCCCCGGGTCCCTTCCTGCAGGGCTGCTTACCAGGTGCTCATCTCACAATCTACATTTGTGCCCAGCATTACTTCATTCTAAAAGCAAGATCTAGTATTGCATCTTGTTAATCACTGCCCAATGTTCCAGTCTATTTAGTTCCCTCTGCAAAGCTGCCTGACCCTCAACAGAGTCAACAGCACCTCTGGAGTTGGTATCTTTGGCAAACTTGCTAAATGTCGTGTTCAGTTCCTACATGCATTGATAATCTGTTGAGCAGAACTGGCTCAAGAACTCAGCCCCAAGGAACTTCACTGCTGGTGGGTCCAGCCAGATGTGGCCCCTTTCACTGCAGCTCTTTGAGCTCTGCCTGCCCTTCAGCCAGCTCTTCACCCACTGCACCATAAAATACTTTAGAAGTAAGAGTTAAATACTGACTGTAATCCTAATTGAGTATGTCAGTGCTCTGCGTGGAACTGCGAGGTGTGTGGAGTTAAACCTCTGGGTTTGTAGTCATCAACTCTGTCTTACCCAGCTGCCTTCAAATAATCACCATGCAGAGATGAAAGTGGCTTCCGTAGTTCTATAGTTCAAGAGGTAAGACAAGAATGTAACAGAATGTAATCACGATAAAACATCTGGAGTCTGGAAGAGTCTGGATTGAATGTCAGGGTATAAAACATTAAGCAGTTGTTTAGGTGCATATTTATTGGTTTCTTTTCCTAAGGCCATTCCTAAGAAATGGACTGAAGTTTAAAAAAGGCCAGAAAGTAATAGTTTAAATTATTTTTCTTTTTTTAAAGTCAGATTTTTATCTTTTTAATTCTCCACGGATTATTTTGTGGACATGTGTCATATTAAAAAAAATGAAAAAGCAGTAGTAAAATTGAAACTGATTAAAGAGAAAGGATTTGCGTCCCTGACTTGATTCATATTCCATGGATGTGAGGCACGATGTAAGCCCACCAGTTCCCTGTAATCTGCCACTTTGTTAACTGATTGATCCCAAAAGAGAGTACAGATCAGTTAATAGCAATCTAACATGCGAGCTTGGCTGACAGCCAAAGAAACATAGCCACAGTTTCAAGTCAGTAAGGAGACTCAAAAAAAGACATGCTCTTTTATTATACTCACTTAAATTACATTTTTCAAATAAGAACAGTTTCACGGCAGCTTTAAGCAAGGCAAACTTGGATTTTTGTCATTTTGCTTCTGGCTTTTCACACTCAAGGAATCTTTTGACTCATCAGTGTTTAAAATGTCTTAGTTACCCTTAAGCTTGCTACCACAAGAGCTATTAAGGTTCTTCTTAAGTGTCTGTTAGTTTCCCTGGCCTGCAGCCCCGCAACAGTGTTTTGTAGGATTAGTAGGAATCAGTTGTGTGAGAGGTGTGTATGAAAGATATCAGATGAGGTTCCTTCCACATCCTAAGTCCTTTGGATCATAATTTCAAAGTGCTTCATGAGAAGCAGACCAGAAACTGCTGGTGAGTGTCACCCCCTTCTGAAGGCATGCTGATTTGCTGTCATGTGGTTCAAAGAAACAAAAAAATTAAATTGGTGAAGAAAAATCCATCCCTATGCCTCACACTGTACCAGGGATATGCTCTATTATATTTTTTCTTCCCAGGAGACAATTAAAAATTAAATTAATTTTGTTTTTCATAACATAAAATAAGTCAAGCCACCTGAAGCGGATGTTCATTGAAATAAAAGAAATATAGAGAAAAATTCTTTTTCTACTGAAAAGAAAGATTCAGATCTGTTGACCCTTTTTTCTCCACAGAAAATAATGACTCCTGAATTTAGTAAGTTTTGAAAGGTCCAGAAGGGTAGGTTTTCAAAAGCGTAAATGGTTGCTGGAATCAGTTTTGACTGCTCGTTGTGTCTTTTGAAAGTCTCATCTGAAGAAGATAAAATACCTTGTAACATTTTTATTACTAATTGTTATTAGTCATTAAAATATTTTGTCTGACTCTTTACCCTCTCTCCCAGTTAATGCAGTGCACGCAGTAGAAGAATGAATATAAAAGTCTAACTTTTTGGTTTTTCTTCCAGGGGCACAATAAAATCATAATCTACAGCAGACCTGTATATTTTTGTATATTGTGTGGCCTTATTTTGCTGCTAGATGCTGGATCTAAAGACACAAATCCTCCTGTTTATACAATGTATGGCCTGAAGCTCTTCTCACCCAGATCTCTCCAGTCAGCCAGAGACCATGTAATAGGTGAGTCAATATTTTTCCTAGGACTGCAAAAAGGAATTGAGTCTGTGTTTTCCCATGCAGGCAATCAAATGCAAGTTATGGAGGCACAACTTGAAGTCAAATTGATAGAACCATTTGGAGTGACTTAAGATGGGGCAGGGGGCAACTGGCAACCTTCCCTTATGTAAAAGGAGTTCTTAATGAAATGAGGCTCATAGAAATGTTTCTATAGGAAACTAAAAGTCACTGATGTTATTAGCAAAAATCATCATCTGTGAAATGCAGTTCATCTTTGTAACGGCTTGTCTGTGTGGAGCAATTACTGCAAAATAACTTGAGTTTTAAATTCAATGCCTGGAAGCTAATCTATGCCTGCTCCTCAGATGGACATCAACCTTCTGATCACAAAGAAAGTGCTTTATCTTGGTTTAGTTTAATCATACTGTCCATGTGAGCAGTTAGTGTAGAGCAGCCACTCTACAGTAGCTCTTTCAACTTGTTTCCTTCTAGAATCATGTTCTGAGGTTGCTGAGGACATTCAGATATTGCCCCAAGACAGGTGTGATGATCCCTTGGCACTGATTCAGAGCGGCCGCAGCTGACATTACCCTATTCTGTCAGGACACTTCTTCCTGTTGCACACCATACTTAGAGTTTATACCCGAGATGTTACATCAGCTGAGCCATAGACACAAGTGCTGGACTGGACTCCCACGAGTAGTGCAACACTGTTAAGGTTCAAAGTAGGAAATGTGAGGTTTACTGTAAAAGTTTTAAAAATTTCCCAGAAAGCTGTGTTGTAGTGTACAAAAGATGGCCTCTTGGTTTGTGAATTTGGAACCAGGAGAACCTACTGTAGCAGAAGACAACAATTTTTGTGATATAGTGTATGACCTTCAAGGTCTTTGTTCACCTGTGACTGTTGTACTTGCTTTATGCCATACTCAGGTCAGGCTTACTGCCTGAAAGGCATACTGTTTTTAGGAAAGCCTCCTGGTCCTTAACATACTATGGCTCCCGGTTATTCTCACCAGAAACAGGGGAATTTGAAAAGCTGCATCTCACTTGTTTTAATTAGCTTCTTTCATTACTTTCCTTTGGTATCATTTAAGTTTCTTCTTACATCTTATTTTCTCTGTCTGTCAAAGGTGAGCAGTAAAAATGCTGATAAATAATTCAACAAGAATTGTAGATGACACTTGGGATAGAGATAAATGAAAAACTATAGCAACCAGTGTAAGAAAACGAAGTGTGGTTATAAATGTGTTAATTTTGGCTGGTCTCAAAAGAGATGGCAGAGCGTGTTCTTGAAGCAGGAGGGGGTGGAGGAGAGAGGAAATACAGGCTTATCTCCTCAGTTGGCATGTGTTAAGTGAGAAAGAGAGAAGAAACCCCTTCCTTTTGCTTGTCCCCGTTCTTGTTTTGCCAAGGTGTCTTGATTCAAGTGATGTTTGGTGCTGTGCTTTGGCTATTCCTTGCTTCGTCTCTATGGGAGTCCTAACTTCTGGCTGCTGTGAATGCTTGCAGTTGTTCACAGTGCAGTGATCTCTGTAAGCCATGGCAGTCTGGCATCCTGCTGCACTTTTAGTGTAGATTGTCTTAGGTAATGAAGGTACAGAAGTATTTGTCGCTGTTGAGTCAGGAATGACACGGACTCCAAAAGCAGTCAGAAGGCTAAAAGGGCAGAAGCACGCTGTTTATTCAATCCTCTCTCCTTTTATACCTTAGTTTGCTACAGGTGGACCTCATTGGTCATTTAATCAATACGTTTCACATGACTGGCTAATTAAGAAACCACCCTTTGAGGTAAACAATCCATGAGGAAAACAATTATCACAAACACCAGGTGCAGATTGTTTATAATTCTTTCTCTCCAGCTCCCTAAGGTTTCCCAGACCTACTCATGGGAAAGCTTATCTAGCTTTCTCTTTCTCTAACCAGACTGTGTATCCATAAGTATTTTGTTTGGGCTATTAAATAATGAGGGAAGCTGGTGAGTCCGAATACCAAAGAAGTCTTACTACTGTTTTGTAGTTCTGCCTATTTGCTACATATTTTTTAATATCTTTTTATTGGTCTGTCATAGTTTGATTAGTTTGTCTTTTAATCATAATTTATTGTGGTATTTGGAGTTGATATGTTTGGAAATCAAAGAATTTTTGATTCGCCATTGTAAGTACCAAGGAAGGGAAAAGTCTTTTATTTCAGATGTTTATTATGGTGGAAAGCAAAAGCCATGGAAGTCACAGAAATGTACCAAAGAGCTAGGGTGATGCTGCATGTCATACTCTGATAAAAGTCTTGAAGCAAAGTCATAAAAGAAAATAATTGCAGATTTGTTAGATGTGTAACCTAATTACTTATGAAACATGTTTTTTAATGTGTTCCTTTATTTTCAATCTATTTATGATCTGATTCTGTTTTATTTTAAATTGGTGATGATTCTGCTATTGATTTCTATTTCCATTAGTTGTGGGTTCATGATTTTAATTCTGACTGTGGTTTTCATCTTGAATTCCTTATTTCAGTTGACATTTTTGCTAGATTAACATAGGAAGTGCAAGCAAGGGCACAGACAACCAACCTCAGTCACTGGGAGCTACAGGTGTTGTTATTGACCAAAGTAGTTGTGCATTTTATGTATGATAGTTCTTATGATGAAACCATTTAAACATTCAACAGGTAAGTGAAATTATTTCACAGACATCTCAGAAGACTTAAGAATCAGGAGGTGGCAAAATTTTGTAATAGTGAGTCCTCTGCCTGCTCCTTTTAACAGTGACTGAGCTTCTGTCAAGGGAAGAAAGCCTGTGGATGTTATGGTCATCCATGTTCAAGAGTGGGAGAACAAAAAAACTGTTTCACACTGAAATAATGCTTTTTATTTTCTTTGTGGAAAAAGCATATTTTATTACTCTGATATATAATTTTTAAAATAATCTTTCTAAATGTCTAAAATGTTTCCAACGTCATGTTGCTGTTCTACATTGCTCAAAAGACACAAGTTTTCCAAAGTCATAATTTGTGTTTCCCCCTCACGTTCATGTGATATATGCTTGTTTAGAGGAAAACTGCAGTGTTAAATGCAGCAGCTCACATAACGGTCTCATAGTGGTCCAGCTTTTAAAGGTGTTGTGGGTCTGTATGAAAATGTGTGATGCTTAAAGAAATTCTTTCTGGAATTCATAATGCAATTTTGAAGGATTAATCAGTTATTTTTATTGTCTTCTTCCCACAAGGGAAACTGCTCCTTCTAAGTTCAATCCTTTTGTAGGTGGCAACTGTTTATTTTCCTGTCCGGTGTGCTCCTTGGTGCATGATGAGATAAACAAAGCTGCCTCAGCTAAAGAAGTTGCTAGGGTTGTTCAAGGTATTAATAGAGAGTGGGTGAGGGGAGGACAGTTTTATAGTCAACTAACTTTTCCCTCCTTGTTTACATTTGTCTCTATATATCTTGGTGTACTGTCAACTCTTTAATCTCATCCTTTCTTCCATTGCTCTTATTCCACTTTTTCTGAGGTTGCTACAGCAAAGGCAATCATTTAGACTGTAAGTCTGTAGTCTAAGATGAGCTCTAGCAGTTCTGCAAGTCCTTTGCCCAAGGAACAGTATCTCCTGAGAGATTCAGCAGTGTGTTTTTGGGATAGTTAACAGTTTCAGCAGTGTGGTTTTGGGTCCACGTGGCCTGCTGAGCAGTTTTCTGTCGTGCCATTGCCTGTCTTCAAGAGTGGTCCTTGCTTGGCATGACTGGGTGGAATATCTAAAAATGTGCTGAGTAATAGAGGTAGAGAAATTTAATATTGGCATTTTTATGTAAAAGACTGAGAAGAGAGCATTTCCTCATTTTCTTACATGTAGATGATTTGTGCCAGTAGTGGGAAGTAGTATTGGAAGTGTATTGTGAATCCAAGTATAGGTAAGTGAGTGCTGGCTGTGTTTAACACTTGAGCATGTTGTTTTCTCTCCTGTGTTGGAGTTTCTCAGCAAGATTTACAGTATTAGGTAGCAGTAGCATATAATACAGTGACGATAAAAGCTGTCAGATCAAACTTGGTGTGTTGTTTCCTTTTAGTGCAAGATGCTTTAGTAAGATGAGCTGGCATATATGAAATTAGCATTCAGCAAAGAACCCAAATCCTTTAGTTTCCTTCTCAATAATATGACGGGGGGAATGAGGAATAAGTTGTACCAGTGATTTGTTTAATTTGCTTTTTATGAGAATGAATAGCAGGAAACTGCAGGCTTCCTGGGATCTAAAGTAACAAAGACATGCTTGTTTACAAGGAAGAGTGGCTGACACACTCTGCCATGCAGAACATTGCGGCACTAGTACAATGAAGCAGTAAGACTATGATTAATTATGTGTGTGTATCCTTGAACGTTTACACTTGGGTCAATTGTGTGTTTAGATGCTTTGCTAGACAGCCTTGCTTAGCATTTTCTGTGGTGGAGCTGAGTTGAATTCATGGGGAGGAGGACTGCTGGAAGTAAACAGGACTTAAGACTAGCAGCATGATTACCTGAATTATGACTCCTGCTCTTCCTTGTCTCTGAGGCAGCCATGAAAAGTGACATTAAAATTAGCATTTCTATTCAGAGAGTATGTAAAGCTGTAAGACCTGTTTTTTTTTTCTGTAAAGCTGTAAGACTGAGGTTTTTTTTTCTTTCCTGTTTTTAATGTTCTTTCACTACTGTGAAGTTAAAGTCCATTCTGCTGGAAGCTGACAAAATATTCTGGGGAAGCTTTGCTATAGGTTTCTCCCATTTTTAGGGGCTGCTCTAAGTATCTGCTCCTGATTGCTGGGAGAGGCAGGATATTGTGATAGCCAAGATATTTCAGATATTAGCCGTTAAAATATTTTTTTTTGTTTATATTGAATTGTTATAGCTGTTCTTGAGCCATCTCTGATTCAAGGAAGAAGTTCCAAACTCTGCAAATTAAAATTTCTCTACTTTGAAAAGAACAAATATAACCTTGAAAGTATTTGAGAAGCAGTAAGGAGGCTATGCAATGCTATTTTTTTTGCCACTGTTTTTATCCAAAATCAATCTTAAGTTTAACTGTGAGCTTTAGTTTCTTATGTGTTAAATAGCATTATTTATTTTGAATACATGAGGAGGAAAGTGTAATCATTGCTGGTAAAGTTAAGGTATGATCACTTGAATAATCTTCATAATTTATTGCAACAATTTCTTATTCTGCTGTCATGCATATTTCTTTATTTCCCGTACATTGGATGTGTGATTGTGTTCTAAAATACTTTTTTTTTCTTTTTTTCCTTAGTGTTTTTATATTGCTTTCCTGCAATTTCTCTTCTTGGACTTTTCCCTCAGATCAATACCTTCTGCATATATCTGTTGGAACAAATAGATATGTTGCTTTTTGGTGGTTCTGGTAAGTAGCCATCTGCAGCCTGAGCTATTTCCTTATGGCCTTACAACCTCAAATTAGAATATATTATTGCATGTTACATAGCACAGTGCATTTTAAAGCTCAAACATCTAATATTATTCATCTAACAGTGGAATGAATACCTACAAGACCCACTTGATTAGATTTCTTTTTGCTTTTGAAAAGTTGTGTACAAGTTTTTAGAACTATAGATTATGGTTGATATCAAAGAGCTCTTTCCTGGCATGTGTGATGTGAATCTTTACTATATTTATTAAAAAAGAAAACCTTTAACTTTATTTTTCTGTTAACATCTAGAAAAAAAAGTTTGCATTTTTCCACAGAAAGGCATATTGACAAGATAGTTGATGTGTGATAATTTTTTTTGTGTTATTTCAGTCAGAGATTAAAGAAGGCCCTTGAGAGATAAATCATTGAGATTTTTTTGTTTTTCATTATAGCTTAAGTAGCAGGGAAGATTGAGATGCATCTACACTGTCATGTTATTTTGGGTCAGAAACAAAGTTCTTCTTTCTTCCCACTTACCACATGTCTCTGTTTCAGCTGCTGCTGGCTTCGTATCTGCATTGTACAGCATTTCCCGGAGCTTTGTTGTTCTGATTGTCCTGTATGCCTTCTGCTTCAGTGCAGTGAAGGTAAGCCAGAAAAACAGCACTGGAACAATGCAAAATTTCAAGCTGGAAATTGATATAATCTAGGGAGAGTAGCATTGTTTGGTCCTACATTGTTGTTGCTTACCAAGATAAGCTTTGCAAGCCATGCTTCAGTTTCTGCATGTTAGTTGCAATGAAATAGACCAAAACTGTAGCAGAAATTCTGAATTAAATGTGTCTCTAATACCTGTGATTATTTACCTCTCATATGTATCAGTCTGAAATGATCCACTGAATTTTCTCTACAAACATAAACAGCAGCTTTGACTTAAAAAACTGCAGTCTCTGTTGACCTGCATAGCCAGGCCAGATTTGCGCATAATTCCTAGTAAGGTTTTTGCTGTTGCTTCTTAACAATATGCCAAAGAACTTAAATGTTGAGCAACCTGTGGACTGTCTAAGTAAGTAATGTGTTGGCATCCATAGGGAAATGTAATTTCAGAGTTTCATTCTAGCCAGATGATTGGGTTTGCCACTTTCTTCCCTAATATCCTGCAATTGTTACGCTAGGGATGTTGGAGAGTATGCTTATATAATTTGATGTCTGTGGACTTGTCTGTGAATTTGTTAAGTCCCTTCCTGAATATGCTGGTCCTCTCTGCCTCCACAGCTTTGTGCCAACAAATTCTAGATGTTCACTGTGCTCTGTGCAAAGCAATGCTGTCCTTCATTGGTTTTAAGCTGATCTGCTAATTTCACCAGGTCTTCCTGATGCCTAGTATTGTAGGATTTGTGGAAAATCTGGTCTGCATTCTTTTCATCTGCTGCCTTTACAGTATTGCAGGCATCAGATATATCCCCACAGCCATCTCTTTAAACTGGAGAGTCCCAACCTTTCTCATGTCTCACTGCTTTCTCAGACATAGCTGTGCCTTCCCTTGCTCTGCTGTTAATTCAGATGTGGAGAGTCAGTTGTGTATGGTGCTCAGGATGCAGGGATGCCATAGCAGGTTCCCTGGTTCCCTTAACAGTGATGCCCAGTTTTGGGCAATATTCAATCTAAAGCTTTTTTAAATAATTTTTTTTAAAATTTTAACGTGTGGTGCCTATGTCCTCTGCATGGGACATTTAAAAAATGGCAGTGAAATTTTGTCTGCCTTCAAGTCAGCTGTAAGATTCCCAGTGAACACAGCAAGACCAGAATTTCATGTTACACTTGTAAGAAAATTTATCCTGTAAGGGGACAGCCTTTTGGCAGTGTTTCATTGGGGGCTGGATGCTGGCAATGTCCATGCAGGGGTGCAGCAGGATGTGCTGTGATTGACATGCTGCCCTTGACATCTTGTGGGCACATGTCAGAGGAAGCTTTGTGGTGGCACATGCACAGCACACGTGGAGAACCCAGTATGAGGTTCTGCAGCTGCCAAGGCTGTATCATGTCAGCACCCAGGCTGACATTTGCACAGATGGGAGGGGGCAGTCAGGTGTTCCTTTAAGGGAATTCTTTTAGAAACATCAGCATTTCTGTAGTGGCTTTCAACAGTTTTTCACTTGAAATTTTGAATTGGAGCCTTAAATCTAAGAAGAACAATTATAATGCTGTAATGGTTACTTGCAGATGATCAGAGCTGGCCGTGTGTTCTTAACCACTCCTAACAGTAAGGTGATATGTGTTAAACACATTTGGCAACTTGAGTCCTTACAAAATAAATCACAGCAACTCAGCTGCCGTGTTAAGACACTTGAAATTGAATGGCTTTGAACATGTGGTGTTCTCCCAGGGAATCTCCTGTCACCTGGCTCACCCAGTTTTTCAGTTGTATTGGTTAGACCTGACCCAGCTGTGTGATTGATGCTACAGAGTTTGACTGCTGCTTGTGCAGTTTCCTGCAGAAGTAGCCAGTACTCGTACTGCTGTTTTCTGGCTATATTAATGATTTGTTAACTGGCAGCTGGGATGGAGAAGGAGGTTCTTCTTAAGGATGAACAAAGGGAGAAAATGGGTCACTTGGATGAGAAACCATGATAAAAATGGAAAGAGCTACATGGAAGGCAGGAGTTAAACTACTGTTAAACAAGCAAATACCTGGGGAATTATTTTTTTTCTTTTTTTTCTTCCTAAGATTAGTAGAGGGTGATTCACTAGTTCAGGGTAGAGATGTTGTGTTATGGATACTTCAAAAATGTTTTTTGTAAACAGTAGGGGAAAAAAGCCACTAAAAATAGTCTACATACTTTTTCTCAGCATAATACTTTAAATTACAGCATGCAGGTGGCTTTGTAGATAAGCAATCTCCTTGTGGATTAGGCTTCAAACTGCTTAGAAATATGTTTTTAATGCTACCCTGAAGTTGAGTGCTGTGAAAGATTTACAAGATATCTATTGTAAATTACTAATATTAAGTTCAGACTTTCTGTTCACACAGAAGTTAGAGTTAATTTGAATTTTAATGCCACTGTTCTTGTAATGGCGCTTCTGAGAAGGTTAATTTAACGCATGTAAAGATGATTCCTCTTGCTTCAGCTCATAATCTCAGTCTACTGGGGTGCTTGAAATTTCATACATTTTTTCTTCTAGAAGTTATGAAATAAGCACTTGTGTTAAGCCTCCTTGTTCTTCAGATATGTCCAGAGATTTTTATTTTGAGCTGATTTCTCTAATGGTGCAAGAGAATGATTATTTGGTTGATGGAGGAAAAGTAGGAATGGGCTTAATCTGATCCTGAATAGGTCCCACTGTGAATGGTGGTCTAATTCCCCTGTAAGTAACTCGTGCCGTTTTGATAAGTAGTGAGCAGCAATTTATGATCTTAATCAAGTGAAGATTTTAAACTTTTGGTGTGCTAGAAATTGTGGAGTTTAACTCAAAACTGAGCAAGTGCTGCAGTATGTTTCACTGAGGTGTTTGCACAACAGTGGAAACATGGTTTTCTTTAAGCTAGAAGGAACATCTCTTCCATACTTGCACTTTATAGCTGTTATTTTTTTGTTCTTATTTTACTCTGTTCACTTTTGGTCAGTTTGCCAAAACCAACAGAGCAAAATTTTCAATATTTATGGAGGTAAAAAAAAAATTAAAAAAAAATCACCATAATCAGAATTTTTCAGGGCAGGGAAACATGACAGGCTCTATATGGCAGAGGACTTCTGGGTTGCAAAGCATATTGTTTTGGCTGAAATGTAGCATCCTCAAATGTCAGCTCTATTTATTGGCAGAACATCTTATAGCTCAGCAGGTGTAACTACCAGAGTTCTATTTCCTGAAATAAATTGTAGAGGAGAATGGATCTCTAAGTGATTTTGTGCTATTTACTGGTGAGCAATTGCTCACATCAAATACCCAGCCTAAAGAACATTCCAGTGGTATCAGGCTTGTTTCTCTCCTTCCTTAAGTGGTTCTTGTGTTCTAGTTATATTCTTGCAGGGTGAAATAGTCTACACTGCTTTCTCTGTGTACATTAATTATTCTGAAAGGAAATTTATTACTCCTGAAGAAGTTAATTGGAAGAATAATTAATTTACCATATTCATTTCCTTTTTTATGAAAATAAAACCAATTTTTATTTTATAATAAATCTGTGTTCTTAAGTGAGTTTTTCTTGTTCCTTTTTAGAGCATAAGCTATATATACATACAGTAGTTTGATTTAGTCATGCTCAGATTTTGAAATTCATTTTGAATAGCAAATTCACAGAGATTAATTGTTTGCTCTTGAACTTCAGTTTGAGAAAATTAGGAAGTAGGAATTGTTTTGGGGTATGTCCATAGAACAGTGTAAGCACTCAAGGTACCTTTCAGCATGTGAATATAAGCTCTGAAAACTGAGACCAACAGATCTGTGCTGAAGTCCTGTGCCTTGTCCAGACTGGTTTTGCTGTTGAATTATGTTGTACAAGACCAGCTGAGAGCTTTTATGAAAAAGCAGTTGCGGTATAGACGTATCATTTAACTTAAGTTTAACTTAACAGTTTAACTTAATAATTCTCATGGATTTTCATTCAGATAAGTTGCCTGAGGAAAATTATTATACAGTATTCTCAGTTGAGAGTTCATCCTCTGACCTGCAGACAAGGTTTGGCATGTCCGACAAGTTCGTCTGGCCCTGTCACTCTTTCTGAGTGACCTTTGCCATCACATGACCAGAAATATTTCTCTCTCATGGCCAAAATGCACATAGCACCTAAAATAGGATGGACGGATCTGTAGTCTCCTGTGAATGGGGAGGGTCTGGGTTGGGTCAGGTGTCAGGCTGCTGTCACATCCCATCACAGGCCTTGATCAGGAGCACATGACATGTTTTGGGGAATGGCTGCACACTGCTCGCCTGGCAGACTTGGGGTGTTTTTTATGTGGCCAAATGTGCACTTTGACACAGCTAAAATAAGGGACAGACTGTCACCAGCACAGGCACAAACTCTTTGCAAGGTGATGATACCTGTGTGTGTGCTATGTGACTTGGACACTTGGAGGAGAAAAAGGAACGTGTTGTTCAGAGGTGACTGGGAAGCAAACAGGTCCCAGCTGCTGTGGCCAGGCAACAGCTCTCATCCTCATAGTGCTCCTGAGCAGCTTTGCCCTTGCTTGATATTGGTGTGGAGGAGCTGTGGGTCCGCAGCTTGTCACGACCTCCTCTCATGGTGCTACTGCTGGGATGATCAGTTTTCATTTTCTGTAAAGCTGTCACATAAAAAAAGAAACCCCAAATTGTTCACAGTAGGAAATACAGAGTATTGCATCTAAAATTACAACAGATAATTTCTCCATAAAAGCCATGAGCACAAAATAGCTGGTCTCTGTCTGTGTGTTTGAGGCCTTGAGGACTGATGGGCAGGACACTGTTTATCACTGCTGTCAGTGAAAGCAGCTTATTGTGAGGGAAACAGGTTTAAAGTCTCTGTCTGCCCTGGCTGGTGTAGAAGTTGTTCCCTGTGGGGATGATGTGAAGTCACGTGGATAGATTTCTGTTGTGCTATCCCAGTGATGCAGAGCTGATTTGGTTGCAGCTTTGAGGTGCTGTAGAGCATCTCTTCATAAATCTTACCCCATGACATATTTGTATCATGAGTGATAGGACACCAGCTGCTTATCCATGCTTGCATATAACAATACTGCGAACCTGGTTTGAGATGAGTACATAGGTAAATGTCTTAGATTCTGAAGTGCAAAAGCCTGAGTTTCTCCCACTTGCTTTGAAATTTCTTTATCTCCCAGACCTTTGTTTAATGATATCATCACTCCTTATTCCAGCTCTTTCCAGGTCCTCTATGAACTTTCATTTACTTTTGCTTAATACAAAGCTCTAAATCCTAAGCATGGTTTTATCAGCTCTTTTGTTCGTTCCTTGGATTCTTACATCCAGTAGCAGCAATTTTGCAGCTCACTACTTTTTTTGAAGCTCTTGTGTAACTGAGCTTAGTTTAACATTACCTGAGTTCACTTCAGCCAGACTTTATTTTTGATTTCATCTTCAATCCTGTAATCTTGAACAGAAATTGGCAGCTCTAATAGCTACCTTAGCTTTGATATACGAAAGGGTTTTCTCTTTTTCCATGAGGAGGTGTTTTTATTTTTCAGATATTACATCCATCAGATTGGAGGCATGGGAATTTCTGTGCCATCTTTTTCACTTGACTAGAATTTCACGATGTACTGATTTTTGTCTCCTGCTCCATCTGTTTTGTGGTCTGTGCCCAAATATTTAAGAGATGTTTAAAAAAAAGTCAGGTATGCCCTCTTACTTTTTCTACAAATATTTGGTCTGGAATTTAGCCATCCTGATATCAGTCCTTAGCATTCCAGTGTTCCAGGGTTTTGCTGTGGGGCAGAAGAGCACATCCCTGAATGTTTCTGGAATCAGTCAGTCCTTGTCTTCTGCCTTCTGGTTGTATCAGTTGGTTTGGATTTGAAATGTATCCAGAAACAGTTAATTACTTGTCATTCAGATAATATTTTTTTTTTGTATAGAACTTGCAGTTTATTTTAATCAGCCTGGGAAAAAGAAAACCAGATTTTTGGACTTGGGTTGGAAAAATTAAACTGATGTGAATGTATTCATACGTGGCACACCAGCTTTTTCCAGCTCTGTGCAAATGTATATTTTTTGAAATGTAAGTTACATCGTTTCCGTTATCTCATACCTGAAGAAAATACTTTCTTGTGGCTTATTTATTGCTTCAATGGACAGTTACTAAAAATCCTGTGTGGATTTTAAACTGCTCTCAGCTCACTTTGGTGTAGTTTGGTTTGTTTAATGAGTTTGAAACTCATTAATCAAAATAAGAGTGCTCTATGCTTCCCATCTTTACTGATGCAGTCTTCATCTGTGTACTAATAATTTTGAAGTATTTGTCTTAGGGTTTTGTGGTGGGGAAGAGTTGCAAGAATACATCTCCTTCAATCTGCTAAGACTGCCCAAATAAATTTCTAGACAGCAGTGAATGGGCTCGTGTGTATAGACGGAATTCCTGTATATGTAAGTGACCAAAAACAGAAGTATAATATTATTGGACAGGTTTATTTCTGCTGCACAGTCCTTTTGGAGGTTTTGGAGGCAATTTTTTTCCAATTTAGAAACCCCTGAGGTTCAAGCAAGAGCTGTTAAGGGTGTTAATTTTGGAGAGTATTCCTAGGTACCATGCCTTTCAGTAAGTGAAGTTTGCAGCCATAATCAAGTCTTGCACTGTAGACATGACTTTAACAGTTATGGTCTTACTTTTCTTTGTATAATAACTTATTTTCCAGATAGAAAAAAGAAATTATGCCTGTAGAATCTGACATGGCCCAGGGTTGCTCTTGCTGTATGTCACTGTACAGGAATGTAGAAATCTGCACAATTTCTTCAGGATAAACTCACCATTATGTGAAACATGAGTATCCATGCTTCCTGCCTGAAGCTGCTGCTCATCTTGCTTTTTAGCCAAAGCATTCCAGTCACAGACTGGAATCTGTTGTGTAAGGTGCTGTGTGTGGACACACATGGACACCCCTGTGTCAGTCCAGTCTTTATGGATTTTAGATTTCAGCAGTGATAATACAGTCCAAGACAGCAGTAATTGCAGAGAAAGAGGGCCAATGTTACTTGGAGTGGGCAGTGACACCTGTATTCTGGTAGCTTACACTTGTCATGTTTTTGGAGATCATCTGGGAAAGTAATGCTTTGTTTTCCATGGATGATGGGAAGATGAGGTTGGTAGGCATCTCTTCCTAGAATTTGTCTTTAATCTGTGTAACATGAGGCTCAGTAATTCACATATTTTGGTTGTTAGTGTTTACTGAAAAGAAGTGTCCATGGTAAGCTTATAGTTAGCCTTGTAGAGAGCAAGTTCTTACTATTTTCTCATATTTTGGAGGGTGAAGGGGGTTCCCTTTTACAGTCTCTTTTAGAAAGTCACTGTTCTAGATCTTCAGAAATAGGATGATAGTATTATTTCCATCTTTACCATCACACGTGTGGAATGGTTGACCATCAGCCCTTCCTGCTTATTGGTTGATATGTGAGCAGTGGTACAGATCCATGATGAAGCAGCAGTGTGGAGGTAAGGAGAAGGACCCAAGAAAGTTTGATTGACTTGCACAAGGGACTCTGTGACTTTTAAGGGTCCATTCCAACCCAAGCCATTCTCTGACTCTGTAAACAGCGATGAAATCGTGAGAGTGAAAAATCAGGTTTGTGAAGACCAACTGGAGTTTGTCTTCACGTTTAAAAACCCAGCCACTATGCCAATGCCTTCACCTTCAATGATGCTGTCACTGCAGCAATCTGCAAAGTCACAGTTGAGAGGAATACTCTGAAATAAAAAAAAACAACAGAAAAAGTAACAAGAATTTCTACTTAGCGTACTTGGTTCTTTGTTCAGAGCACTTTTTGTCTCTGGAGTAGAACATATGATTTATTTCAGCATTTCTTTGAAAGATAAGTGTGTTATGTGTGGGTATTTTGGGAGAAGAAAGAAGCAAAAAGGATAAATAATGTAGGACAGAAAACTAGTAACACTACTTTTTTTAAAAATACATTTGCCTTCCCTCCTCTAGCAGTGCTAAAAGGCTCATAAGTTCAAGGACACCTTTATCTCCCCTTTTAGTGGATTGTTTTGGGATTAGGCAATTCTATGGTTGGAATGGAACACCCCCACTCCCACCACTGGGTCTGTTGTAACTCATGGCTTTCATCCTTGACCCTGTAAGTCTGTTTCACTTGTTTTAAAAATGACTACGTGAGTGTCTGCATTGAAGCCAAAACCGTATATGAAAGCACTACGTGTCACCTCAACCCAATGAGGTAAACTAGGAGGTGAAAGTCCCTGTCTCGTATGACAGATAATACCAGCTTCCAAGAGTAAAACCTGTCAGTCCTGTATTCCCACTGAGAAGAATCATTGTTCAATTATCAACTATATTGGTTGTTTTGTTTTGTTTTTTTTTTGTTTTTTTTAATTTAAAGCTACCGGCATCATTTGTGGGGGAGGAAAATAACAAAATGGAAGAGGGTACATCACACTGATACTGGAGAAATGACACCTTTGTTCATTCTCATCTTTTCTACAACATTGTGTAGAATTTTTCTAGAAAATCCTATTCTCTAGGCACATAATGAATATTGATGCCTGTCCTACTCACTTTACTGGCTCCCTGATGTCTGAGTTTTGAGGGGACAATGACAGATTGGAAATGGAGCACAGACCAGACAAATGTAGAAGCTATGTGTAATATGCAGAAAATATGGAAATAGAATTCTTGAGACATTAATGTGGGGATTCAGCTGTGTACAGCTTTATAGTAGAAAGAGGATGGAATGATTTTTTTGAACTGGCTTCTGATAAATTTCAGTATCAAGAATATTGCTCAACTCTTGGCAGTATTTTGCTTTCAAAAGAAGTGGCAGAGCAAAGGGGCAGTCATGCACTAGGATCTAGTTGTACATAGTTATGTTGGTTGCACTGAAAATGCAGAGGCTGTTTGGACAGGCTGTGATTGAGCCGTTTTTGGAACGTTTTGGCTTCAGTTAATTTTCTTCAGTGTTTTGAAGAATATGCATTGAATGTGACAGGAGACTAAGCATGGGAAAAGCTAACCAAAGATATACTTGGCCCCAAAACTGGGAACAATGAAATGAAGAGTAGGATGGTAAAGTTTAAATTGTCAAATAAATGATGCTGGATTCTTTCAGTAACAGCATGTGAATCTCTCTTTTGTTTGTAATTATTGTTTTGGTTAGGATTGTTTGATAGAACCAGGCTCTTTTGTCTTTTATCTTTGTGATTTTCAGTAGTATGGTGAGGGCAAGATGATTCTTGGAATTAAAATTTAACTTTTTTGTTACTCCTTTTAGGATAACAAGAATTTCAGAGTTAAATTGCGAAATTCCACGCTGAAATGGGTTACGTGTTTGACACTTAAAATTAGTTTGTCTTAGGTATTCATTACACCTGAAAGAAATAGAGTGTTTCCTAATATGCTAAGAAATCATTCATATAACTGAGCAAAATAAGCCTATTAAACCTACTTCAGCCTCTGAAAATATTGGTGCTAACTTGAAAGTTTTTAAAGCAAGAGAGAACCATGCAGAAGAAGTCTTGTTTGCACTAGCCTGAAGTTTCACAGACCCTGTAAGCATTGCTTCTCAAAACCTGTTCAGAAAGTACTCTGATGCCAGGATCTGATGAGTTCACATTTGGTTGATCAGGTAGAAGTTACATGGAGGCAAGGAATAGAATTAGTAAGTGAAATGGCTATAGATTTGTTCCAAGTTTTTGTCCTTCACATACAAAATTTGTGCTCTTCACAAATAGGACTCACAAGTATGTCTTACCATCCCTAATTTGTACCTGAGGATGTCACAGTTAAAGATAGTCTTGATAAGTGTTCCTTAAGCTTTATATTCTTTCTCTTGCTCTTTCTAGGCAGTTTTAGCTGTTAGAGTCACTCAGAGAGAGTTTCTCCTCTCAGTTATATCCAGAGTGTGCTGGCGAGTGTGTGGATTGTATCTTGTTTCCCTCGTCAGGGATGTCACACACAGTGGCGAGTGCTCTCCCTCTCTGCTGTGTTAGCATCCAGGCATGGTCTGGGTGTAATGCACAAGGCAGCAGAAAGATGTCTGAAAGAAACCCCACTGCCTGATCTATGTGGTATTATCATTTGTTACGTGCAGTCTGGCTACAGGTCAAGTAACAGCATATCAATTTAGTGTGTAGATAAGTACACTGCAGTTGATTTCACTGGGATCTCATTTTAATGATAATTTTCCTCTAATGTTTCATTGAAGAGGAAAGAAAACCTGCCTTTCATGTGGTTTTCCTAGCTAATTGCTGACTATAGGGAAGTTGCACAGTATGACCACAAAACATGCCTTTAATTGCAAGGTTTTTCCACAGTAATAAACTTTGATATGAAAAAGGATTTTCGGTTTATGGTAGATGGTGTACAAATTTAGATGTTGTGCATGTAACATTGCATGTATGATGTATGGCTTGACCTACTTATTTTGGCTTTTTGAGTTCTGCATTCCTAACTTTGCTTTCTGTCATCCTCTCAGGAACCCTGGGATGCGCAGCACATTCCAGCGTTGTTCTCTGCTTTCTGTGGTCTGCTGGTTGCACTTTCTTATCACCTCAGCAGACAAAGCAGTGACCCATCTGTGCTGATGTAAGTTGCCTGTAAATGTTATTTGCTGATTACTCTTTACAGCACATAGCCAGAGTGATGCCTGGGTTTCAGAACCACAGGGGTTGCTTCTTGAAATTACCCTGGTGAGGTGGAATTCCTCACCACATCTGCATGGTTGGTATCAGTCCTATATATGGATGAAGTGCTGCAGTCAGATCACCAGCAGTGCTGGTGTTCTTTAAGCAGCACTATCCTGAATCTCTGAAGCAGATTTTCCCCTTTGCGGGGCTGTGTGCTTGCCAGGTTGGAGGACAGTGATTTAGTTGAGGGTGGTTCAGGTGACTGGAGTTGCAGAATGTGCATTGGGTAGCACTGGGTCAGTAGAAGGAACATTTAATGTGCTGGGAAGATGACTGAATTCCAGCTTTGCTGAGGATTGCCGCCGTTGGCTATGTCTCTCAGTTTGAGGTTCCATCCTTCCTTTTCTTCTCTGACACAGTCTGCTAGAGGTAACTGAGGATAGGAAGTGTATGCTAAGAGCTGGCACTGCCAACAAGGGAGATTAAGGGTACAAGTCCCAACATTGTGATCTGCATGTAGAGGTGAAGTAGGAGAGAGAGACCCAATAGATCCATAGCTCAGGGGCAGCAAATGTGAAATTCCCAGTGAGCAAACTGTGATGTATGGCTGTTATAGGGGCTGTGGGGGTCAGCAAGCAGCTGGGCAATTACATCTCTGGCTGGGCTAAGCAAGCAAGTGGGTTTTGTGCAGCCAGTATCACCATGCCATTTGGAATTCTGCTTCGCAGACAGCTCATTTTTATCCTAGGAGAGTGCAGAGGGCCTGTGAGGAAACCTGCAGGTTCTCTCCTTTGATTCATGAGGTGAGGCTCAAGGCTCATTATGCACACTTCTGCAATGCAGAAGAGAGAAGGGGAAGCAGAGAGCTTTTTAGGCCGTTCAGGATTCTATTTTAGTAGAGAAACTAGGAAAAAGCAGAACAACACTGATGAGGAAGGAAAAGGTAGAGAGCACTAGTAGGAAATTGTCATCCCAGTAAATCTTACTGAAGAGTTGAGACATTCTTTAACATCCGAAAAATTCAGAGAGTCTGACGTTTCTACATTGCTAGGTTCTGATGTGGCAAAGCAGCAAGAACTGCTTGCATGTCTTGCCATGAACTTTACCCACAGCTTTCTGCCTGTGACATGGATGTCAGGTAGACCTTGATCAAGGTTTGTGTGGATGTTGTGCAGTTTATTGTTCATTACAGTATGGAAGGAAGTGAAGCTATGTGCTGTATTAGGGAGAGTTCTTAGCCTTGGAGTAAAATATACACCGGTAAATTGCAAATCAGCATGAACTTGTGAGTTCTTTTAATTTTGAAGTGATTTAAATGTATCCTTTTCTCCCTCTTCCCAGAAAGGCCATACCGGTTCATGAACCACTTTAATAAAACAGAAACGTCTCTTCCTTGAAACTTCTGTTTTAAGGAAGTAATCTTAAACTATTAAATGAATTTTAACTTGTAAATCTAGCTACCAATTTAATAACATTTGCAATGAAATCTTCAACAACTGAAATGGTTGCTAAAAATCTAAAAATTAAGAATACATGTACAACAACATCAAATGTTTATTGTGCAATTGTAAAAATGCATTAAAAAAAGACATCTAAGATTTTTTTTCTGTAAACAGCTCTGAACTTCTTTTAAATAAGTTAAGGAGATTGGAAAAAGTATTTAAGGTATGGCCTATGGCATAAAATTCAATGGATGAGGGGGTAGCACATAAATCTCGAAGAGAGAATTAATATACAGTTTGTACAGGATTGGCTTCCTTAGCCATTTAAACATAGTCTAAAGAGCTCTCATATTGGTTTCAGCTTAGCTGAAACAGAACTAAGAATCATAAATGCAACAGTACCTTCTCTGCTTATTTCTCCAAATGACTGAGAATTGGGCTGCTGAGACTCCTCAGGATTCTGAGAAATTTCTGCCCTGATCACACGTAGAGTTGGTTTGTGTCAATCTCCAGCTGCACAGAGATAAGAATGCTAATGTATACATGAAAAAGGAAATCTGAGGCTGTTCTTCCTCCTCTGTCCTTCAGGAATATTCATATCTGTTGCAGATGTTGTGAAATATCCTAACTAGGAATTTTTTTTAAACAGGTCCCTTATTCAATGTAAATATGTCCCTCACTATCTACGCCAACGATTTGAAGATTCATCAGAAGATCCACTCCCAGAAAAAATGAGAGAATCAGTGGTAAGTCTTTTTCTTTCATTACTTTCTGTTCAAAGCTCTCTCTCTCTCTAATCCATTTTGCCCACTGAGGAACCTTGTAAATATTGTCATTTAGTAATTGAAGTTACTAAAAGCACAGATAGATGATCTTTACAGTGAGGCCAGCAGTGAGAAGGCGCATACATGCTATTTTCCTTTCTGAAGGACTCCTTTGAAGGGCTCTGCCACATTGATTCTTTAATATGGTCCTTGGGAAATGCACTCTTAGAGCTTGGGGAGTGGGGCATCTCTCACCCTGGTACACAGAGAACTAATGCAGGTTCTATGCACAGAGTTACAGCCTGGCAATCTGTTGTGTCCAAGGTAGGCTGGATTGTTCAACAAGTATTCAAAAAGATGAGCAGTCCTGCCAAACTCTCTATGTGTACTGTAGAGGAGCAGGATTTGGTCCACAGAATTACATGTGTTTAAAACAGCCCTTATTCTTTATTTTTCTATGGCTAGGGCTACCTGTTTTTCAGGAATGCCTTTTCTGTGCCAGGATATACTCTTGACTGTGTGCCCTCCACCCCAGCCAAGCCAAGTGGAGCGCGCTGTAAAACTTGGCACCTAGAGATGGAAGAAGCACATGAAACTGGAATAGTATGGGAGAGGGAGGTACATTCCTGGTGCCAAGCATTGCCATCTCATCATCTCTTCTTTGCTTGACAGGCTGTTTATTTACTACTGTCTGGCAGGAAGCTCTGAGTTTGTGTCAGCTTATTTCTCACTTCAGCATAAACATCATGAAGTGACCCATCTTCCTTTTTGTGTCTTTTTGTATTAAAAAAATGTTTGCTGTTACCCAGGGGAGGTTGATCTTATGAGGCATTCATGTGGGAAGATCATCAAGTTTCCAGAAATGCTAAGGGATGTTTGACATTTATTAGTCATGTGAGCTGTCCTGCTTCCTGGCTGTCAGACAGCTCTTCCTCCTGACCACATCCCCAGCACCTGTACATCCAAGTATTTGCAACCTAGCCAGCTATTCCTAAACTTCTGAATGCTCTCTGAAATCCAGGAGCATTCAGAGTGTCCCTGGAAGATAGACTGTGTTTTTTGACCCTTAGTTTTCTACTTTTCTAAGCTGCTGCTTAGATTGTCATTTTTACCGTGTATAATGTTATTTTAAACTGCTTCCTCTAATAGGGCCTACATAAGATTAAGTGATATGGCTATTTCTTGCTGCTTGTATTGAGCTACAGTTTCTTGCAAACTAAACTGTTTGCAACAGTTGATACTGAAATATGAATATGCATCTACAAACAGAGTAAGAAAATAAAGTATTTTTGTTAGAATTTTGCTGTATTCTGTGGTATTTGTGGTGTGTAGGTTATTGCCATGGTTCATTGACATTCTGCTCTTGTACATGGGGGACTGTATGGCAGATGTAATGGAAAGCTTCTCATGCTCCTGTAGTTCTGTCTTTTGCTGATAGTGCCTTTCTTGGAGGAATACAGAGTCTGATGTCATCTGTTCTGCAGATGGAGCCCAGCCTGGGGACTGAAGCAGTTACTGCAGCTGTTCACTTAACTGGTTTCATTTCACAGTGCAGAGGGAAACCTTGAACAAGGCTTTAATATATTGAAAACAAAAACCAAAAATAGTGGAAAAAATGTGCATCTAAGATCCTGGCTGTATTTTCAAAATGAAGTAATTCTGCAGACTCTCTAACAATTTTTATATCAGTGACATGGACAGGAATCTACTGTCTTACACTAACTGCACAGCTGCACTTGGGCCCTTGAGCCAGTTGGGTGGAAGATGCAGAAGTATAGGGATAACTGCACTGGGATTTGCCAGACACAGGACTTCAGTTCTTCTCTTCACAGTGTTTCATTCCTGACATGTTTTGTCACACTTTTAGGATTAATTAAGTGGGCTTACTGGCACCTTTGCTCTCCAGGAAATATCTGGAGTTGGGAATTGGCACTTTTCTGCTCTGTACATTTGATACTCCATGCTGCAGCTCTTTTAGTGTTGCTGGAGCTTCCTAGTTCTATGCCTTAATTTATTTTTTCCTCTGTCTGAACTTCCTTCAATCTGTATAAAAATTGTGAGCAAAAGTGTTTGTTTACAACGTCAATTAGCAGTGCTCATTTTGAAGAAATTAGCTGAAGAAAGAGAGGGCAATTTCTGGTTAATGTGGGCTGTTTGTCTGACCCCTGTGTTACCTGGTACCTCTGTCTCAGTTAAACACCAAGGAGACTCTCACTGCTGTCTCACCAGTGCAGTGCTAATAGGACAGGTAGGGAAGAACTGAGGCAGGAGAAAATGCACGTGCATTGAATTCAAGGAGCACAATCAAGCCATAGTCCCTGCTGACTTGCTTCAGCCATAGCAGTCGTGTTTAGGATGTAGGACTTGGCTGACTCTTCAAAGCCAATTTAAAATAATTTCCACAAGTTTTGTAAGGGGATCTTCAAACTATTCAGAAGCTGGTGAAACAATATATCAGTATTTGGGAGAGATTTCGTGATGGTAGCTCATTTTTTTCTCAAAGTGCTCCCCTGTGAGGAGAGTATTCTTAACCCCTGTCAGTGGCAAGAGATGGCAGGATGCAACACTAGCCAGCCTTGCCTTGGTGACGTGTGGTCTACAAAACACCATTTAAATAAGACCCATTTTAATCAGAAAGCCAGAGGCATACAGAACCAAATCACCTTCTCTAGCAGCTGAAAGCAAACAAGGTTATTATTGAAAATTAATTTATTGTTTTCTGGATGGCTTTGCATTGATGTTAGGAGTAATAAATACAGCATCTCTGTTTGGTTACATGATTTTTAGCCTTTTCCTTTCCTTGAATAGCTGTGTAACAATTGCCAGCTTTGGAAGCCTGAATTATGAAGCAGCTGTGATTGATAATTGACCACTCAACTTTGAGAATGGAGCTTCCTACCATTATAATTAATTTCTGTAGGCATCCACATGGCTGATTACTAGATTAAGCAGTGGCCTGAGGGTGATAATGTGTTACATTCAAACTCAAGGTTCCTTCCTCATCTTTAGTACAAACATTTAGATAGCTAATAAAAGGATCTGCACAAAGCTCCAAAAATCTAATTGAAAATAATGGTTGGACTTGATTTTAAACATCTTTTCCACATAAACAATTCTGTGATTCTGTGATAATAGTTAAAACAAAAAAAAAAGTGCCACTCTAATATATTCTGCTTGTGAAATCCCCAAGGCATCAAATTTAGGAATTTTGATTTGGGGTTTCTTTTTTTTTTCCCCATGAGTATAACATGGAGAGTGTAGAATGGCTTTCAGCCCAAACTCTTAACAGTGACTATCTCTCACTGGAGAGATAGTCACTGTGGATAGAATTTTTGGACCAGTTGCAGTGAAGGGCTCCAGCATCATGCCATAGATCTAGTCAGTATTCAACTCATAAGTTCCTGGCCTTGGGAATGGTATCCAAAATCCCACTTTAGACAGTTGGGTCTAAGGTAGGCACATGCTTTTCAGGAGCTAGCTGCTTTCCACAGGAAGTCTGGGAGCCACAGATCCACCCTCTGCAGGTAGATGCTCAAGGTTTTCTCCTGGAGAGTAGCTGTGAGTCCCTCTCAGCCAGAGAGATCACTGCCATTTCCTGGGGGACCCTGTCCCCTGTGCAGTGACACAGAACAGAAGCAACAACTGCTTAGCTTTGTTTTAGAGGGAAAAAAGCCTGAATTTTATGAGAAGCTTGAAAGCGTTGGCTGCATCAAGAGGGAGTTCCTGTGTAGACCATTGTGCCAGTCAGCAGCTGAGCAGTATATTTACATTTTGAAACAGTTCAGTGCAAGGACAGAAGGACAAGCAATTGTCAAATGTGGGGTTGAATATCTGCATAGTAATAATTTCCTTAAAACATAAGCCTTTTTCTGTATAGGATTGTCAAAAATGATGAGAGCACTGTAAGAAGGACAATTGCAAAAGGAAAGATGGGAAATAAAAGTCCTGTGCAATGTAATTTGTGTAATATGTTCTCTTCTGAATGTAATGTTTGAAAAGATTCTCTTCGATGATCTGGCCTGGAATGGAAAGTTTGGGGAGAGGATGCCACCTCTCCCCAAAATGTGCATTGTTATCATCTCTGCTGATTTTACAGCTAGATTCTTAATATTTTACATGTTTTTTAAAGTGTCAGCTTCTTCAGTCATCTGATTGTGAGAGAAATCAGCCATTTTAATAGTATGCCTTTTGGGTTGTACAGAAGAGCTTGTGAATGTGATTGGAATGTGTTTGTTGTTCTTAGAAGCTTGTTTTAGATTACTGAGTAGTTGAATTCAGCTGTGCAGAAAATGATACTTGATCAAGACTTTTCATGCTGTGTATTCACAAAAGGGCTGAAATAGTGCCATATAAATTTGACACTGCTAATTTTCTCAGATACTGCTGTTTTACATACATTTTGTATGCAACATCTTTAAAAATATCTAGAAAGATTAGAAAAATAATTTCTATTGCATGGGATTGGTAATAATTCCATTATTCATTTTTATTAGACTGTGTTTTATCAGCACTGCTACTTGCTAGAGAGAGAAAGTTGTGAGAGAACTGAGCAGAGAAGACCTGTGGGGACAGGCAGGGAGCCAAGGTTTAGTCAGGGAAGAGAAGGCTTTTCCTTTGAGCTCCCTCAAGTTGTGATTCCTCTGTTGAATGCGACAGCCAAGGAGCAAGGCTAGCAGGGCTGTGCTTTGAAAAGGTGGTCAGGAGAAGTTCCAAAGAGCTAACTCTGCTCCCACACCTTCACACCACATGTAGCCCATGCGGAGTACAGGGCTGTCCAGAGAAGGATGGCTCTCAGAGTGGGGCAAGCACTGCTCTTTTGGAAGCATGTACATGCTCCTGGGCAGCCCGGGAAGGGCAAAGACTGTGTGGTTGCTTGAGATTTCAGCTAAGCCGTATTGGAAGCTTTTATTGGGACAAAGCAAAAGTACTTTCAGAGCCTGAAGGCTTTTTAGTCCTGCTGCATTTCAAAAGGCTGCTGCACTAAGTGGAAGTGCTGATGCTGGTGACCTTTTACTGAGAAGCATCTTTCATAACAGGGAGTGAGAGGCAGCCTAAATATAGAGGTTGCTACCAGTTTCCCCGGTAATTCGCAACCCTTCTGTTCTTCACTTGTTCTGCTTGCTTTCTTTTTTATCTCCTTTATTTGTAGGTTTGCTGTACCATCATTATTTTAGCTTTCTTCCTTTTTCTCTGATGAGATACATTAAGCCTACCTAGATTGCACCACCAGGAAATCAGATGAACCTCTGGTTCTAACAAAGTGTTGCTTTTCACATGTTGTTTCTAGGTATCTTCAAATTAAAGCATAAGTCAGCTTCTAAACCACGAGCTACATATAGTTTCTCATTTGGTAACTTAGCAGCAGCATTGAGTGCTGAACCTAAATGCCCTTCTCATAAATCTAAGACAGGATTTTCATTTGCTCACAAAAGCATTTGGGTGACCTCTGAAGTACAGTTCAGAAGACCACACAGATCACAAGCTATCTTGTTTATTTGTTTACTGAGAATGACATTTTAATCACAAGAAAAATGTGCTGTAAAGGCAGCGATACTTCAATCTTTAGAAACAAAGTTACTCCTACCATAGTTACAGATCTTTACGTAAAGGCAGGTGTGTCCTTTCATTATCATTCAATGACGCTGGAAAAACAAAATCCACAAAATCTTACTGCAATTTGACTTCAAATAAATAAAATCAGGAGGAATGGGACATATCACTTTAAAACATAATAAATGTATTAATGTTGTGTCTTAGAAAACATTACGGAAAAGCATGATTTTTTTTGGTAACGCAAGAGAAAGGAAATAAGAAATATTAGTTCTCGAAAATAAGAAATGGAACCAGATTTTTGATTCCCAAAAATAAGAAGGTCATAATGGAAAAGAGTTGTATTCCGCAAGCAGAATCAGATTCAGTATTAAAATGTATTGCTTTCATTTCTCCAGTATTATAACTTTGTTATTTAAAAATATAATTCAAAATTAGGCATGAAGAATTTAGATGTGATTACTTCAGCAGACCTGGAGTGTGGAGAAATGATTTCCCAAAGCAGAGTGGAGAAAATACTTTTGTATTAGGGAGTGCCAATTAGCCTATCACAATTCAGAGTGCAAGTAATTGAGAACAGAGTAATTACTTTGGTTAAAATAGTGCTGCCTTACTAATTGTGTGTAAAATAATTATTTTCACAGAAAGAAATCTTGAAATCGGATCTCATTGTCTGCACAGCAGCTGCTGTTCTGTCATTTGCTGTCAGTGCCAGTACTGTGTTTCTGTCACTAAGGGTGTGTATCTATCTCTTTTTTCCCCCCTCTAAAGTATGATGTTTCTTATGCAAAGGCACAGGGTGCTTTAACTGGAAAGAATAGATGCTGTGGGAAGAGAAGTTTAGTGAAAATGTATTTACTGGTCATGATAATGCCATTGTATCTGCAAAGTAGTTAGTTTCTGGATATTTGTATTAATTTCAGTATTACTTATTTGACATCTCTTTCCGTAAACCTCCACAGCTCTTACGATACGGAACCCAGAGCACAGAAGGAATAAGCCTGACATACAGCCTTTTTCCCTCCAATCATGGAGGAAAAAACTGGTTAATTGTGTGTGCAAAACACATATGTCAAAATCCGTATTCACCTAGTGTCAAGAATTTGAACATAAGAATAAAAATGAATTGCACAAAAGTACAATTATGGAAACTGTTAAAAATGTTTAAAATATATATAAATGTTGTATGTAAATTATAACTATGTTTCCTTTTTTTCCACTTTGCTCCAGCCATTTCTCAGCATTGTCCTGTTTGCTTTAGCGTGGACAGTGGGATTTGTAACGCATTACATCCTTCCTCAGCTGCGCAAGCATCACCCCTGGCTGTGGATCTCCCACCCCATACTCAAAAGCAAAGAGCACCAGCAGCGGGAAGTGAGAGGTTTGTAATGCAGTCTGTTCTAAACTGTGGGTGCAATGACTTCCAACTTGCCTTGGTTTGAAGAACAAAACAAAAAAAAAAAATCCAGAAGGACCAGAGCTGGGAGAATAAATTATCCTTTTACTTTAGAGTAGCACACATATCTCATTGTTTTAATTTTTCCACTGCACTGCCAGCAGATCTGTGAACCTGTAGGAGTTGTCTTCTCAGGCTACTCTGCAGATGGGCAGAGGCCAGGCAGACATGTCTGGAGATTGTCTGGCCTGATGCCCCTGCTCAGAGCAGGGTCAGCTAGAGCACGTTGCTCAGAGCTATGTCTGGTTCTAAATATTTTCGGGCGTAGAGACTCTAAAACCTTTCTGGACAACCTGTAATAGCATTCAGTCATCCTTACAGTAAGAGAGGTTGCTTCAAACTGTGGTGTTTGGGTGGATTTTGGTGTTGGTTTTTTTTTTTGTTTTGTTTTGGTTTTTTCTGCTTTTTTTGGTTTTGTGGGTTTTGGTGGTTTATTTGTTTTGGTACTATTTTTTTGTTGAAATGGATTTTAAACTTGTATCCATTTCTTTTGTTCTGTCTCTGGCCACTACTGAGAACAGAGTGGCTTCATCAACTTTACTATCCCCGTCAGGTATTTATACCCCAAAAATGCTGCCAGTCAGGTGTTCATACAATGCCTCTAAGGCTTTTTCTTCTCAAAGTTAAGCAATTTCAGCTCCCTGTTTCTCCTCATATATTGAATGTTCCTATCCCTTAATCATTTCACAGCCTCTGTGTGATCTTTCATGAGCCACTGTCTGATCTGCCTTTTGTTTTACATTACAGTACTTGTTACTTGCTGTGTTGCTTGATATGATATAGTTCATGCCTAATACGTTGGCATTCTACATAATTTAAAAACTTAAAAGATTGATGAAATTGAGGCAGATTTTTTTTCTATTTTCTTATGTATCAGCAAATGTAAGTGCAATTTAAGTTTTCTAATTTCAATTGTAACACTTTTAGAGAAAAATTACAATGGAAAAGAACTGAAATTTTCTTTAAGATTTGTTCTTGCTGATGTCTGCTGGCTTCAGTGGGTAGTGCCTTGATACCTGTGAATATCAGTCAGTATTTTAGTATGTCGAGATCTAATTTCCTGCTCTGATAGAGTTATTTCTGAAGCAGGCAGTGTGTTTTGAGAAGTAAAGCTTCCCTCCTCCACCCCAGCTCTCTTCTTGCCTTTGCTACCAGCCAAAAGCTTGCTTGTCATTTCTTGATGGATCCCATGCCTTAGTAATTCTCAATATATATTTCTGAAGTGTTTGAAGACAGCATTTGCAGAACAGTCTGTTGAGGACTTTAGTTCTGTTCTTCAACTAGACTGCAAAAGAGTTCAGATCACTCTCTGGAAAACCATACATGAAGGATTTAAATCTTTTTTATTTAAAAAAAACCTACATGTTTCAAATTGATTACTTTCCAAACAAGGGTTGGATATGAAAAAAGTACCCAAGAGACTTGATTGAAGGTTGCCTTTTAATTTTTACTGCAATATGCCAAGGACGGTATAATAGAAATATAAATTTTATTAAGCACCATGCCCAGCTGAAAACAGTGTCCAGGACGTCCTGTCCCTGATAACTAGTAATTCTGATAAATACCCGAGTTGCACTGTTTGTTTCAGCACTTAATCCTAAAAGAACATGGTAGGATTTCTTTGCCTTGTCCTGATTAAGTCTGTCTTCATTTGTCAAAAAACATTGTTTTCCTAAATGCAGTGACTCAGCATTTGAAAAGGTTGAAGGTAGAGGCCTGCTGGACTGATTTCCACAGATGGGTTTCCTTCTGTTTTGAGATCCAGCTGCATTTCTCATGCTGCCTACTGTGGGGAACAGGTGTTTTCTGCTTCTTTTGTAGTCCTCATTTATATGTGGCACATTCCTGTACTTTGAGGTCTAAGTATTATTGCAATGTAGCTGATGTTGTGTGTTAGAAAACAAGAGGAAAAAAAAACCCACCTAATTTTATATATATATATTTTTCAGCCCTTAGGCTGCTGCAGGGGTTTTTTATCATGTCTGAGATGAGACAGACTGTGGAAAAAGTAATCCCTTTGATAGATATGTCTGATGGGCTGTCTTCTTTTGTCCTATAATAAAAATGTAGGAACTAAACTTTAAAATGTTCCCTCTTTGTATAAAAAGAGAAACTTGGAAAAAGGACAGTAGTACCCTAGAGCTGTCAGATGCAGACAATGAAAGAACAAGCACACAAAGTATGATACCTGTGAGGAGTTTTTACTGCATAGATTTTAATTCTAATCTATTTTTTTTGACAAGGGTAGTGCTATTGAAAGACAAATGACTGCTTGCAATTAGACAAACAACTGGCAGTGACAATTCCACAAGTTTATTCCAGGCTTTGTTGCCTGTCCTGGCTTTGTTTTGACTCAGGATGAGCTCCTCAAACTTTAAGGTGTTCCACAGAATAGCAATTATCAGACCAGTTCTTGTGATGCCTCTGTGAGATAACTCAGTTATTACTTGTCATTGTCTTGGCTGGCTGCAGGATGAAAGGTATGTGAGCTTATGGTATATAGATGTGTAGAAACTAGTGCAGGACTAAATGAGAATGAAACCCTAATAATCTAGGCTATTTTTTCTTCTCCTTCCTCCCTACTACTGCTTTTATGCCCCACCAGTTTGCATAAGCCATTTTCAAATCATCCATGTCTTTCCCTGGGGCCCCTTCCAAATGCAAGTTCTTTTTTCTGTCTCCATTGTCTGAACAGACCTCTCTCTGCTCCTGCACCTACCTTCTCTTTGCTTTGTGTCATATGCTTATCTCTTACTGAAGCTTGAGTTCTTACACAGAGCTCAGCTTTGGACATGGCTGAAGTTCTTGAGCTCAGGGGGAGGAGAGAGGAATGGGGAAGAACAGCTAGATTCCAAAGTGAACGTTTTGCTGTGTGTATCAACTTTTAGGAGGTGGCCTTTAGGTAATGAAGAGAAAATATTTTTATGTGATACCGAGAAACAGAAGTTAATTATATTTTCTGAAGGGGGATTTTGGCAAGAGCATTGCCTTAGCTTAAGGTACTGGCGAAGCATGACTTCACCCTAATTTAGAAGGATTGCTTTTAGATCTTTCTCTTAGCCTATGCAATACACAGCTGTGCCTGTAGAACGTAGAAAACCATTGATTCAGCATGTCTTCTTTGTCATTGAAAAGGTGTGTGTGGAAGAAGGGGAGTGTCTACATACAATTGGCAGGGATGATTATTGGAGATTCAGTAGCTGGCATTTTTATTTCTGAGTTAATACCAAGTTCTGCTCTTTTGTGTTCACTGTTTTTCCAGTAACCTTGTCTAGCTGAGCTTTGAGGAAAAAGGCATTGTTTTTGTCTGTACACAAATGTTTCTGCACTCAGTTCACCTAAGTTCTCATAGCATTTGAATTGCATGGAGCATTCAGTTCTTGTTTAATACTCATATTAAGCACTGTGGTATTGTTAGAAAAGTCTACTGCAAAAAAAAAAAAAGCTATTCCTTAGAGAGGAATTATGTGAGATGTGATCCTGGCAGATATTTCTTCCAGTGTCTAAGTGTTTTGAGAAACATCTGTAACAGTTTCTAGCTCCTGATATTTCTTCAGTCTTTAGATCTCAAAGGGTGTTTAATTTATCAGTGAGGTCAATGATAATTTACATTCTAATGAACAGTGTTTTGCTGCTGTAAGATGGGGAAGTAGAGGCACAGAGTTCAAATGAGGTTTCCTAGGTGATTCAGCAGGTCAATGCCAGACCTGGAGAGGGCCACTCTGGGGTCATTACACCCACTAAGAGTACTATTTAATATAGTGACTAAATAATTGGATGATGTAAGAACTGCCGTCTAGCATGTACTATCTTTTATTGTTTCTGAATGTGTCTCAGGAGTGCAGTTATAAACAGCAAAACAGAAATTCTCTGAACTCAGAGAACAAAATTATTTCTCTATTGCCAAAGAATTATGAATTCCATTGTTTCATAAATTAGTTGGTTGACTATATTTATTAATGTGAGCTAACTTGTATCTTCTATGGTACTCCAGTGCAAAAAATGCTGATGATTTGACGACATGATCTGTTATCTGAATTTCCATTTCAGATGCTGCTCATTTGATGTGGTTTGAAAGGCTTTATGTGTGGCTACAGTGCTTTGAGAAATACATTTTATATCCAGCCATAATACTGAATGCACTCACCATTGATGCTTTCTCAATTAGTAAATACAAGAAGCTTGGTACACAGTAAGTAGATTATAACTCAAAGCATGTGATTAGTAGAATATTTGGTTTTAGACTGAAGACTGAGAAATGGAATTTGTTTTTAAATAAGCCTGTAATCTTGTCACAGTTTGCTTTCATGCATATTAGTTCAAAATACAATAATCATTGGCTTTGCTTCAAGAAAAATGCAAAACTACCTTAGCACACTGAAATGTGTCTCTAGGCAGAGAGAGTGAAATTAAAAGATTAAAGAGCTATATATAGATATATATGGAAGGTCTAAATGTCAATTAAAAGCAAGACACACTATATCAGGCTGCAGGTGTTTGATGGGCATAAACTCAGTGGGGTAACTAGAATTAATCAGATGAAAATGAGAAATCTAGGCTGGATATCAGGAAACATTTCCTAACTGAGGATTTTTAACACTATGCCATGCTCTCCCAAAGGAGTTATCAGAAGCTTCATCACACAAGTCTTTTAAGGCTGAATGAAATATTAAACAGTGTAGAAGGGTGAATAGTCCTGCATTAAGAGTGGTTTGAAAAAGGTGAGGGTACAGGTTTTGACAAAGTCTGATGTCTTAGATATTAAATGGAACTGATGATGCTGATCCATGGTCTCACAGTATGATCCTTGCAGACAGCCTTTTATGGTAAGTATTTTAGTCAGTGACTTGCCTACTGCAGATATTCAGCAGGCTTAGTGACTGCAGTATCTATCCCCAGTGAGCAGAGTTTCTGCAGTCTTTTTATCAGACTGACAGTGATGCAGATGATAAAACAAAGACACAGCCTTGGAATGTTCCAGTAGCAAGTAAAACTGCTGGGAGGTGGGAGAGAGTTCCTCAGTATCCATAATAATACAGATTCTTAATTTCAAATATTAGATAAAAGAATTTTGGTGTAAAAATTGCATGTTGATTTAATTATTTCACTCTCTTGAGGAACAACACAGCTTTAGGAAGTACACAACTATAAGGAAAAGGCAGCCCCTGCTTTTAGGCAGCCTCTTTAGTTTGAAACTTGGACTAGGGCATTAGTCGAATTTTCTCCCACACAACTACTTTTCCAGAGAATCACCAGTCACTCATTGATAGCCTCTGTAGTTCGCCACTGACCTTTTTTCCCCCTCACGCACTTGGAAGATGCTACAGCCAAGGTGTAGAGTTCAGGTGTATTGTTCAGGGTGACACTGAAAACACTCTCATCCCTCTATTTAGTTCTGCAATGCTGGGAGAATTAAAAGTAGTCAGCGTGCCATTTGTTACTAGCTAGCAAACGTGACTGAATGCATGCATGGAGCAAATATATAGGGCTAGGAAGGTGCTATTTTTACATAGTCATTCCTCCAAGCTAGATTGCACTTTAAGTATCACCTCCCTCAAGTGTTCAGAAGAAATGAGTCAGACCCCCAGAAGTCTTGAGATTAAAGAAAATAATTACATTTGTCTGCCTCTGATTGTTTTGCCTGTGGGGGAATACCACAGCAGTCCTTTCCTTCCCCATCCCCCTTTTGTCTCTGTGATCACCTGTGTAAAACCTGCTTGCTCCTTTTCCTTGTAACTCTGGTCTATCCATGAAACTCCCAGTATGCCTTTTCCTCTGGCTCTCCTCGTTAATACGTTCTCCCTGCAGCTGCCATCCAAATGCCACATGCAAAGCATTCATCTTCAGATCCCACCTCTTTCTGAACTCTGTAAACCCATCCTGGATTCTTCTTGCTAGTACCATATACAGTGTTACTGAGGGTTTTAATGCATAAATACCTGTTTTCTGTTGCTGGAACATTGCTTGGTTATTGACCACCCAAGGATCAGACTGCGTCGTGCTGTAGGGAAGGGAAGACACTCTCCCACACTGTGTCTGAAAGTGTCTGAGGTGGTACCTTTTGTGTGATTTGATGTTGGAGTTTTCCTCAAATTGGATTTATCTTTTAAAGAAGCTTCATCTTGCTTTGTGATTTAAAGGACTGCAGCAGTTTGCTTCTTGAGGAGGCAGAACAGCTCCTTTATAGTCAGGAGTTTGCTTGAGCTTTCTAGACCCTGGTGTGTTGGTTATTAATAGGACCCATGCTGACAGTGCCTGTCCCTGTTACCTGCCAAAGAGGCACTGGAAATCAGCCCCCCCTTCTCACGCTCCCTTACATCTTTTCCCAGGAGTTAAGACCCCAGGAAAAGCACTTTGTGTGGCAGTATTTTTAAAGAAGAAGGAATAATGACCAAATTATTTTCTGTTACCTCTGAATGCGTTATTTTGTAATGTGTCATTTTTTGGTGAAAATTTCATCATGGTAACAAGCACAGTGACAAAAAAGTCTTCCTTTTGCTCTATAATCTGTAAGCTTCCATTTGAAAATTTCTCCATGTTGCAAGAATTTCTTCTTTCTCAAGAATGAGATATAAAACGGGTTCATATAGGATACTCTGGGATGGCTTCTGTTGGCTTCAGAATCTTTTTAGCTTAGTCATTAGGTTTTCCATTCAGAAATGTGAGGCAAATTGGAAAGAACAGCTTTGACAAGGTGGAAAATAAGGTCAGCTTGGTGTTTCATTCCAACAGTAATGCCCTGCTGATCCTTTAGAATGACCAGCACTCAAAATAAAGTTGCATCTGCATTACGGGAGATACACAAAAATGAATAAATGCCACTTAAAATCAACCTGGAAAATAGGAATTGTGCTAGGATGGTGAAAACCTGTTGAGAGCTTTCTAGCCTGCCAGGTGTCAGTCATGGCAGCAGGTATTCTCCTGGTTAGCCGCAGGATGAAGGAGAACCTTCCATGAATTTTGCAAATACCTGGCCTACTTTCTCACTCATTATGCATTGAAGTCCTCACATCTTGGAAGACATAGGTGCAATACAATTTCTTTTGATCTGATGAATTACTATATAGAATAGTCAACTTTCTGATCAAGAGCAATGGTAAGAATTTTCTAACACTTCAAATCTATGTGTATTTCTATCCAGAATTTTGGCAGCACATAATGAAATTACAAGGAAAATTATAAATTCTATCATCAGGTGAAATTTCTTGTAATTAAAAAAAATTGAGTTCCAGGGTTTGTTTTTTTTTTTTTTTTTGAAATTACAGTAGTGTATTAATGAAAGTGCCAAGGTATTTCCTGGACTGAAATTTTATTTTAAGAGGGATATAAAAATGTCTGGTCTACATTCTTGGGTTTTAGTAGTCATTTCTACTCTTTTTAGTCCAGAGTTTGTTCTTTTTTACAACTTACAAATGTGTCATAATGATAAGGGAGAAATACAAAATTTCACATAAGTAAAATAAATGTGATGATTTCTGATATTACTTCTATATCCTTTTAATAAATAAGATGTGTAGATTTTGATATGCATAGCAATCTGAAACACATCTGGTAGAGATATTTGTATTTAAGAGCGTCTTAATTTAATGCCTTATGACTTGATTAGGTTTTTCTCTCTGCTTTTCTTACAGCTGTGACATTATCCTGATAACAGTTGCTGGGATGAAACTCCTCCGCTCCTCATTCTGTAATCCTATTAATCAGTTTGTTACTTTGAGCTTTACTGTGATCTTCTTCCGATTTGACTACAGAGACATTTCAGAAAATTTCTTGCTGGATTTCTTCATGATGTCCATTGTGTTTCATAAGGCAAGTTTTAGAGCTCCTGTAATTTCTTCAAAAAAATATATATTTTCAGTGTCACCTGGCTGATCAATACACATTAGTCTACGTATGCATTCATTACTTCTAAAAAGTCCTCAGATTATTGATACAATAGAGGAAAATATCTGTTAAATTGAAAAAAAGGCTTTGATTAAGTGTTTTTCTGGCTTTGTGCAATGTTTTTCATCTACTTTTTGTTCACGTGTTGCCGTATAAAGCTCAGGATTGTTGTTTTCAAGAGGAGAATCTTCAATGAATTTGAAAGAGCCTCTTGGGTCATTAGTGCAGGACTGCTCTCCAGATCAATCGCCTGGTGTTTTTATCTCGGTTTCCTTTGAATGCCTCTAGTGGTTGACTCAACAACTTCCTTTGGGAAATTATTCCATTATCTAATCACCCTCATGATAATAAATGTTTTCCTAATGTCAGCCTTAACATTTTTCTTTTCCTATTTTCAGTCTGTTATCCTTGTGATGGTGCCCTTAACCTCAGTGCTCCTTCCTCTCTATTACATTGTTAACTCTTGAAGTGTGGTCCAGTTGAGTTTATTTATAAACCCTTTCTGCATCAGTCAGGTCAAACCCTGTCTTTATTTGGAATCAAAGCTGTTTCACTGAAAGAATTAGGCTTAACCGATACCTTGAGAAAACCTGAGAAAGTACTGAAGATTTGAAAGTATTCATCCAGGGGTAACTCTAGTGAGGTGTGTGGTTTTGTTGTTCTTTGTTTTGTTTGGGTTTTTTTGCTCAGGCTTCTTTGCTTGGTTTCTTTTTCTAAAATATTCCTACTATATGTGTGAGTATGACCCATCTAGCATCCCTTGGTTTTTGAGAGAAGAAAGACATGGTTCCATATTGATTGCTGCATGTGCTGTGGAGATATTTAACCATTCCACACAAGGAGCATCAGCTCATACTGCTGCCTGTGCCCAGCTGGAAGTTTCAGGCTTCTTATGGAAAGGTGCAGTTAATTGGTGTTACATTGGGAGTTCCCAGTCATTTAGGGGAAGAGGGAAGGAGAAATTAAATGCTCTTCCTGGTTTGTTTCTGTGCTGCTGTAAGGGCGGATGAGAAAGGAGGAATCACAACTTGGTAACTTGAGCTCACACTTTTTGCTGAGCTCTTGGACCACACTCCAGCAGAAGCTTCACCTGCTTCAAGCTTTCACCCTCAGAAGTATTGTTCTGCTTTCTCTCTGCTGGGGTGAGAAGGCAAGGGTTGGAGAGGAAGGGCTTCTGAGGGGAGTAGAAGAGATGAGACAAAGCTCTGCTTTAACAAGATCCTCCTCCACCATACTCTGATCCTAAAACAGGACTAGAGTAATATTTTAAGCTTCTTAGCTTAGAGCGAAAGATAACCAGCGAAAGCGATGCAGAGTTTGCTAGCATTATGCCAGTTTTCAGTATTTGTTTCATTACTACGTTCTCTAGAGAAAGGGGTGAATTTCTCTCTCCAGAGAAGTTTATCACTGCTGTGCATCAGTGGAAGTCCCATGTCTGAATGATGGTTTACTTAGTCCTAAAGCTCATTCTCTAAAAACCTCTTTACGGGATCAAAAAATTAGCATGCCAGAATTGAAAGTTCCACTATTTGTTAATTCTTTTGAAAATGTTGACGTCATGAGCATATCACAAAATACTGCTGTGAATTATGGCATGCTTTTGTAAGAAAGAGATATAAAGTCTTTTCAGTAGGATATTTTACAGAGTTACTTGGGTGGATTGAAGCTACTACTCACAGTAGAAAGACTAGTGTTAGCAATGAGAATGAGATAATGAAGGACGCTTATTAAATTAAGCAGAGATGTTTGCTAAAATAACTACAGCTCTACTAGACTGAAGGCTGTACTGCAGACATGTTTTGAAAATGTAGTTTTAGCATTGATCTTCCATCTTCATATCTAAAAACATCTGAAATTTTGCAGGTCGTTAGTTCAGGAAGTGGAATTGTCCTTGTTCCATTTAAAAATTCTAAGTCAAATGGTTCAATTATTTATATTACAAAAGAACATGCACAGTTTCAGAATTATCATTAGATCCAATATGAAAAATAGCATTGAAGATGATAGCAATTAAATTCCTTTTAATTTCAAATCATAAAGGGCATAAGTTTTCTTTACCCTAATTAAGACTTGAGCTTTAATTAGCTCAGCATTGTGGAACTTCAGTAAAGGATATGATCATTTGAGGATAAAGATGATATGTGTTTATTTCATAGTATGGGCCCTAAGCAAGCTGCATCCACCTTTGTTCCTAAAAGCTTTATGGGTCTTCACAGATTCTGTCTATATTTCAGTCATTTTTATGTTTGCACTTATTTTTTAAAATACAAACAAAATCTGAGATACTGTCTATTACTGTCACCTTTAGCTATGCAGAGTTTATTACACAGCCATGACTGATTTCTGTTTGCACGTTGAAAATGTCAGTTTGCCACCCTCTTAATTAGGGAACACTAGAAGCGCTGTCTTAGTCATAGTGATGGCAATTTTTAGGCAATCTTACCCCACAAAAAGCTCTGCATGCTTTCAAAACACAGTGGTAGTATTTTTTTCTTCTACCAGGCACTGGGGAAGAAAGAATCTAAATTAAACAGACACTCACAACTGCACTAGTCACTCTTGATGCAGATTATATGGAACAAAACTTTGCGAATAATGTTTGGTAGAGTATTTCTAAATATCTCTCTGATTGTGCTTCCCTTGTTTTCCCCATTGTGCTGTTAATTTAATGTAAATTAGTCAAATCAGAAACTCCAAATGAGCATACTGCTCCCTGAGCAAGCTGGGATGCGGAAGTCCAAATTGCTGCTCACAGATTTTCATCTCTCTTAGCCAAAACACCCACACTGAGGTAACACAGAGAACAAGAGAGTCTACTCAGTTCTATTCCTGAGATTTTTTTTAAATTTTTTGTCTTTTTAACATCATAGGACTTACTAATGTGACACAGTTAATTCAATTATTTTTAAAAAATGATTAGCTGTTTGCATTTTGACAATTCACAGAATGTGAAAACACTAAATGTTGACTTAGGCATATGCAGAGTGTACTATTTTGTATTTCAAATTGCCTTGGGAAGGCAGCAAGATAAACATTTAGGAAAGATTTTCTTCCTTGTTTTTGAGAATGATTGCAGCTTTTGATTCAAGTGAAACAGGACTTCTCCATCTTTCTTAAACTAAGACTTTCCGTAGCGAGACCAGGTTGTGTCCTTGACTACAACCTGGGAATCTTCTGTCCAAAACTCCTGTTGTCTATAATCTTTAAATAAGCGCTGAATGGCCTTTTAAAAGTTTGCGGTTGCTCATTCAAAATGTGTGGGTGTAATGCTCTGAAGTATATTCTGCAGGAAGTCAAACCAGATAATCAAGACAGTCTTGGTCGGCATGACTCCATGTAAACTTTTCAAATGAGCCAGTTGTTCTCCCTGGATGCTTTAGGAGATAATGGCAGTGCAAGGATTAATAAGAATGTTCATATTAAGTGAAAATGGAAACCACAAAAAACTGAGAATATATTCTTCATAGGCATAGCAAAGATGGAATATATAATAGGACTTAGGAGAGTTCTTCCTGGACTTTTAACACTAGGAAAAATTTGGAGACTCTTTCTTGTAATAGAGTAAAAAAAAAAAAAAGTGGAAATATTCAGTGGTTTGAATAGTTTATTTGGAACTGATGAAAAGATGGGCCTTTCTTCCATCCTTTTGCTGTCTGCTGACATAGTATTTAACTGAGGAAAAGCTTTAAAACATGCAAAAGCTATCAGAGGAAGAGCATATGGATGGTTAAGTGATGTTATAGTTCATCCAGTCCATTTTTCTTCAGTGTGATAAAAACATACCAACAAAAAGTAAAACAGTGATGTACCCAGCACTGCCTTCTGTGGCAGATGTGCAAGATGCCTTTGAAGGATGTCTGGAGTAGGTGCTCAAGAATGAACTGGTATTTAAGTGTGAAGTAGAACTGAATGCAAATCATTCCAACATCTGGGATATCAGTTTGGACCTGGCTGAATGTTAGAAAGGATGCTCAGGGCAAGACTTGTCCCCAGCTCTTCTGCTGTGCTCTGTTAAAAATGTGGTTTTCCATTTCATCCAATGCCACAGGCATCCCTTAAATTTTGCTGGTGGAAAGGAGTCATAGTATCTCCCTGAACTGCTTTTGGAACCTCAAGCAGAGCTGATGTTGAGCTGAAGGAGCAAAGACAGCAAAAAAGCTCAGTACTGTGGCTGTGGATGCTCCTGGCTGTGATATGCTCTTGGCCACTACAAAAGACTAGTGCGAGGTTCTTGCTAGTCCCTTCACTACTGGGAGCATGCTGCTCAACTGGCTCTTTCCAGCAACTTTTTCATCTCTACAGCACAACTGAGAAATCATACTTGTACCTTGGAATATGGATTTTTGACAAATGTGTGCACCTTCCTTTAAGGCCCAAGGAATGAGCCACCCCTAGCTTACCCACTCATCTACCACACAGATCTGAATGGGAATGATAAGCCCAAGTGCCATTAACCTTCTAATGTATAGGACTACAACTTCTTGTCTCTTTCACTGTTTTATATGTTACTGTCAGGTAGTTTAATGGCCTCCTAATTTGTGTGGGTATGAACTAATTAGCAATACAAAAATATGAAATCACCTTATATTTTCTTATCAAGTCTTCTGAGGGTTCTGAATTTGTCTTCATGCATAAGGCAAAATAATCAAAGAAGCAGAGCTTTTAAATTTGCCTTCATTAACACTGAATTTATTTGCCTAAGTACTCTTATTCCTGCTGAGCTCACTTAAATATACAATTTCCCTGTTCGATATTTTTTCTTCTTTCCCAGAATACATTTTCCAGCTAATAAGGAATTCACATTTTTATAACAATTTTTCTGGATGCTTCTTTCTGATACAGTATCCAAGACCACACATTTATGAAAGATGATCTTTGTCAAAGTAGATCCAGCTAATGCAGCCAGTTTGTAGCAACCTGGCAGACCTTTACTGATCAGGCTTAACTTTCAACATCAGCAACACAATTCCTTGGACAGGGAAGGAATTATGTGTGTCATCTTGTTTTCCTTCATTTTATGAGGAAGTGCTGCTGAGTGCATTGACCTTCTTGGTGCTTTGTTAAAGTCAAGTAATTAACCTATTGGATCTTTTTATTGCCTTTGTGGCAATAAAACTCTTGGTTAGTTGGCATGTCTCATTGATTTAGGTGTGATTTATAATTCAAAAGCCTCACTCTTCTTCCTTTCCTCTTCTGATTTTTCATCCTTCTCTAAATCTGATGTTTCACTTCAAAGCTTCTGGGGCTAAGTCGTTAATTCATATTTTAATCCATTCCTTGCCATTTGTGCATACTGAAATCCAATGTCTTAATCATCTGTACCCTCTTGGCCCACAGCTGCTTCCTCAACTTTTGATATCTGGCATATAAACCCTTTTAAGACACTTTCTGCTGAGTAAAATACCCAAGACTACATCTGATATTTGACAGGATAATCCCAGTGGTATTTTCCATAGACTCCTTAACTCTCTTGGGCACTGTACAGTTCATGTTTCCTCTTAATATTGGAAGAATGGTTTAATTGATTTTTCATTCAGCCTTCTGTCACTGACCTCATGTCAGACTTCATTCATTACACTATTCCCAGTTTACATTTTCTCTCTCTTTTTTTTTTGTGGTTTTTTTTTTTATTTTATTAATGGGGCAAGTGCATTTAGGGGTTCAGGGAGATGTACACCCACTCCTGGGTGAGTATGGCTCAGTATGAACTGAGGTCTATGATCATGTGCATTTGTGCTGATAGAAGCCTGTTCTGTCTGTGTTGATGCAGGTATTTAAAGAGAAATCTGGAGTACTTCAGTGCAAACTTGGTTTTTCTGTGGTTTGCACTCTTACCACAGAATGCTAGAATGGCTTGGGTTGGAAGGGATTTTAAATATCATCGAGTTCCAACTCCCCTGCTATGGGCAGGGACGCCTTCTGCCAGATCAGGTTGGTTAACGCCCCATCCAACCTGGCCTTGAACACTTCCATGGACGGGGCATCCACAGCTTCTCTGGGCAACCTGTTCCAGTGCCTCACCACCCTCCTAGTGAAGAATTTCTTCCTAATACTTTATCTAAATCTCTTTTAGTTAAAAACCATTCCCCCTTCTCCTATCACTTTGGGTTCCTATAAAAAGCCCCTCTTTCCAGCTCTCTTGTAGGTCTCCTTTCGGTACTGGAAGGCTGCTTTGAAGTTTCCCTGGAGCCTTCTCTTCACCAGGCTGAATAGCATCAACTCTCTCAGCCTTTTTTTCATAGGAGTGGCACTCCATTCCTCTGACCATCCTCTGGACCTACTCTAATAGGTTCATGTCTTTGACCAGCACCCGAGTCATTCTCCTCAGGGCTGCTCTCTTATCCTTTCTCTGAGCAGTATTTGTGCCTAGGATTGCCCCAACCCAGGTGCAGGACCTTTCACCTGGCTTTGTTCAACTACATGTGGTTTTCTTTTTCAAAAAGGAAATTTCTGGGAAGATACAATGTTAGCAGAATCCATGCCTATGAAGGCTTTCCTGAAAATGCTTGAATTAGTGCAGCTGATGAGTGCACTTCCAGCTGCATTGATTCATTTTGCTTGTCTGGCCCTCTTCATATTAAGCTGATGAGCTCTGATCTTGTCCTTTTTGCCCACCTTGGGATATATGTGAGTGGTTTTTTTTGGTTTTTTTTTTTTTTTACAGTGCCACAGGTTTCTTCCCTGGGCTCTTGCTCTCAGCTGACAATGTAGGAAGAAGCAGCATCTGCCATGAGCAGATCCAGGGGTCTGTTAGGTTTTATCATCATCCTGTTGTCATAATCCTTACCACACTTACATCTGGTTAACATTTAACTTCAATTGTAAGGCTTTCAAGGCTTGCTACTCAAACTGCTTAAAACATGCCTGTTTTGTACAGTGTGTACAGTGTTAAGTGCTGAATGTTGTGTTTGAGGAATATATTCTTTCCTCCAAGGTTTGATATCAGAGACTTGGACTGATTATATTTTGATCCTCTTGTATGTATTGCATTAGACAATGATTTTGAAGCCCACAATATAAAGGCTTCAAGTGTCTGTATGAATATGCAGATAAAGACATCCTGGAAAGTATTTTGTAGGTTCAAACACAGCTGTCCAAATACACCAACAGAATGTCACAATGACTTAAGACATAAGCATTAAAAACCTTAAGTATTTTCAGTAAATCTTAATTTTCAGGATTTCATAGGTGAAGTTTGTTTAAAATGGTATTAAATAAAAACCCAAAAGTCAATGATTTGCAAAGCAAAGCCATGAACAAGAGTAAAATTATTCCACCAAGTTTAATTTTATGTCATTAAACACATAGATACTTACAGCTTTTCCCTCTTCATGTATATTCATTTTTATTGACATACAAAAAAGAAAATAAAAATATACCAGTAGGTATTAGAATTTAATTCTGAAAACGAGTTTCCACTTGATCAGAATTAGTTTAACATGAAAAAGTAAATACTCCTCTCAGAGTCTGAGTTTAAATAATCTTGAGTTCACAGGATCTAAAGAGGAATATAAAGAAATACCGGTTCAAACGAATTTCTTTCTTTTTTAACCTCAATTTGTGTTGCATGTAGAGCATATAGCTATATATATATATATATATGTGACCATTATTTTTGCTTAAAACCTGTATGTATATATGTATATACCACCGTTTTTTTAAAACATAGAAAAATTTAAACTTAGCAAGAAAATGTTAATATTTATGCATTATGTAGTCTCAGAGTTGCCAAGAAGCCTGCCCACACAGAATCCCAAAAGATGCCAAAAACACAGAAGGGCTACCAAAAGCTGAAACCACTGCATAGTCTTCGTCTCACTCTGAGTCATTTAAATTCAGGTGTTAACCTCTGCCTAGTTTATTAAAATCTACCAAACTGAGAAAAGGACATACCATTTAATGATGTTTCAGACTCCACAAATCTTTTATTTTTCATGTATGTTAACTGATTTCCATTAACTTAGTTTGTAATGGTACTTAAATTTGGTTAAGTAAGAATAACCAGATTTAAAGAAAATCCTGGGAAGATAAGTCTTTGCCTTTGCTTTGTTTATTACTCACTACTGCACCAGAAGTCTGTAGAGGCTTCAGAACTCATAGGAGACCTAAGGATGATTAAGATGTGTGTCCACATAAAATGAACATGAAAGATGGATGCATGTTCTGGACTTCTACGGTAGTGGGAGTGTGCTGGTTTAAATTTACTGAATATACTGACAATGTAAAGTCTTTGGTAAAGACTTTAAAAATGGTTTACTGTGTCAAAGTCACATGCATAAAGATATCTTAGGAATATTAGAACTTTTATTCCTTCTAATTAATATATAATTATATATTATAAATAATATATAAACAAAAAATAGTTTCTGCTCATTGAACTGTAGAAAACACTGAAGATCTAATAAGGATTAAAACAAATATTCTTTTATAAATCATTGTAAACTGCGATGCAGAAGTCTTAAATAAAAATCAGGTTTTTATATATGCTTAAGGAAATGGTTATAAAAAGAGGGTTAAAATTCACCAAAGACTATTTTTTTTCACCTTGACTTTAGATGGGAAGTTCATCTTTGTATCTAGCACTACACCTCACCCTCTGTCATTCAAACAGAACTCTAGTGGGGATAATTTGTGTTTCACAGAACCACTGAAAGGCTGAGGTGTCCCGTCAGGTCCCGTGGAAGTGAGTTTTTTCTAGTTTGGTTTAATGTGCCCTTAACTAATCCTTTGCAATGTAGGGTGTTTCAGTTTTTCCATGCTTCCTCACAGCTCTCAGTGGCCTCTGACTTGCGTTGGCCTTTACTAGTGACCCTTCAAGGAAGACGTTGGGTACTTTGGCCTTCCCCATGTCCTTTGTCACCAGGTCCCCTTCCCCATCCGTCAGCAGGTCCGTGTGATTTTTTCCAGTTTGTGTGTTGCCGTTGATACACCCGTAGAAGTCCATTCTGTTGCCTTTTACTTTGTTCAACAGATTCAGCTCCAGATGGGCGTTGCCTTTTCCCTCTCTAATTCTTTGTGTTGTTTCTGACAACTTAAAAAGATGGACGTTTTCCTCCTTAGCTCATGTCCTCCGATTACTGAAGGTTAAAATGCAGCTAGTTGTAGTTGAAATAAGAGAATAGCTCAGCCTCCCTTATTTTTGAAGGCAATTTTTAGCAGCTTCAGTTTCTTTCTGTGAGAAAAGCTCTGAGTTCCCCTATCAGATATAGGAGGAAGCATACTGCAAATTGGATGAAACTGATAAGGAGAAACAGTTTCTCAGATCGTTTTAGCAAAATGAAAAAGAGAAAATGTAAAGCCAAAGCCTCCTTTCCTGAATCTCAGTGTCGTAGTTGGTAGATGACATCACCTTTAGCAATTACACTTAGAGATGTAAAATGCTGATGGCATATTACCCTGAAGGCGTTTTGTGGAACATGTCCTCGAAGCTGGGATTTAAGAGGTAATAGAGGTACTTGACAACTCTTAACGAAAGCAGTAGCTTGAAAATCACACATTTCCAGGCTTTTAAGTGTGGTGTTGTAAGGCTTTCAAAAATCAAGAGAGGTTTGCTAAAGCATTCTTGCTTCATGTTCTCGTGAATGGAAATGAGCTCCTTTGCCTGTCTTTGCTGAAGCCTTAGCTGAGAGGAAAGTGTTAAAAGAAACAATAGCAAGTTCAAGCAGTGATGCATACAGAAGCAGTAGGACTTGTTAGATGCAACAGAGAACTTGGGCTCCATAGGCGAAGTTTTGCAAGGTGTAAATATTAAAGAACAACTTAAAATTATATATTGGAGCAAGGAGCCAGAAGAGTGTCCTCCTGGATTTGGTTTCCTAGCAAACGCAAAACCTGAATTATATTTGAGATTTGAAAACCTTTTGATGAATCAGCTGGGATGATTTATGGCTCTGTGATGTCAATCTGTAACTGAACTTTGCTGGGTTGTGCTGCAGTTTTAAATTTTTGAAGTTTCCAATGCAAGTCATTAGCTTTTTCCAGCCCTTCATTTAAATCTTTCTGCAGATAAAATTTTTTTCCAGCTGTTCAGTGTGGTGTTTCAGATAAATGAAACTGAAGCGAAACACAGCAACCCCACAACCTGCTAAATAAGATTCAAGTAAATAAATAAATATCCATTTGAGTTTCAGTTCAGTTTTACTTGCCTACTTTAATGCTGCAGTCTGCAAGTCGCATGTAGTATTTTTGACAGACAACAAAGTTAGCAAGGTACAAGTTTCTAAGTAGAGGTAACCAGGCTGTGCATTGAATGGGTTGTAACAGCTTGTTTTTATCAGGCCTTTGGTGGTTTTAAACAGTATATCTGTGCAAAGTAAGTGTCATCTATACTTTGCATAGCATGTGAATCGCTGCTTGCATCTCAACTGGAAGGTTTATTAGCTGTAACTAGAGCCAGTGTGACACTAGTTGTATCGAGTTAGCAGCTGTTGTCTGATAGTTTTGTAGCACAAAGACCCAAACAGGTCAATGCTACAAGTGATTCTTACTGCCCTCACATTTAATATGCAATTATTTACTGCAGTCGGTGGGGAAGCTCAGTGAAACATCCTGTAAGTGCATTGCCACTGTGGATACAGATGGCCAAGTGGGACTTTGGGGGTGGTGAATTAAGGAGGAGTAAAGGAGCTGGCCAGAGAAAGTGTGTCCTCTCTGACTGTCAGCATGCTCGTACATGAGGTGTGCCAGAACCATGCTCTGTCCCCAAGGCTGTCGTGGGGAAGCTTGTGTCTGTGCTGATGGACTTTCTCAGTCTGTATGCAAGGTGGAGGTATGGAATTGCCACCTAGAAATGAACCATGGAGGGTTTTCATTCAAAAGGATTCCTGGAGATCGTGTGGAAGAGTGTTAGCTGCACCAGACCTTCCCAGATGCCTTTCTAACAGTTTAAAAATATGCAAAATATCAGTGCTTGAGAACATTCTCTGGAAGCATTTTAATGTACAAGTGTTGATACAGTCTCAATGTCTTTCAGAATGTTGACAAAGTCTTGTTTTTCACTAACAAAAAAAAAAAAAAAAGAAATTCAACATATATTTGCTATGTGAGCATGAAATATTGCATGTACTCCTGTTTCACTGTCAACTTCTCTGTGTGTTGAGCACTAATGTCTATTGGTGGCCAAATCTTTCCTGACAGTTTGTCAGGAACCCACTCTGCAATACGTGAGACATAAGATCTGTTTTGGCCTGATGCCAAGAGAAATGACAGGGGGGGAAAAATGTATTCCAGGGAAAAAAGTACACATCATTCTTGAATCAGAAATTGCTAGCTGCAGCACCAAGCATATTCTACAGGAAGCAAAAGTAAATTTGTTGTGGTTTTCAGTTTGTACTGCACAACAATAAAAGCTCATATTTATGCAACATTTTTATGATGCAGTGGTCTTGAAAATGCAGCTACAGTTCATGATAAATGCTGTGCATATGCTTATGTCGTGATAGCTTCTCCCATTGAGTCAAAAAATGGGAATGTTGTGTTCTTGAGAAGTAAGTCTGATTTCCATGCACGTAGCCACACATCACACGTTGAACATTCTCTGCTCACGGCTTCCAGTTTCTCCTGGAGTCTCCTCTCCTGTGGCTGTCTGACTTGCAGTCATATACAGTCAGTGAATATCAGAACCTGTTCTCCCACTTTCTAATTAGAGCAGACATGCTTCTGAAAGGTAATCTGGGAACTACCTCTGTATAGTGGTCAAAAATGTACCTCATTGCAAGTTTGAATTTCAAATGAGGAATATGCTTTAATGCCTTACTGAAGTAAGACCTTAATACCTATGAAAGCTGATAGTGCAATATAACTTATCTCATGCTTATTCCAGGGCGCAGTTTTTAAGTGTCTCTTTCAGATACTAATTTTGAAGTTATCTCAGTGCCTAAAAAGTGACAATGTTTTTCTTTTTTTTCCTTTTTTTTCAGCTGTGGGACCTACTGCAGAAGTTGCAGTTCATCATGACATACATTGCTCCCTGGCAGATTGCCTGGGGGTCATCGTTCCATGTTTTCGCTCAGCTCTTTGCAATACCTCATATCCTTTATAAATTTGGTTTTCTTTATTCTTAAGGTCCTCTTCATATATGCAATTTATTTACAGTGTTTGAATGAGATTTGAAATTCTTAGGTAATTTAATTTAAAATTTGGAAATCCTGGAATATCTTCTGAGAAACACAGTTTTCTCTCTTTTTTTTTCTTTTTTTGGCTGCATAGGATCTGAAACTGGGAAACTGAACTCTGACTCAACTTGGTATATTTATTCCCACCCAGCCACATTCTGCAGATCACTTACTTCCCCAGTCCTCAGCATTGAGTTTTGATGCATCCAGAAAGAAATGTTGTGATAGACATATTGCAGGGCTTATGGCTGACTGAGCTCTCAAATATTAGTTTCTTTCTCGCTTGTTTCTAGTTGATATATCAGATATAAATGGATTTCAGTGAGCCAATTTCTGCTGCAACTGTCCTGTTTTTTTTTTAATTTCAGAAGCAGCTAGATTTTTACATTTTAATGTATTTTTTTTATTGGGATGCAGAGGACTATTGTCCCTTTTAACCTTTCAACTCTGTTTTATGACTAACAATATATGTTTGTCAACACCAAAGCAGTCCTTCAGAAGCAGTCTGTTTTGGTGCCTATTCCAGGGCTGTCTCCAGGTTTGTGGATATGGGGAGTAGAACACAGAGTTCAATGACTTCCAAATGACCTGTCTGTACGGTTAAAAACTGTATATTGAATTTTTAGAACAAAAATTACTCATTTTAAATTCAAATTCAGTTAGAAACTTGATTGAATACAGAAAAAAAAAACCCAAAAACATTTTAATGGAATAAATTTAACTATATTGACATCTAAGGCGTTATCAGATACTAACTTTTAATTTCTTCCTTCCCTGCTAACCAAAGTTGTGGAAGAAGAGTTGGCAAAGTGGTTCTAGTTCAGACCTACTGACGAGTTTCCTTTGTACTCTTTATTAAATATATGCACTTAAGTCTTTGTCCCTTTCATCCCACAGGGTAGGGGTTTTTTCCCCTTGAGCGATTTCTTCCGTCTGCTCTTTGCTGTGGAACATAAGCAATGTTGAGTAACAATGCTTATGTTTCTAGATGTGAAGAATAAATGGAAGCCTCAGAGAGAGGGAAGTGCACACAGAATAACTCCCAGAGGGAAAGTTTTAGATTGTCTCCTTATAGAAGGAAAGCATTATAAGAGCAGTGATCTGTCCTCAGAGTTTTAGGTTATTCATAGCAAATCCTTCCAGAATTTCACAACAAAAAAATATTTTAATTTCTGTTGGGGAAGTGTATATGAATTTATTTAGCAAAACATTTAAGAACTAAGATTATATTTCAACAAGTTTCCCTTTGGTCACAAAAATTTTTGCAGTGGTAAATTTGCTTTTGATAAAATTACCAATTAAATTTTGCAAAATGGAAAGTAGTTAAACCAGAGTTTTGTTTGTTTACAGAGTTATTGCTAAAGTGATCTAGCCTAGCTTTTTATTATTTATATTTGTAGTGTGCTTTGTAAATGCAAATCTGTCTTCTCAGGCAGTGCTGCAATTAAGATACTGGTTAAATGCTGAAGTTAATATTCCCACAACAGCAATAACTCTGCCTCTCTGCACAGTAATTTTATTTGTTGTTATCATAACCCTGCAAACAGTCATGATGAATGCGTGTTGCAGTTTACAGGGGTACTAAACCTGCCATTTCTTTACAGTTAATTATTTGTGGCTCTTAATTGCTTCAATCAGTTCTGCAAACAGGATGTAAATTTTTAAATTTTGAAGTGCCTGGGTGAACTTTTGCTGCAGAGCTCAGTGACATGAGTAGTTCAGCATACTTTAATGCCTTTGAGTGCAGTGTGCAGGGCATGAAGGGCAGCCCGTGTGGAGCTTTGCCTGTGGAGGTAGTAGAGTCTCCACCGTTCAAAATCTTCAGTATTTTAGGTGAATGTCTGTCAGGAGTCATATAGGTTTAGCTGATCCTGCTTGTGGCTGCTAGATGGACTAGGTCACCCTTCAAAGTGTCTCTTAATCGTAAAAGACCAGAACAGGAATGGACTTCAGACTTGAGGATAGATCTGCAACTTCACTTCCTAGCATTTAAATGGGGAAGACGAGGTTATGCATTTATAAATATCAGCATGCTGATAAAGTCAGTCTAGTTTCAAAGGCAGATTTTACCTAAAAAGGGAACAGTGAAATTTGAGAGGAAAAAAAAAGAGTTCATAGTTGAGATTGTCCCGTTTAGGAGAGTTTCTGCTTTGGTTGTTTCAGGGTTACAGCTCTAACATCAGAAAACAGAACCCTGTGACAGTCAGTTTTCCCATCCTCTAAGTGATTGTGTGCCTGGAAAGGACTTGTAGGAATTGCAAGTAAAAATGTGGGTTTCGAGAACAGAATTTGGGCTGGCCTTACTGCGTAGTTTTGTGTTAAAAGAAGGGGATGTCTTTCACTTACTTGTTTTGAAGCTGGTTTGAATTTAAACAGATTTTTAAATTGCAAGACTTAATCCTCGAAGACAATGTTTTATTTAGTGTTGAAGAGTTTTTAGCTTTGAGGTTTTTGTTCTCAAAATTTGATTTTGGCCATGTTGGAAAGAAAATCCAATATTCACAAAGGAACAAGTTGTGCTTCTAGACAATGTAGCCTAACAAAGATGGTACACAGGAAACCTGGCTTGGGTCATAGTGTAAGAAAGTATGCCTGTAAGTTTTTGACACTTCTTTTTTACTTAGATAATTTACTTACTTACGTAATTAAAGCATTTGGTATTTAACAGTAAATAAATAATGACCTAATACAGACAAATTGGATATTCTCAAATAAAAATACCCTTGTGACAGATAATTGCCCACTGCACATGTTAGATATATGTAAGAGAGTCAGATGCTGTTATTTGCTCTCATGACACGCTTACAGCTATGAAACAGTTAAAATCCCTTTTCACAAATCAAATGTCTTCTACTGTCTATTTAGTAGAGCATTATGTCTTTTGAGGGGAAAAAACCCCGTTGCTACTGATTATGTCTAAGACAAAAACAGTTCACCATGGTGTGCAAAATGTCTTAGCTCATGATGATGGCAATTTTTAAATCAATCGTTATATTAGTACCAACTTTAAAAAACTTGGTTTGCTGCCCTTATCTGTCCTCTTTGTTCTCTTTTCCTCTCTTCAGCTCCCATGCCTCCTTCCCTTATCTGACACCTGTAAATACTTGTTCATCTTTCACAGCCAGTGCTTGGTTATGACTTCACTGTAATGTGACAGTTCAACTTTTTTGATGCCCTTGCTTTCTGCTCTGTGCTCTCTGCCACTCTTTTAAACTTTAGACTCTCAGGGCAGCTCATTTTTCAATCTCTAATGCACAAAGGCACCATTCCAGACCGTTGTCTTTTAGTAAGGTTGAGAGATTTGAAAGGTATCTTTTGGCAAATATTTGTTTCTAGATTTTGCAAATGGCTTTGAAAGCATGGCTAGCTAGCAGTTTTATGGAAATGCTGTACCAAGAATGATGCTACTTTTGTTAAAATGGCCTTTTGTCAAGTCTCAGGGATTGTGAGCCACATGTACAGTATATTGCTATAAGAGGGTAAGCTTAAAACACTCTGATTATTGGGTGATTTTACCTGAAATTTAGTTTGAGATGTGCTTGATCACTGTCCATTTATAGTGGTTGCTTTAGTTCTTGGCTTTTTTACTTTGCACCTCCCTCCCAAGAGAGGTGTAAGGAATGACAAGTGGTCTCTTATGCCAGTTTGAAAGTCTTTTTCCTTAAATTTCATGGATGTGGTATGAATTAATGAAGAATTTAAGCTTAACATTTTATTTGCTTGCATTTATTTAATTACATTCCTTTTAACTTGCATCTTTTTCAGTATCCTTATCCATCTCCTAACTTATTTTCCAGCAGCCTGAAATATGACTACATTTGAAGTAAACTGTGGATTCAGGCATTCATTATGATGTTTATGTGTGATACTTACTATTTCCCTGTTCTCACCTTCTCATTTCTTATATATTTCAAAAAATATGAAATGCTGAACATTTTTTAGCTTTCAGTCATCATGGAACAGTAAATTCTCAGTAAGAATCAATGTCAGAGCATGACTTTGAAACAGCAGGTTGGAGTATAGAGGCATAGTTTCTCGACATACCAGGTGATTCCAAAACAAGCAGAAATCTACAGAATGGAACACTGGTCACCGTGAAAGCAAGACTCCAGTGTGGAGAACAAATAATTTCCAAGAGATTGGTTTTTTCTTCATGTGTGTGTGTTTTAAACTGTGTCAGGCTCTGGAATGGCACTTCTATGTTACAGAAGGTAGCTTAGGTAGCTGGAAAGGGGTGTTTGCTGCACTGCCTGTGCCTAGCATCCATCCTTGGGCAGAGATGAGACAGGGTCACCCCAATAATAAAACTGTAGCATTGAAGAGCTGCTGACTACATGCTGGTAATGGTTGATTTGGCACTGCCTGCCTTCCTCTCTTTCCATGTTACCTTAACTTGCAGTTTTCAGACTCTGCCATGCTATTTTTTCAAACTCTGGCCACTTCAGTCTTTTCTACCCCACTCAGTCCATTTCTGGGTAGTGTCATCTTCATCGCATCGTACGCACGACCAATCAAGTTCTGGGAGAAAAACTACAAGTAAGACTATCCAAAAATTTCTGCCCTTGTTATTTGTAAAGGTTTTGCTCTCATTAGTTTCATTACTGGTGGTATTTTTGTTCCCAAAGGTAATCCTTAAATTAGGGCATGAGGGGTTAACCTTTGAATCTTGTTTCTGGTGTTTTACTCTGCCATGGTTATTTGGCTATTTCTGAAAATTCATTTAAGCAATTATCAGTACGTTACAGATGAGGAGTCATGTTGCATTTGTTGTACAGACACACAGTAAGGAAACTGTGAAAAAGAAAAAAGCAGTAAAACTCCCAGTTGTCAGCCTTTTTTGTCTTGCTAGCTAGTGCTAGGAAATAAATCTGTGAAGCCTTTGGCACCAGCAGTCAGACTGAATAAATACATTTCATACTAACTAGGCTGATTAAATGCTACCCTGTGGGATGCAGCAGGTAACTTTGCAGCTGCAGAACTGTGATAGAGAGGGAAAATTGCATTGGCCAAGTCTGGGCTTGGCCTTGCCAGTGAGAAGGGCCATACACTTACCACACCTCTTGTGTTGGTGCTGCTGGTGTATCTTACTTTAAAGAGTTTTATTTTGTTGCATTTTGACTTGTGTCAGTGAGTGAATATGTACTCATCTATAAAGAAATTAGTCAGACAAAGCCAAGTTATATAAAAGAGGCTTTGTATTTGTTTCTGAATGTGATCAGATTTCTGGAAACTTTTCGAGCGGAGCTGAGTTTTGTACACTGGGACTAGATCTTAACAAAATTTTCTCTCACATCTTTTTTACTGGGTCAGCAGTTTAATTCTTTCAAGGGAGTGAACTGGAGGGCAGTTATGGAAAGGCAGGAAGCTACCGCTAATCCCGCAGACAGCTATACATTTTTGGACAGAAACTCTGAACAATATTAAGTAGGAGTGAGGATTTTAACATCTGCTACATTTTACTTCAACCAGAGCATTTTGAAGGCATGCAGTTCCCTTTCTAGGTACTAGTTACAGAACCAACCTCTGTTGAAGGCACATCACTGCCATTTAGTTAGGGTGTTGTCAAGTCTTTAGGTTATTGTCAAGGGAAATAAAGGGGGTCGTTTAGATTTGCTTTTGGTTTGTCTAATCTTTTGATACAAAATGAACAGGAGATATTAACAGGAAGTATCTGAAAATGGTTGATACTCCATACTTTAACAAGGGTGTGTGTGTGACTTGTTTTCATCAATAGTGACCATCTGTGATTCCCACTAAGGGAAGTGAAGAACTTGATGCTAACAGTTTTGCAAAGCAAGGTAATTATTTTATCTATAAAGTGTAAAACCTCAAGTGCAGAAAACCAAACCCTATTAATACTTAAATCCACCACTGCTTGTCCTTTCAAAATAAGCAGCAACTACAACTTTGTCTTCAACTAGAAGGCTTGTTATTCTTTGTAAAAAATTGTACTTTGTTGCTCGTTAGAAATTCTACTGTATCTTCTATGACTTCACTTAAAACAAATACCACAACCTTGCCTCTCGAAAACCTTTCAGAAGTAGAAAACAGCCTTGTAGAAGGTTCAGGTTTGTCATCAAAGTGAAATAAGTCTTTGCCTGAACCTTTGGCATCTCAGAATATGTACATGGAATGACTCCTCCTAAATTTGTATTCATTTTGTCTCTAGTACTTCTGATTCTCCTTTGCCTTCCATTTCACATGAGGAACTAACTAAAATGAGTGAGAGTTGGACTGAAAAACTCCTGGTTTATTAAAAGGACACTGTGAAAAGACAGAAAAAGGCAACAAAGGGGAGCAATTTTGTATTAAGAATAAGGAAATTTTCTATAAAATACTTGAAATAATTGAATGAACTGAATAGGCCTTGCTGTACTGCTTTGAATTTTGACCTTTCAACATGTAAAAATTCAAAGGGGTACCATCATTGTTTTCTTTTTGAGCTATGAGTTAGATAGGATCAGGAACTTGAGCTGGAGTGGAAAGTTATTCTGGCTCCTGCCTGTCTTTGGCCTGCAGTTCTTACAGCCAAATGTGCACTGAATTTTAAGGTTATATAAGACAAAACACAACAAACAGATGAGGAAGTTGCTGTACAGATTTCTTTTTTGGAGTGCATTGAGAGTTTCCCCAAGTTCAGCTCAGGGTATTTGTGGAAAGTCACAGATTCATTGCAGTGTTGTCTGAGATGAGTTCGTACAAAGCAGAAGCTCTTGGAGATTTTTTTTTTTGCTGTTTCCATACTCACTGCTTTTTGACAGGAACTTTGCCCAGGGGAAAGCTGCATTCGATGTATTTCATATAGCTTTTTTTACTGCCTGCTTCACATACTTGTTTTCAAACAGTTCCTTGCTGTATTGATGACTATGTTAAATTATCACATGTTAGCCACAAATAATTCATTTGCACTTACATGAAGTTAGATATTGTCAGTTTCAGGATTTTTTTTAAAATAATTTCATCTTTTAATTGGAATAACTGAAAATAACTTTGACAAGCAGTCTAAGTATTGAAATAGTTTTTCTTTCAAGTCATAAATTAGATTGCTTTCTTAGATTGTCATTTCTGTACTGATTGTAATCAGTATTTGCACACTTTTCTGAAACTAACTTCATTGTTGTTTCACTTAAGGAAGAATTTTTTTGCGTCTTGTTCAGGCCAACAGCCAGAAATTAGATGAGGAAAAAAAAAATCCAGTTAATTTTTAGTAGTGTGAATCCAAAGTTGAAACTTTGAACTTTAGCAACTACAGAGTATCATGTTTATTAATATAACAGGGCTACTAGACCAGTAGTCTGAACAACTGATCTATCTGTTCCTTAAAGTCGTGGTGTGGTTGTCCCTACCTGGTGTTTTCTGAGTGCACACACATGTATCTTGTGTTTCCACGTTTCTTTTAGTCACACTTTTTCTGCTGGCTAAAGAGGAATTTGAATCCTCAGGTTTCTCTGGGCGAGCTACTATTCTAGATGATGCAAGCTGGAGCTGAAAGTCTTGGAGAATTAAAATGATGTTGTTTGTTTTTTCAAGGAGCTGAAGGACTCAAGTGGGTAAAAAAAGAAAAAGGGATTCATTTTGATAGTAAGCAAACTGTGAAATTCCTAACAGGCTCTTCAAAATTCAGGACTCACGCTGTGTCTGTTTGGGCTCTTGTGGTGTGTGCACAGAGCATGGGTGTTCTTCCCTGCAGTCAGCAGATGCTGTTTGTTTTTAGTGTGCCCTTTGGTACTCACTGCAGGCAGAGTCTACTTCACCAATACATCACTGAGGTCAGGGATCCTTCAGAGGGGAAAAGGAAGGGTGACTAAGAAGAAGTAAAAATAAGGCATTAAGGAAGGTGAATGAGAAAGAAGAACTTGTGCAATCACAGTTTTGCAGCTTTTGCTGCCTTCGTTGTTGGAAAGAGAGAAGTGTAAACTGAGGAGCTGGGCTGCTGCTTGTGAGCTGGTTACCTTGTGAGAGTTCAACTAGGAGAATTCTCTGTTAATTTTGGGTTGTTTTTTTTACAAAGGAAAGTTTGCTGTGACACTGGCTTTGTCTAGCCATTGGCCAGCGTCCTGCTTCCCAGTTTGAAGACTGCTGTTTTAGTCCCTATTTTCACAGCTGTTGGAATGATTAGGCTGTAGATGTCAGAGAGAGAAAAGGAAATAGCAGTAAATCTTGTTTAATGTATAGGCGCTTTAAAGCATAAAATGTTTGTCCAAATTCTATTGTTCAATTCTTCTGCTTTTCCTTTTTTTTTTTCTAGAGTACTTTGTCATGCTGTGGCCTGACTCTGTCCTTCTCCTCCCTTCCTCTTATCTTCCTTTGTATCTTGGATATGACAATGACAGAACAGAGTAGGAAGTTTACTCTTATTCCCCAGTGGGTCTAACAGCTGGATCACGTGGAACAGCCTGTTTGTTCTGTACTGCAGCTGTGACTTGTCCCCACAAACAGCAAACTGCCACCAGGAATTGGGAGATTTCACTGTTTACAAGCTGCTTGTCTCTCCTGCACCTTCCTGTTTCTATTTTTCTGGTTCAGTGCCTATTTTTGGATAAGGCACAGCTTGCATTTGCTTTGAAGCGCCTTGAGTGAATTACAGTGCGGTGTAACTGAATTAATTAGGTGTCTCTAAAGAGGTTGTGATTAAATTGCCAGTTATCTCAGACTGGCATTATAGGATGCCTTTCTGTGTTTGGGACTATGTGAGCAAGCCTTTCTTTTCTCCAGCTTTTCAAAAAGTGTATCACTGTGTTATTGTTCCAGTCATTGTGGTCTGGAAAATAACCACCTGTAGGGTTAATACAGATGGGAATGGAGGGCAAGGAAAACCTGCCCTGCTTCAGATGTAGTGCAGATGGCTTTTTCTTCTTTTTTTCCTGGCAGCTCACTTAACCTGCCTATCACAGACACCCTGCAGGTGGAATGGGAGGAGTTTTCCCAGAGTACATGTAATTCTGGTTGACCCCACATTATGCACAGGTGTGGGAAAAGGAGCTGTGAAAAGTACCTGTCTGCTCCTTCCCTTCCCCCCATAAAATAACAGGCCTTCCACTTCCAAATGCTTATTTTTAACACATGCTGGTGCCTGTGATTTCCCTGTGAGCCTGCTCATCTGTTACAGCTGTTAAAACCCCTGCTCCAAACACAAAATATCATTCACCCGTAACTGTCCATGGGCCTTGTTTGGGATCTGCACACTCAGACCTGTCAAGCTGTTCTTTTTGAGACTGGATTTCTTTTTTTCTTAGTCTTTTTCTTGCTGTCTTGTTTGATTTTCACATGTTTTTAGACCGCCATAGTAGTGATATATACAGAGGAACAACTGCAGCAGATGTTTATAGTTCAGTAATGGTTTGGACTTTGATTTCTATTGAATAGCATAACTTCAGCAGTTTTCCCCTTTTTTTCCCCTAATTGACAGGAGATAGTGTTTGCCTTATTTCATCAAATACTATTTCATATGTTATGTTCTAACTACTGTCACTGTCCTACTTAATGTTCAAACTTTCTTGAATATTTCCAGCTACCTGGTCTGAAAGCCACATTGTAGCCTTGAGTTTACTGTTCATTGCAATTATTTCAGTTTCTTCCAAACTGATTTCTGTGCAAAGTTTTGTGTTTCTCTCTGGCTGCCTCTATTTCTATCCTGTTTTTATGAACTGACCAGAAAGAAGCACTGTGTTTCTGTTTGCCCTAAAATGAACTGAGGTTCTAGTGCCTTTGTTCACAGCTGTTACTCACTGATGAATGTTCATGCCTTTGGTAACTGTGGTTCTTCTAAGAGAAGTCTTCACTGAGTTGGCCTCAGGGCTCCTCCAGGCTTTTATTGAGAGTTGAGTTAATTTAGAAATCTTCAAAATAGTATAAATAAGTATCAGCATGCAGATAAACCTGAAATGAGTGCTTATTAGTGGATGGAACTTACAAGTCAAAACTAATAGGACAAACAAATGAACGGGTTTTTGCCTTATTTTTTGGGATGTTGCCTCCAAATCCAAAGGGCTTACCAGTCCTATTTACAAAGCATGTAGAATTTGGTGAATTTGTAGAATTTCCAGTCTTTCTGGAAATTTCAAAGATGCTTAGATCTGTGAGAATCCAGCCTGTACTGGTCTACTGCAGCCTATACCGAGGGATACTTAGGCCTGACTTGGTATCCTTAAGTATAGCATTGATGCAGTTGTAAGTGGCAGTCCCTGGCTGGCAACAGTGCAAAAGCTGAAATATTAGCAAGATGCTGCCATTTTTCCTTCATTTCTCTTCTCTTAAGGTTGGCAGATTTCCAAATAGAGGTGTTTTTTGTTTTTTTTTTTTGAAAAGCATGCTCCTCTCTTTAAACAATGAGTATAAACTGGTCTTTGGAAAGTTATGCCCTGTTCTCCAGGGGCATTTGTGGCCAGGGTTCTGGCGCAGGGGGAGAGAATAGAGAAAACCAAAACGTTTGAAGAACAAAGAACATCTTCGTGTGTACTTCAGCCTTAGTTCTTCATAAGTTCTCTGAAATTACATGTTACTCATTAGACTAATTAATCTCTCTTCTCAAGATCCTTCCCTGTCTGCTCCCTGCTGTAGTGTGTAACCACTCTCTATCTTGTACACCACCAGTACAGCCCACAGATTTGTACCTGCAATGCTTGCTTGGGTTGGGAGTCTTTAATTCCTTTCAGTGTAGAGCTTTGCAGAATGACAAAGCCACAGCATTCAGGTGTGGAGGGTGTTGCTTCAGGTACAGCCCCAGGCTAAAAGAAGCCCTGCTAGAAACGACCTTCCCTTCAGTGTCTTGAGCTGTGATCTCCCCTAGAGCAAGTGACGGTGTGTGCCCCTTTGGCTACCTACTGTAGCACAGAGCTGTGCACACTTCCTCTCATTGCTTGACTCCTCATGTGGAATCACACTGAACTGAGAAAATGTGAGAAAGGATAGGCAAGGAAAACCAGGCACCTTTAAGTAGGTTTGATATTAAAATAAGTGTTTTCTGAGTTGCCTGGAGTTTCACACTCATGGGAGGCTATACAAAATTCAAAGATGTAGTTTAACTATTTGGCAGTATCTCTTTAACTGGTAACATCTCTTCTCAAATTTTTGCCCCTGGCAGTCAATAAAACAAATTGAGGCTGGCTAATTGAATAGGAGCCATATGTGTGATAATTAATTGGGAATGTATTCTGATTCAGTGCTCTGTAGTTCCCTGCCGAGTTAAAGATGCAGTCACAACTCCAATTCACTGAATCATTCTAAGAGGACAGAGTAAAGACAGAAGGGAGACATCAGAAAGGGAATGCATGCTGAGATCAGGAGGAACACAAGTAGAGATCAAAACTGTAAGTGGCATAAATGGAAAGGGAAAGGGGTGGGTGGGCAGAAAGGAAAAGGCATGCAATGAAATATCTGAGGGGGTAACCCAACAGACATGGGAAAGCAGGAACTCAGACCTACAAAGGAGAAGAAATCATGAGCATGATAGAGGAGGGCTTTTAAACATGTATTTGGAAAGGAAGGCAGCAACAGGACGTAACAGACAATAATGAACTGCCATTAGAAATAGGGCCCATGTAATATTTTAAGGGCGTATGTGGATATACAGTGGTACTAAAGACTTATAATGCTGTTCATCTAATCATTAGCTTCCAAATTATGTAAATATAATGAGATCAAGTTAACTCATGAAATTTCTGTCATGTCAAATATTGGAAACCCCTTGAAATGGGTTGTCTGAATTCCCATAAGAATAAGTGTTCTCAGGAAGTGTTCATCCATTCACTTGGATAATGTAGATCACATCCTGTGTTGGATTTAACCGAATCAAACATTTAGGGGCAAGCTGAGGTTCAAAGTACTAAACCTAAACCTTACATTCAAGGAAGTGCTTATTCAAGCCACTTCTGTCAAAATGTGAGAACTGGTAAAGCTGGGATCCCGGAGGAGAAGTTCAGCAGGTGTAACCATTCTAACCGAGGCCATACGTTGTGCACAGCTAGCGGCAGGGAACAGTTCATGCTGCAGCATGCTTGGGTCTTGGTTGTCTCCTGATATACAAATGCATGCACTGGACTGGACCCAGGTTGCCTCAGGGCTTGTAAGAGCAAAATGTAAACCATCTCTTCTTTCTGCAAAATGCAGAATTGTGTCACCATTGCCACTGAGAATTGCCTCTGAAGCATTGTGCTGGTTGGGACTAGGTAAATAGTGGATGAAAGCTAGTGGGATTTTTTTTTTAAAGTCCTCTGACTAGCATTGTTTGCTCTCAAAATACCAGAAATCTTTTCAGTCTGAAGAGTACTATAGAGGACAGCAAGATGAATGCTGTAAATTATTAACATTCTCAACAGTTCTTGCAGTAAAAAAAAACAGAGGTGTTGAAAGTTATCCCCCTTTTAGATTGGATTTTGTACAACTGCACAGTAGCAGTAAGATTTTGTTGTTCTTCAGTGTAGTGTCACTGATGCTGCATTTCCACGTTTGCAGCATTGGAATGGCTTGTTTTTCCTCCTTTCATCTTTTGGTGAGAAATATGGATATGGAAAATCCTGTAGTGAACTAAACTAGTATTTTTGATACAGGCTTTCTTTGGAAGACCAGTCTTTGTCTTAGTCCTGTATTTCCTCATACTTTCTTGCCATCTCTTCCTTCTAATTTTATTATTAAGCACATTGAGTCTGAAAGTTAGAATTAAAATATCTGACATATATGCTGTTTTAATATTGCACACTGAAAAAGCATGAAAACACTTTGTTATCAGCAGTGAAGAATATCAAGAATGAATTCTGAAATACCTTGTTATCCTTTCCTCCTTTTATGATGTTTAAACAATGTTTCTCTCTTTATGTGGAGTAAATGAGAAAAGCATCTTGGCCTCATTTGCTGAAGCAGCTCCCAACATTTGTTTTGGTTTTGGTTTTTCTTCCCCCCACCCCGTCTGTTCTCACTCCCTCTGGTGAAAACTTCACCAGGATATTTCTCATCACCTCCTTTCTACTCTTCAGCTCCTTGCAGTTTCTCAGGCTTTTGCTGCTTCACTCATAGGCCCATCAGTGCAGAGCCCAGGTGAATCAGTCCTGTGGAGCTCTGCCCAGGGCTGGCCTCGGTGTAGCACCTTTCCTATAATGTTTGTGTTGGCTCATGATGGGAAGAATAACACTCACGTGTACTATTTCAGATACCTGGTTTTGTGGAATGTCATTAACACATTTGCTTTTAAATTAAAAGCACTTCTTTCAGCTGCAGACAGCGAGCTCCAGCTGTGAAGCAGAGTCCTGTGCTAAGCCCCATCCTTAAAGGAACATCAGGATCCTGACCTTTTTTTCATCCTCAAGAGTGCACACAAAAAAAACTCTGTGCAATTGCATCATCTTTCCACTTATAAAGCTTCTGCTATTGCGTAGTAAAAAATAATCAGAAGACAGTAATTAAATGTCTTCTAAAAGAAAAAGCATACTTAGGCAAAGGGAAAGAAATTAAATAAGACAGAAGCAGGAATATTGATGACATTTTAGTAAAGCATTAGTGAGTATTTTAAAGTACACAGATGCTTAAATCACCTGGCTGACAAATAAGAGGTGAATTCCCCAGCTAAACCTTTGAATGTCAGAGCACTACAGTGGGCTGTTTAACCTATGTTTGGGCACTCAGCTTTTGATCTCGAGTTCACACCTTGCATTTTCATACCCCTTGCTGTGGAAATACAGAAACTTTCAGACAGGTGTTGGAATATGCCAAATAAACATGCTGAGTCATCTCAGCAGATGACTCTGGTTTTAACACCCACTTAAACAACAGCAACAAAAAAACCAAACCAAAACCTCCAAACAACAGCAACAAAAAAACTAAACATTAAAAAAACTAAACGAAAAAAAAAAAACCAAAGAAACCCAAGAAACCTCAAAATCAGTTATAAAAACCTTCTTAAGAAAGTAAAGACACTCTTAAGAACAGGAAGTGTTATTGATAATAAGAGCTTTCTATGTTTTACAAGTATGCTTCAACAGTGCTGTCTTTAACAACTGGGACTTTTTATACCTTAGCCCTTTCCTGGTTTCCTAGTGTGCAGTCAAAGCCACTCTTTATTGTTGTTAGATGAAACAATGACCCAGTCAGGGAAGGAGAGGAGGAAGAAAGCATAAAAAATAAAAATCGGAGTGATCAGGAAGGAGAAATTGCTTTCATGTTTAAGAGATCCCTCTTTCTTAATGTGAGTTAAACCCAAGTTGTATCTTCCATGCAGCTGCGCAGAAAACCTGGGCAGGGTCACGCACGAAGGGGCTGTCAGCCCTTGCTGTTGAAACCACACTGAAATTTTTCTGTCTTTTAGATGAAATGGATTTAAAACTACTTCACTATCCTTCCCCTTCCAATTAATACCCTTGTTTTTACCTCTGGTGTCCTTCAAATACTTATGGGTGTCTGCTTATTCTGCCATGTCATTCTCCTGCCTCACATTGTAGACAACTGCTACTGTGATTTTAATGCTAAGCCTTTGTTGATAGAGCCAGCAGCATTAGGCATTCACATGAAAATACTGAAGATTTTTTTTTCCAGATTCCCATGAATAATCATAGGGCTGCAGCACATAAAGTTTCTCTCTTTTAAATTTGTCTGTTAGATGTCATTGAAGAGTGGATTAAAATTCATTGGACACAAACAAAGAAAAACTTTGGATCAACCCTAGAAAGGCATCTCTGCATCTCCCAGAGGGAAACTGCTTTTCTTTGTTTTGTTCTCTTTCAAAGTAGAGATCCTCTTCTACACAGCAGGAATCCTGGAAATCTTGAATTTGTGTTTTGGGGGAAAATGCAGCAGCAGCAGCAGGGCGGATAGAACAGCTGGAACTTCATTTTGATCTTCTAGAAATAATGATTTATTTAGCATCATCAAATCAGCAATGATTTATTTATTTTCCTCAATTTACCTGATTCTCAGTTTAGTCTGTATATTCCCCAGGCTGCCTTGATCCCCCTCAGCCTTTTTCTATCTTTCTAAGGAAATTAGGAAACTAAGTGGGAGGAGAAATTCTTTCCAGGCAATATGTTTGGGAAAGAGAATATAGGAAGTGACTTAATTTTTTTGCAAAAGGAAGCAATAGTTTTAATGACATGAACACTGCTATACAAACCAGTGGGTTATCTCAGTGTCCATGAAAATGAGGGATTAAAAGAGCATGAGACAGATATTTCAGGAACTAAGCTGGATGTTGACTTCAAAATTGCTGAAGACTTAGCTGAAGACAGTCCAACACAATCACTTTTTCTCTAGGGTAATTGCTGGAAGAGCTGTGCTTGGTTTGCATAGAATAATGCAATTCAGGAAGAAATTCAATTACTGAGCCAATTATCACATTGGATGAGTTGTAACAACCAAATATAAAGTAAGAGGCCACTGGAGAAAAGCCCAAATCACCTACTAATCCGAAAAGTTCACAGTGAGAGGTCGTGGTTGAGAAGTGAAGGTGTTACTGGTTTGATTGTTAGGTGTAGTGGATTATAGTTTAATCTGATGCAAATTCCCATTGCCTTCAAGAAGATACAAACACAGCTTTGGTTACTAATAATTGTAGAAGACTTCTAAAATCCAGAATTGATTACCAGACAGCATTTATTCAACTAAGCTGAATTTCAGCACAGAAGTTTACTTTATAAACTGTCTCTATTACCCTTGATCTTAAAAAAAAAAAAGAAGTAAAATTATACCTCATAATAGCTGTATAAAGATTTGAGTTCTAGTTGTGTCTGAAAAGGTAAATTTTTGTCTCATGTCCCAGGGCTCATGTTTTAGCTGCTTAAACAAAGCCTTAATGGAGCCTGGTTTTGTTTTGTTTTGGTTGGTTTTTTTTGTTTGTGAGAGCTGTTCTACTTCCCTTTTTCCCAGTCAGGCTGCATCATCTGAATTGTAGTGTCCCAAAGCACTTGTGATTTTCCCTAATTGCTTCATGCATCTTTCTGTCAAAAGAAAAAATAAGGGGGGGAGGGGAAAGAAACAGACCCAGAGCTGCATGCTGGGCAAAAGGATTCCTGTTTATTATAGATTAGAATTTTCTGAAGTATTGGTTGATTTTATGGGTCTCAATATGCCTCCACAAGAGAAATGGTAAGAAACTGTGGTAAAGAATAGCATTAACTTTTACCTTACACTACCACACTGATTTCAGAGGGACTGAAAGTTAATAAAGCGTCTCATGCTCTTAAAACATATGCATTTGGAAATCAGCAGTGCTTCTCTGCTGAGAATAGAAAATTGATTGAATTCCACAAGCTAATGTTTGTGCTTACTCTTGCATAAGCAGGTGGATATATATCAGGGTGGAAGAATTCTGACAACCTTTTTAAAATAAAATGATTCTTTATATTCTGAAAAGCTTAGAAGGCCCTTCCCCCATTGCCATTTTCTGTTGAATAGGAAATGATAATTGCAGTTACAATGAGCTGAGCCAACCAGAAGCAGGAAGATAAATAATACCTCAAATAAAATGTTAATCTATGTAGATAATATACTAATATTAATTACAAATAATTTTAATTAAGACTTATTTTCTTAATCATACTTTTTGCAAAGTAGAGAACGTGCCTTTTTAAGGAAAAAAAATCAGTTGCTTTTGGTAGGAAGTAGAACTAAAGCAAATCTGTTCCTCTTCTGTCTACTACATGGAAACCTGTGTGCAATTTTTCTGTTGGTCGGTTTTCCACAACTTTTTTTAGGGAAGTTGTGGGGAGTGGATGAAAAGACTTTGTAACACCTCAGTGGTACCCTTTTCCCAGTTGGATTCAGCATGAGCTTACACACAAAATCCTGGAAACCGGTTCTGAGTCTCTGCTGTGTTTCAAAGACAGCATTATCTTTATACCATCCTTTTTCAGCGTTATTTAAGCTGTTTGAAAGCCTCCCTTCTAAGTGATTCCTCTTTGGTGCCATCTTCCTTGGGGCACATCTGCAGTTTTCACCGTGAGTAGTTGAATTCAGGCTGTGGAGGTTGACTGGCTGATCACCAGCCTGTTCAAAATCTCCTCTGGGCCCTGTGCTCCCCACGCCGTGAGCCAGACCCAGCCAGTCCCACCCAGCCATGCCAGTCTCACTGCAGGTCCACCAAGGACACGATGAGGGCCACATCTGGGTGTCTCCAGGATCCCATGCCAGGGACATTGCTGTTGTGGCTCTTCTCCCCTATGCTTGAGGCCCTTGCCACTGTCGCATGTAACCTTATGCTGACTGTTGTTTTGGCCTTTTCCTGTTTTTGCTTTAATCTCATTTTCTAAGGAATGAAAGATCATATTTACATATTTGATAGACAGGTCTTCTGTTAAGGCTAGTGATTGAGGTCAAAACTTTTGAGGCCATGTTCTTAATGAAGTGTCCTGAAACCCTTATATACCCAGGCCAGAGCAGTATTTCAGGGAAAGTGATGTTTACTATAACATTTTTATTAGCCAGAGTTCCACTTTTATCCCAAGTACCCCTGAGTGCTTGGGAGATACTTTGGACTTGGCGTTGAATATCCCTACTCACCAAATAGTCATTCTCTTCTGTTTAACGCATGCTGGCCCACAGTGATTTACTCATTCCTTATTTTCTGACTTTAATAGTGTCTTTTGTTACAGTTAGTAATAAAAGCTCAATCCAATCTACCTTTTTATTTGCTTTCTCTTTTGTAATAATTTTTCCTGTGTTGATTATATTCCACTGCTACAGTGAAAATACTGAATAGGGAATGTGCCATTCATAAGGGTGACAGGGTTAGTGCCTGTATGAACTAAGGCCCTCTAACTTGCTCTTTTTCAAGCAATAAGAATGACCAGAGGCTCTCCTGTTGCTGCCTAACTAAATATGAAACTAAGTAAAGTATTTTTGTATTGTTTTTCCGTAGAACACACCCAGAGAAATGTTTTCACCAAAAGAAAACTCCTTGAGCTATTTCCCTTAAGGCTTAGAAGGAAAGAAAGACTGATTAAATATTCTTTCTATTCATTCTTTTGGTGGCACCTGGCTGATCTGTTTCTGGAGCTAGTTCAATTATTTAAGTACACAGTGTTGTGTCAGATACTGAATTCCGAATGGACTGTGCCCCACAAGAAGGAAAATGGGCAGAAAGTGTGTGCTGATAAGCTACAATACCAATAGCAATACTGACCTGAAATAACTGTGTATGCCTGATGAATGGATTAGTGTGAACTGCCTAATTATATAAACACAAAATGAAGAGACGTGTTAAACAAAAAAAGTGTTTATTGTGAGAATTGTTTATTTAAAAAAAAGAATTGGCTCTAAACATGTCTTTATTTCCAGCACCAAAAGATCAGACCATTCCAACACCAGACTGGCAATTCAGATCGAAAAGGATGCAGGTATGGCCTGGGAGTTTGGGTGTCTTGCTTAATTTGCAAAATGTGATGTATTTACGCTGGTGGGGTTTTGCTGGGAAAGCTGAAGAGATGCAAAGGGTTTAAATGTTGTGTGTACAAACCAGAGCATTTTAAATGTAGCAAGAGCACCAGTTTAAGTCGTGTGACTCAATGAGTAAATTTGCTCCTCAGTTATGTGTAGCTGATCAGACAAAGAGCTAGTGGGCTGCCAATTGCTTGGTTAACCATGACATTGGTGTTTGTGTGGAATATGCAGCAGGCACCCTAGGTAGATTCAGAGGTCAGCTGTAGGCAGGGAAAGGTTTTGGGGAAAAAAGCAGCAAGTCAGTGGTGCCCCTACCACTGAGCAGTTTGGGCTGACAGGTATCTCCTCTTCCCTGGAGAGAAACCTTTTTGAGAGGGGGGAGAAGAGAAGTTGGAAAACTTGCAAGAGGAAGAAGTAGAAAAGATGGTGGGCTGCTCTGCTGGGTATTAGTGCATTAAATGAGCATCAGTCTGTGGCCATGCAAAGCAACTTCCCCGGCCACACCAAGCAGCTTCTGTGAGACTGGGAAGTGAGAGCAGTTTTTGGCACATCAGTGGACACAGAGAACTTGTGGTACATCAGCTGACGCTCTTCAGTGCCTGGTGGGACAGAGACCTTTTTGAGGGGAGCTGATACCAGTGTCTCATACCAAAATCCCATCCTTGTCAGAGAGACCAAGGTTTCATATATGTGCTCTTCCACTTTAGAGTTTTGTGGCCAATCTCATCTTTCCACTAAGATGGCAGGGGTTGTATTGTCAAGTTAGACATTTACATTTTAAATATTGCTGGTTTACCCCCCCATCCTTTTTGTCCTTATCCATTATATCAGTAACATGAACAAATACATGTCTTCAGACAGAAATGGACGTAATCCAGGGCGTCCAAGAAGGCAAGAGAGGTATTGATAGTTTGAAGCATGAATGGTGGTTTTTAATTATTTATCATTTAAGGCAGGGAGCTAAGATTTTTCCTAAGGCCATTTTGTCATCTGATAGCAGTGACCTTTAGCATTATTATATATGCTAATAAGTGAATTATGTTTTAAACCCTGTAGCACAAGAAAAGCATTCCTTTTGCATATGTGCTTAAAAGACTCATTTTATGACTTGCTTAAATTTTGACCAAATACTCTCCAGAAGATGCACAGATGAGTGTGTCTGCATGGACACAGGCACACACGGACAAACATACCAGGGCTGGGTGTGTAATGGCTACGGGCACAAAAAGCAGTGTAGTTACAAGCCACAAGCCCTCTCCTCCTCTGGTGTCAAGGAGCAATTTGTAGGGAAGCCATAGCCTCTGCAGGCCTCATCTTCTGAGTTTTTTCTCCTCCATGTTAGATCTCCTCCTACATATGCACAAACATAAAAATGCATGACTGCCTGTATGTCCGTATCTACATACACTCCCACGCATACAAGCACACCTACAAGATGTTGATTTGTATGTGTATTTGTGCACCAGCATTTTAAGAGTATTGAAGGTGGGACTCTGATGCACTACAGAAGAGGAAGGCAGTTCTCATGTCAGGCATATATTGTGTAAAATAGTACAAGCACAGGGCAATACCGTGTTGGATTGTGTGATAGCATGATAGCGTTTGTGAAGGGTTCAGTCCCTTTCACAAATCACCATCATAAAGTGCTCCTTTTAATCCAGTTAAAGGCCACAGACCTTTAAGAGATGACAGTTCTAGACTGTGATGGGGTGTTGTTCACCTGGGCATTTGGTCCAAGCTATGTGTAATTGAACAGCTGGTATTTTTAAATTAGTAGCAATTCTAGTGAAGGATGTTTCATGCTTACTCAGTATACTCAGTAAACTCTTTTAAAATAAGTATCCTCGTTTAAGTACCAACAGATTCTTCATGGATAAAGCCTTGAAAAATTCCTGGAGGACTAGAAGAAAAAAATCCCAACAAAATTATTGGTAGCTGTGTGACCAGAGTATTTGCAAATCTCAGGAAAAACATTTAGATTTAATTATATGTACTGAAGTAATAACGATTTTTTGTTTCTTTACGTTAAGAATAGTATGTAGATGTTAACTTAGCATTGCAGAGACTTTTAGTGAAGAAATTCTCATTGTTGTAAATCATGGAGGTTATTTGATTCAGTCTGAAATATGTGTTATCACTAAAGTGATCTTTTATTTACAATATTGCTCATATTAACCTGATTCTTTGATGGGTTACCTAAGAAATGTACATTGTATAAAGTATCAGGAAGATATCATCTAGCTAGAGGAAGCAGATTTAAGTAGGAATTTAAAAGAACATAAAATTTAATGCAGAATGGCTCAGTATCATTTTTTTTTTTTTTACAAATGTGTGCTGCTCTGGTTGTAGGAAACGATGACAATAATCTCAACTCCATTTTTTATGAGCATTTGACAAGATCTCTGCAGGAGTCTCTTTGTGGAGATTTGATCCTGGGCCGCTGGGGAAACTACAACACAGGAGACTGTTTTATTCTGGCATCGGATTATTTAAATGCCTTTGTGCACTTGATCGAAATTGGAAATGGCCTTGTCACCTTTCAGCTCAGAGGGCTCGAATTTCGAGGTAAGGATCCATGATGATTTAAATAGCAACAAAACCAGCATTAAATCCTGTCTGTCCTTTTAATCTGTCAAAACTCTATAGTAGGATGTAGAGTTTGAGGACCTTTCTACAGATACTTGTCTGTCTGAAAGTTTGGTCCTTCTTTGTATCATTGTATGAATACTGTTTTGAAATCTAGATGTTAAGAAATTTGGAGCCATGTTCTGCAGTATCATAAGACTTTCAGAAAGAAGGCTTGTTGAGTGGTTTGCTTGGTTCATGGATCTTTTGAGTAATGCTTAGTTATGTTTTCAGATTATTTATTTTCCTCCATAACTATGAAAATTGGAGTTGTTCTTAAAATTTTTCAACCCAAAAACCTTAGGGAAACAAATAAACAAAAGAACCAAAACCAAAGTAAGACTCCTTCCGTGGAAAATATCCTGTGTCAAACCATGCAAGAAGCCAGTGCTGAGATGGTCTCTGTCACACTAGAACAGCAGAGTATAATCAAGGTGACTTTTCAGCAAGGTTGAGTGTGAGAAAATAAGCGACAGACTGGCTCTTTGAATGCGCTTTAGTGTGGGAGGGTTAGGCTAGGAAATAACATGTGTGGGCTCAAGTCTTGACTCTGTGACAGACTCCCTGTAGGATGTTGAACAGGTTGTGGTGAATGCTTCATGTTCACTTTCCTTCCTGCGTAGCGGGGATGAAGATAACACTCTTGTGTCCTCAGCAAAGTTATGTGGAAAGAAAACAGTAAGTGCCTGAAACAGCTTGGTATTGTAGCACGTCATGAGATGCCTATTCAGAACAAATGCAAATTGTGAGGAAAAACAACGGAAGAGGAAGAAAGATAGATAATTTGCTTATCAGCCTTTTAATTTCTTGTTGTTCATGATGATTGTTGAGGAATACATGGTCATGCATGTGTGGTTCTTAGGCTTGCTTCAACTTCCAAGAGATCTGTGCAAATATTCTTGTATTCATCTTCTCCTTCGGTGTCCCCAAGGTGAGCAGTAGTGCTGCTGTGTCAGGGATAGGTACTTGCAGTCTAACTTCCAGAATTTATCTTTGCTGATCATCCTTTTGTGTTAAAATCATTTAGTGTGGGATTTGAAACAAACAGAAGAAAGAAATCTCCTTCCCACTTAAATTACAGGAGTTTTGTGAGGTGATTTTTCTTTTTCCTTGTGCAGTTGCCCCTTGCTGCCGAATCCCTCTCTGTCATCACCATCGCCAGGCAGTCGAAGTAAAGTAAATGTTGGAAACAGATGAAAGCATATGAGAGGATGCTCAAGCCACGTGCTAGCTGGATAAAAAGATCAGGGCCTAGCAGACTGGCATAATGAACTGGCAATTGAATGGGGAACAACTGGATAGTTCTGTTGCAAAGTGGTTTGGGAAGACTTTCTTTGACGTTGATCCAGGATCATTCACAACTGGCAAGTGCCATTTGGCACTTGGATCTGAGAGCAGAGCTCAAAAATTGCAGTGTGCCACCTGTCGAGGTATCTCTGTATTCACTAAAATCACAGTTTAAGTAATTAAATGTATCTGAAAATTGACCTTTCCATGCAGATTGCCTAATGCTGTTCAGTGTTAATTAACTGTTGTTAATACTGTTCTACTTTGTGAATAGATCCAGCATGCCTGCCAGCTGCAACAGGTCTTTAAATTCAGCTGGGGCTGAGCCCCACAGCCTCTCATAGACTGCTGTTGAGAGCCAGCTGAGTTCTCAAGAGGAATATCCTTTTTCCCAGTCTTTCTTGCACTCCTCAGGGGGATGCTGGCATCCTGCAAAACAGCACCTCTTTCTTACTTGAGTTTTTGGTGGGACTGGACAAAGAGAGCAGCAGCAAACTGAACTGGAAAGTAATGCCAGTTATTGGAGGTGGTGAGTGGGGATATGGTGGTTTCACCTATATTATCTCATTCTCAGTACAAATCTAGTCCCCTATTCCTCCTTACCCTCACAGTATCGCTGGGGAAAGAGCCTGCTCAATACTAGAGGAGAAAGTAGTAGGAAATAGGAGAAAAATGGACTCTCTGTCTTCTCTGAACCCACTGGTTAATCCTCTTTCAATAATAAGACAAAATTTGTGGTTATTTTGTGTCCTCACAGACATGGTATGTAAGGAAGCTTTCTCTGGTCTTCAGAGTATTTGGTAGAGGAGTTATGGGAACAGAAACTAGGAGTGTGTGTAATGCTATTCCATTGTTTGGCCTGGAACAGAGAAGCCCTGTAGGTTTGAATAAAGGAACTTACCTGATACAAAACCAGCTCAAACATTGCTATGCCCTATGAGAGCTGAACCCCACTAGACTGTGCTGAATGAGTGCCAGAGAAATCACACAAATTACAAGCCTGCTTAAGGATGGAGTAGGAGAAGCAAAGGTACCCAGAGGGGAACCAAGCAGAAGCCAGATAAGGATGCCTGGATCTGATGCAAACTATAACAAAAGCCTCATGGACACCAAAGTGTGAGCAAATAATCTGCCGTGTGCCCAGTGGAGACTTTCTGGGGGGATGTGCTAACACCAGAGGGCTGTTTGTGTCTCCAGGTAACCCATGAGGGCTGGTGTGCTTTAGATAAACTGTGCTGCAGAACGTGCCCTTCCTGTACGCGGTTTGGTCCTTCTGCCAACAAGGAGCTGGGCTGCTCTGGTGGGGCTGCAGGCCACAGCAGTGCCCAGGCACTCAGGCACTAGTCTGAGTAAAAGGAGCCAGAGGGGCTGACCTGAAAGCAGAAGTTCATAAGGGGATGAGCCAAGGCTATTCAAAGGAAGTTGTGTGAAAGCTGAGACTGAAATTCTGCCTTGGAAGGCATTCTTTGCTCCTTCCCTTGAACAGGATTGCTGCCTGCAGGGGCAGGAAGTAGAGCTTCCATCACACACCACCAAGAGACATTTCCTGTGTGGACTGGGCATGTTCTTCCCCATTTCAAATCTTGCAAAAGGCTACTGAATACAGCCCGAATACTGAATACAGTAGGAATTTTTTCTGCTGAAGTGAAAGAGTGTATGGAACTGCCCTGGAAGAAGCTGATGGTTTACAAAGTCAAGTGGCAGTTATTAAGCACCAGACTCTGCTTTGGGCATCCTGTGTTCTTATTTTTAGTTGTCTGGTCATGCACTGTTTTTTACAGGAGACCCTAATTCCTTTCATTGTACAGAATGGTTTCCCACAAGGGGGAGAAAAGGGCTAGAGGAGGAACTTGTAATCTGTAATTTCTGAGCTTTGGCTGCTTCATTTCAATTTCAAACAAGTAATTTTAATTGAGGGCCCCAAAAATCTGCTGTTCCTTATATAGGAAATCTGTGTTTGCTTTGGAAATGAGTGAATCACAACAGTGTTCTCTGTGACTGTTTTCTGTTTATGACTAAACCAAAAGCAATATTTGCATTGTGGAGCTCTGGATTTTCCTATGCATGTTTCTTCTTATGGTAGCGGAAAGGCTGTGCTGGCAATACTGGTAGTGCCCTAAGAAGGGGTCACAGAGACTTCTGAATTTAAATGTACTGTAGTGGGAGGTACTTGCTGCCCCCCCTCCAGTTTGCAGTCCATCCTAATTGAGGTTTAGCATTGTAAGTGATTGATCCAGATGCCTTTCTAACTGTAATAGAAGCATTTGTCTCAGCTTTTAAATGAACAAACCCAACCAAACTCCTGCAGGCAGCCTAAGAAGGTACAGATTGACCAGACTGAAAGAAGAGAGTCAGCAAATCTGGGATTCCTTTCATCTGTCTTTAGTCCTGTTTGTATTAAAATCTTGGATGAATTAGTTTTTCACTCTCCCATTCTATGGACCGGAGCCGGGGGGTGCCTCCATTGTGTCATTCATCCTGAGTATAAAGCAGAGGGGAGGCTCAAGACCTCCAGGCATTGACAGGAAATGCCCAGCTCCTCCTTTATGGACAGCAAAGAGAAGGTAGAAATGAGCTGAAACTAAGGGAACACTTCCAAGGAGCTGCACAGTGATGTGGGGGAATTGAGCCCTTCAGTAACTTAACTCCGCTGGGTGTGTTAGACCACAGTGGAATGTTAAGAGCAGCCTGCCAGAAGAAATACCTAACATATCATTTAATTTGAAAGGAAGAGATGGGAAAACCCACAGTGAGGGAACAAGCAGAAACAATGTCAAAGTGTCTCCCTCTCACGAGTTCCCTGTAGAACAAGGGAGATTTAAAATGTTTTCCTGTTTAGTCTGTGTGTCTACAAAGTCTTTTGGAGAATATTCATTTAGGCATTACATGTGTAGAAACTGCTTACTGATGGTGTTGCTGGAAGTCTTTAGGAGCTGTTTTCTCACTCCTGCACAGTATTCTTCAGTCATTTAATGAACTTCTAAACCTCTGCTATGATTTTTTGTTTCTGCATGTTGCACGTGCAATATTCATGCTTCACTTGGAGCTTCATTAGATGGATCAAGGCAAGAAGCGCAGAGCAGACACAGATGTAGTTGTACAGTGGCAGGCAGCTGTGGCAGCAGGATGGCATTGCCTGTGGGGCTCTCTGTGCTAGCTAGCTTATTTCCCACACAAAATGGTGTATGAAAGCAGCCAGTGCAGGCTGTGTGCTCTAGGCATCGTAGTGATGTCTAATAAGGACAGTTACTCATTTCTGCAGCATGTGTATGGTGCATAGTTTTATTACAGTAGCAAGTACATTACTAGCGTAAGGAATATTTATTTGTGTTTGATTTCTGTGTCTGAAGGCTCTGTAGCAGTAGGAACAATCATTCTTTATTTAAAGAGTGGTTGCAATTTTTATTTTTTTTTGGAAACCACTTCTTGCTGTTGGGAAATAAAAGTGCCCATGTTCATGTTTTTCCTGAAACCACACTTGAGGTATGTTCAGTGTATGGACTGAACATTAACCATTAAAAGGTATTGATAAATTACAAAGAGTTCAGAGAAAAAACAGCACTTTTTGACACATCCCCTGGGAGAAAAGGTTAAAAACCAAAAGTGCAGTGTTTGTGGGGAAAGAACAAAGACTGAGATACACAATTCTTGGAAATATGAGAAACATGGACAGAAAGTATGCCAAGGGGTTTCTTTCATCTTGGTGATTTAATTGGGAAGAATAGCATGAAACAGGGAAGAGGATACTTCATGTTAAATGCAGGAAATTTTAATGTATAAGCCTTTCTAGGTGTACAGTGATGCTCCAACAATGGAAGCTGTCTATAAATTTCAAATAGGCTTAGGATAATTTCTGTAGCACATACTAGAATAAATATTCCATGTCTTTTTTTCTTTTCCTTCCTTTCACAATTTTATGTGTATTTATGGGTGCACTGGAGAAGACTTCTGGAAAAAGGGAAAATGTTAAATGCAGTGCAACCTTTTTACTGAGAAAATATCTTCACCAAAACCAAAATATTGCATCTTGCATTGACTGCAAAAGATGTGACATGAGAAGTTTTCATGCTATTTCATAGCTGCAAGTTCAACAACAAACATCTTTGGAGAATGCTACCTCCTCCTCTTAATGTGTCTCTATGGGCCAAAAAAAGGAAAGGTTTCCGAGGAGAGGGGATGCCTGTTATTATAGTAATTGATCTGGTTTGAAAACCAGATTGTTTTTCAAACATACAAACACCTGAAGCAGCTGAAAGCCAAACCACAGTTTTATACCTAACAGCTTTGATGTTTGAGAAATTGATACTGTTTTTTAAGTCCTGAAATTTTTCTTTGAAAAAAGCTGAGACTATCAGAACCTATAAATTACTGTTCTTTATCCCAGTTGTACAAGCAAAAGAGCAGGAAGGAGCCAAAAAAGTTGCAGGTTTCCAGAATGTGTCTAATTCTGAGGTTCATGACTTTCCATTTGTGAGCTCAGTTCACTCCTCTTTGAAGTATTTGGTTTTTTGTGTTTCTGGAACCATATCTGATGCATGTTTCAGTAGAGGATGGCCTTCCAATGGCTGTAATTATGCTCAGTGTGCTTTTTTTTGTGTGGTAACTTACTGCTTGTTAAACTGCTATCCTGAGCAGGAAAGAAATGCTGGTTGAGAAGGAGCCTTATCCATCAGAATTTGGGAATACTTGGATTTGCAGCATAAGCTTGTTGAAGCTGAGCCAGATAATTCTACTGCAATCCATTTATTTGTAAGACATTCTTGTGCTTGGTTTTGCCAAACAAATGGTGAGCAACCAGGTGTTTTTGTGGAGTCATCTGTGAAGAGACCTCTGCATGGCTTAGGGAAGAAGTTACCACGGGCATGAGCCCTTTCTGTGTAGATTTGCACCCTGGTTCCTTATTTGTCAGCAATCCTCAGTGCTCAAGCTGTTGCTACCTTCAGCCACAATAATTAGTCCCTGTTCTGGATGTGTTGTTAAACTGAAGTGTTTTATGGAAATTAAAACTGCTCCTAGAATACTTCTAGGATGTGGTTGTGATTTTTCTTTCTGGCCTCTCAGATCTTGGAAAATGCTTTTCACTCCCTGAGTTTTCAAAATTGAATTCAAAAGCACACTATGGTTTCAGCCCTTAATTCTAGAAGGCTGCATGATCATTCAGTTAGGTATTTTATCCTCTTGAAGCAAGATTAGTCTTCAGTTTCAGTTTTCTCATTTCCATTTAGGTCAAATCATTCTGGAAGAGCACAAGTCTGTCCTCAAATCCTGATGTGTCAGGAAAATACAACGAGATCCAAGTTCTCACCCTGGCTTTCTCCCGAGCTCACACAGGCTGACCTTGCTTTGTTCAGCTGCACATTTTTTTCACATTGATGGACTTTTGGCAACTCTCCAGTGTTAGATATCTTACAGATGAATTGGTCACATCTATACTTGCAAGGGTCAGAGTGAATGACTAAACTTGAGTGAAGTGCACGATATTATTTTCCTTCTACTGCAGAAAGAAATGTAAAAAAATGTTTCCCTCAGATTTCAAAATGACTAATTACTAGTGAAAACATTTTCCTGTATTTTAATATTTAATGGTACTACACTTAATTATATTGCAGAAGTGAAGTGCATGTTCTGTTCCCTGCTCTTTGGTTTTATGAATAATTCTCTCAGAGCTGCTTGAACTTGCTAATTTTTTGAGAAGCAATATAAAAATTGTAATTTAAATCATCAGCTTATAGCACATACAAAAAAGTCCAGGGCCAGCCTTCTGTAAAACACAGACACAAATGCTAAACTTCACTTACTGTGTCCTGTCCCTTCTGGCTCAATGTGTAAAGCTGAGCATATGCTCTTAGTCTCTGCAGTACCAGTGTCTGGAGTAAGGAACCAAGAAGGATTGATGTATGCACTGGTAAATGAAATTTCACAGTAAAATGCCAATCTGACAGTTGTTCTAGAACTGACTGCAAGAATTAGGAGGGAACCAACATATGCTTGAGCATCAAGCCTGAATGTTGTCTTTGTGGACTTGAGTCCTTTTACTAGATGTTCTTTGGAAATACTAATCAGCAGGAAAGAGGATTTTGTCAGAGCCCTGGTCATGGCTCAGGTTACACCTTTAAACTGAAGAGGGATACCCCAGAGGCTCAGCAAGCAGTGAAGACACCAAATCCCCAAGGTGGTAGTGCCCAAGTCCATCAAACGGCTTTTGTTAAGCAAGTGCTTGTTTGCCAGATGTTGAAGAGCACACGCCTGATTTCATTCTTTGGAATAAATCCATAAAATGACCACATGAACTCCTTTGTTGTTTCCCATAGCTTTTGTAATAACACAGTTCCTCTTAGAATGCCTCTTACTCCTTGAGTTCAACATTGATTGCACCTCCTGTAGTATAATTTTAACTCTAGCTGATTAAAATTACCTAGCAAAGGCAACTTGGAGGCATTTTAACCTGTAGAATTAGTGAAGAATGCAAATAATGTTCTGGCATAATCTTCCGTTTGTTATGCATGTGATGACAGTTACCTTTAAACATTGAGTTTCTCTTGAATTCACCTTTTCTTTGCCTTACCAGCCTCATTGGGCCTGTATTTTACAAAATATGTCTCCTTAGAAAACTAGTAATTACAGAAACTGCAGCAATAGTATTCGGCATTTATTGAAAAAGGTAATAGAGTAAAGCCTTCCACAGAAATAAAATCTGATATTTCCATACCAAAAGAAAAAAAAAATACGAATAGTTACATAGACTGGGAAAAGGCATCTTTAAATCCTGTTGTTGCAGAGGAATCAGAGACAGTTGTTCATTGTGTTTTTCATTCTCCATCACTTGCAAACATTTGGCAGTACTTAATTTTGCACCTGGGATGAAGATGTATCTTCTCTTAAATTCAGTGTAATACTGAAAGACCTTTAAACTTTCAAAAATAAACATAACAGCAATTGTAACAGCACCAGCATGGAGCATTTGTTTTACTCTTTTCAAGCAATGTACAAAGGAATGTTTTCCCCACTTCAGTTTGACTACAATGTCTTCTGACTCAATTTCACAGAAGTATCTGCTGACCCAGAGCAGTTCTTGGTTTTTTTGCTGTCAAGCAGTAAGTGTTAATTCATGTAGAAATCTGTGAAATATGAAGCAGAAGCAGTCCAGTTCATGTCCACTCCAACTGGAAATATCAGCCTAATAGGTCATGTTTTGTACTTGGCAGTATTGAAAGGCAAGATGTTTATATTTGGATGACCCAAAGACTTTTAATAATTTTTCATATTGTATATCCCTGAAGGAGGAATGCATATCAGTGCGTGAGCAACACTGGGTTCACAGTGGAAATTTTCCTTCATGGCCAGCTGAACAGAAAACACAGGAATATACTGAATCTTTCTCTTCCATCTCTGAGGGCTGTGATCCTGTTTTTTCTCATGCATTTCCTTCAGATTTTTCTATTCTTTTTTACTTGTATGTTTTGCTTGCTGCACACATTTTAGCAGATGCACAGGCAACAAGAAGTGATAACCCATACTTTAGCATATTTTGTTGTGTTTTGAAAGGTTCTTCTTAGTGAGAAGAAAGGAATAGTCTAGATGCTACTTCTGTTGATACAAACTGAAGGTCACAGGTTGTTAACCAGAGAGTTCTGATGGGACTGGAGCAGACAGCTGAGGGCACAGCAGTTGTAATCATGCTCCACAGAAAGGCCTTTGGGATGCTGCCCTGCTCCAGGTTCTCTTTTGGGGTGCTGGCATACTGCAGGGAATTGAAGCTGGCACTGTGTTCTTTCCTGGCTGAATATTCAGGTGATGAACACAGCCAAATTCTTCTCTCATTTACAGTGACACAACAGGTCTGTTGGTCCTGGTGGGGAGGGAGCTGCAGTGAAGTCTCTTATCTTCCTCTCCTGTCAAGTCTGTGTAGAAGTTGATGGAGTCAGCAGTCTGTGGGGTGATACTGAACCTCTGGCAGAAGGCCTGTGCAAGATGTGTAACTTGCATCACAGGAGATGCCCTTGAAAGATGGTTTATGTACAAACTCAGTGGGGAGTAAGTTCTAAAAATAAGCATACATCAAGAACATAAACTTACATATTTTGAGAATACTGGAGGGAGCACATGGGTGTCTGCCTCAGTTTTTATTAGTAGTGCCTTACATAGTATAGCAACTGCATTCATAGATTTCAAATCCACAGGGGCTTGGCTTGACCATCTAGTGTGCACAGGCTGAAAATGCAGAGTCTGCATTATTGCTTCTGCATCTGCTTCATGACTTCTTTTTGAGGTAACATATCCTTTTTAGAAAAATTTGCTCTACTTTGATCTAAAGCCTGTGTAATAGACTAATTAGAAAGCTGTTCTGTTCTTGTGATGTAGTGCCACTAGTGCTGTTCATTAGAGATGTTTGATCCAGAGTAGCTTTTACTCCAGTGGGAGAGAGAACAACCCAGTAGATGTTATTTTTGGAACCTGCTTTCCAAGATAGTTTGCTAAAACCCAAATTTTACAAGTGCTCTGACACACCAGAATCTTTCTTTGGGTCCAGTATGTTAGTGGAATAAGCAGACTGAGACTTGGATCAATTTGCTTAATGTGCCTTATGGAGTGTGACTCTTTAGAATTGCTTCTTGGCGAGTTTTTATGAAGGCAGAAGCTGTGGTCTGTAGTTTAGCTCAGCTCAGAACCCAATAGAACTAGACCATTAGATCAGGCACTTTTGGCTTTTATAGGTGATAGTAGTAAATGAGTAATGTACAGCCTTTTATTTCCTGCTGCACTGGCTCAATTAGCACATGGAGTTTGTTGCCACAGCTCGTTCTTTCAGATTTTTTAAGTGCATACAACCTTCAGACATACTTTGAATGTAAGCTTGCAAGACATCCTTTGTTTCCTCCTCCCCCAATAACTGGCAGCACGCTCTCTTTCTCACTGCCAAGGGACATACTGCCAGCAGAGAGAAGTGGAGGCTATAACAGAGGGAGATGAAGACAACGAAGGCTGCTGCTGTTGTAAGCCTGGGCACTTGCCTCACCTGCTGTCCTGTAACGCCGCCTTTAACCTGCGCTGGCTGACGTGGGAGATCACACGGACCCAGTACATCCTGGAAGGATACAGCATCATCGACAACAACGCCGCCACGATGCTGCAGGTGTTCGATCTGCGCAGAATCCTCATCAGATACTACATCAAGGTAAACTCTTTGGTGAAGTGCACTTTGTTCCTAGGCAGGTTTGTCAAATGGAATGCTGCTTGTCTATAGAAGAAAGAGCATTTGAAGTTTTTTGCTTTATGTTTATCCATCTGCACTACAGTCTGGCAGTCAGACTGACTTCATGTTAGATTATGGAACCATAGAATCATTTGGTTTGATCTATAGGTCATCCAGTTCAAACCCTCCTCCTACGGCCAGTTCCAACCCTATTCTTATGGAATAGGGTTAATTAATTCATGTCTCCCTTTGCTAAATTTAATTTTGATCACTTATACTTACAGTTAGTACAGAAATGGCAGGCATGCTTCGGTGGAGATCAAGAAGGTGAGTTACCATCCTGTAGTGATAAAATCAGACAAAGTGTTCTTACAACACTTCACTAACAGTTTGTTATTTCTTCTTGCCTTGGCCTGTGGGGCTGACATTTAGTGAATCTTAGAGAAATCCAGCACCAGGCTTGAATTTTCCCAAGAAAAAACATTTTACCTTTAAAAAGAACAGTTTTGTAAGCATTCCATGTTCTCAAGAAAAGATTAATAGAAGTTTTGTAAACGTCTCTTACTCTCAAAATAACAAGTAGTGTTTTTCACTTAATTTTCTTGTGTGTGTTTTCAAAATACTCTATCTCATCCAAAGGTAGTAGAAAAACTTCATACCATTTAACCAATCAAATAGCCATTAACAAAAAATCCTATAAAAAAGAATAGATTATTGAAAATAAAACCTTCTGATTTTCTAGAATTCGGAGTCTTTTCTCCTCATTCTATGCAACACAACAACATTGGCCTTTCCACTGTTTAATTTTATTTTTTTCTGGAAAAGAAAAGAAAGATATTAACAAACATGAAGTTCTTGGGAAACTTCTGAAGAGCTGTTTCTCAAATGTACTTTTTTAGTAGTGCAAACCCCCTTCTTACCTTCTGTTTTACATATATATCACAATGCATTTGAAGTTGGTTTATTACATTGATTACACATCAGTTCATTTACACCACTTCTATTATTGCAGTGTTATTAAGATCACAATAACCACACAGATACTAATTTGTCACAATAATTGAACCTTATAGTCTAGCAAGACATCTTCATCCTCTGCTAAAAAAATTCCCAATCCAGAAAATGAAGAATTTGTTGAGCTTTATAGTTTTCTACTGAAACAGCAAGAGCCAAGTGCTGCTTCCTGTGTCACTGGTACTGCCATGAAGCCAGTTGCTAAAGCTCCAAACCCTCCCTGACATGTCCTCTTTACTTATCTCTCTGCAATTGTAAAGATCTGTCAACTTCAGAGAGAGACATGTTGTAAATAAGTTAATCACCATTTTTTTGCAAATGAACCAATGTAGTAAAAACAAGCTCATTGCTTTACAAAGCTGCTTTGATCATGCAGTTGATTACTTCTGGGATTTCATAAATAATTTTGTAGGCAGTATGGCCTGGTAACCAACCTGCTTTTTTAATAAACTAATTAGAAATAAAACTGCGTGTGAGCATGATTTTTTCATTTTAGAAGTGATGTTTGTGGCTATAAATTGTTTTAAAGCAATGTAACTAAACTAAGAACAAAACAAAACAAAAAACCGACTCATCTTTAATGAGTATGTTGCTACAATTGGTTTGCTTTACTTTAAAAGGTAACCTGAATAACTGGAACATAAACTGGTGCAAGCTGGCAAATGACTCAGCTTTTGATGGGGAATGAGATTGAAAAAATCCCAATCTAAGCTGCAACGAAATCAGCATCTTACTAGTTTAAAGCAGTGAAGAATTTTGCTTTATATATTGGAACTGGTTTTGTGCCTTAAAATGAATTCATATAGGGAGGACTTGTGGGAAGTGTGAAGTTCACCACATGGGATGTAAAAACTTAACTGAAAGGGAGTTTAGAGCTTCTGGTTCTGGACACACCTGAGAAGCAGCTGACATAGGTAAAATGGCTTAGACAAACTTTCATCTCATGTGATACAGGTGTGGTTAGTTGATCCTGTTCTGAGTAGAAGGGAGTGGGTTAAATACTCTCCACATCACTGAGGTGTGCTGTGGCTCCATCTCCACTCTATGCAGAGTTCATGGGCACTACTGATGGCTCTGAAAGCATGAAAATCAAATCTCTTCTGGTTGGATTTAGCTGAGCCAGTATTGTTATATTGCACTGGCAGAGCTTCAGTCTCAGAAAGGTTGGTCTTCATTCTCAGGCTGTCTGTCTTTTTAATCTGTTCTCTTTTTAGGGAACGATGGACAGAAGATAATAATCCCTGTTGGCACCTTCAGTATTAGCCTGGGCTGGGGGCTCCTTCAGTGAAGGGAGGGTGCACTCAGGAATTCCCTTCTTTAGAATGTCACTTCCAAAAAGAAAGTTATCTGGAGATTTTCTCCTTGTATTTTTAAAGTAATTAGTTTTTTTCCATAAACAGGGGCTTTAAAAAGATTGGGTAAAATCTTTAGTACAGCCTTGGAAGATTATAAGATGTGAAAAGATTATAAGATGTATTAGATCAGCTTTTTTCCTGTTTATTTAATGCTTGCCTCCGAATAAACAGTATCAGACACATAGGTGAGAATTCATTCCTTTCCCAGCTCTTTCTTCTGGGGGAATCTAGATCAAGACCCTGTGCAGTTGCACTGTGAACATTTTAGAAGTCCTTCACACTTTCTTTTTAACGGTGTGAAAATAATTGTAAGAAGAACGATAGATAAGGTGGTATTCAGGTCACATAAAACACAAACTCAAAAACCACTTAGGCTGGAGTTTCTGCAGGAACTGCGCTTGCATTGCATTGAGCATTTGGAGTGTTTCTGGTTTATTCTCTGTATCTTACAAAGTTGTAAATATTTATGATATTGTTTCAGAAATACCATATAGCTGAGGATGTACTTGTGCATAAAACATATCTTGTAAGAGTTACCAAGAGCAGAATTTAATTAGGTGACAGAAGATTTTGTTGTTTCTGTGTCTGATTGCAAGTCTGATTTTTTTCACAGCTGAATCAGCTTCTTTGTAAACACAGATGAGGATAATAAAGAAAGCAAACTCTATCTCAAAAATCAACAAAGAGAATGTATGCTTTGTTTTAGTTCTTCTATCCTTCAAGAATAATTACTGTATTGGTCTTTTAAACAATGAGTTGCACTGAGCATCTTATTCCTAAATCATATTTATTTCATTTGCAGTTTCATTGAGAGCCTAGAAATGCATACATTTCTTATTATGGAAGGATATTTATTCCCCACAAATAAAGTGGGTCAGCTCCTGTAGCCCTTCTGCATATATTTTGAAATAATTTCCTGCCTAACTACTGTGATATTTTTCCCTTGTGCCTCTTCCATTTCTTCTCAATATATTCTTATTTAAACATCTTTTAGTATTCAAGAAGCCTGTGTATTCGTGAGTGCTGTGTTTTCAGCTCCTATTGTTTCTGCATGAATCTTTTTTAAGGAGTGTATTGTTCTCCACATGCCAAGAAATTAAGGGTCCACCCTGTCTGTATCTGTCTGACTTGTCTTTTTCCTCTGAAGCTTGATTCTTCTCTTACTTTTGTACAATTTGAAAAATAAACTGTGGAGAGCATCTGGGGTTTTTCAAAGGGTTGGTAGTGTTTCTGTCCTCTGTAATCCATCATATATTCATTTTATAAATTTATTTGCTTAGTACTATTTCCATTGACTGGGTAAAGTAGAGCTACATCATCTTCAGCCCTGTGTACTTGCTCCTCGTTTGCTTTTGTATCCAACTCTAAATTAATATTATAAAACATTATAATGAGACTTTCCTGATGATGGAACACACTGGAGCTTCTTAAGTTTCATATTCTTTTGAAAATATGGTCTAAGTTGTGTTCATATAGAATTTTTTTATTACTTTATTTCTTATTATTATAATGTGTCCAGACAGAGCGGTTAGAAAAACTTAGAAACTCAGGCACAGATATGAGATACGTGTGTTGCTGCTTTCTAATATTTATGTATTTGGTAAAAGAGCCCCTGCTCTTTTACCTCCCCCTTCAGTGCTTTAAAAGCAAATTCACTTACATCAGTTATCAGCTTTTTAACCCAACATGTAAGAAAAAATCTATTATTCTATACCTGCTGTATTGACAAATAACAGACTTGTTTCATACACCACTGCCTCGTTTCATCTTTGTGGCTAATAAAGAATTAAGAAAGCATCATCCCCAGAAAACAGTAAGTCTGCTGGGGAAATAAAGTGCCCTGTTTTGAGGATGGGATCATCTACTACTGTTTTTTCAAAACATGGCTAAGCTATTATTGATATCACCTTCTCGGTGATAGACTCAGAACCCCACTAATACTGACATGTTTGAAGGCTGGAACTTTCTATTCCTATCACTAAATTGATTTTCCTGGAAGGCAGAAGGATATTAAAAATACTACTACTTTTTCTGGTGTCTGCTATCAATATCAATTATTGTCATCTTTTTAACTTGAACACTTTTGTGAAGCAGTATTGATGCTGAGCAGTAAAATGTAAGAAATACATATACTATTGCAGTTCTTAATGGGTTTCTATTTGGCTTATTCTCTTCTGTGTAAAATATGTCTGCTTTAACCAGAGTTCAGAGTGACTAACATTTGCCCCTTTTATCAACAGAGTATAATATACTTTACAGCAAGTTCTCCCAAAATCCTTGACTGGATAAAAGATGAATCCATCCAAAAGATACTGCAGCCTTATGCAAAGTGGCATTATATTGAACGTGACCTTGCGATGTTTAACGTTAACATAGACGAAGATTATGTTCCGTGTCTCCAAGGAATAACAAGAGCTAGCTTCTGCAGTGTTTATCTGGACTGGATTCAGTTCTGTGCCAGGAAAAGGGTGGAGGTAGGTGTCTTTTTTTTTTTTTTTT
>VWZV01000437.1:167763-338730 GCA_013397155.1 Irena cyanogastra
TTTTTTTTTAGTAGTATTAGTTTTAGTTCTTGGGATATGAGTGAAGTAGTGCATGGCTACTCTTTTACTTGCTCAGGATTAGTAGAATAAAATTTATTTCATAAAAGCTTTTAGCTTTAATGTAAAAGGAAAACAAGTTTTGTGGAATTGTGGAATGGAAAAAACTGTTTTTGGAAACTACCCGTGTGCAAAAACTGGAGTATTAAGGAGCATCAGTCTTTGAATAAAGAACCAAGTCTTTACTGTGCAAATTTCCAACAATGTTAATTTCATGAGCTCTAGAAAGCACAGATATATCAAGTGCTCACAGACGTACTGCTAGAGCAGGCTCCATTCAGAGAATGTCCTCAGAGCATTACAGTTCTTTCAGTTGCCAGTGATTGGTACATTTGCCAAATGTCTGTGATGTCCGTGTATCCTTTTCATGTACAGACCTTGTAGTTAGCTTATATTTGTGTATGGTTGCAGGATGGTAGGGGAATGCATGGCACACTCCCTGCTGGCATAGGTCACCTCTGACAGCTCCTGACTCAAATGTGAACCACTCCGCAGAACCGTGTGAAACCGCTGCAGCTCTAGAAGGTCAAGGGCAGATGTGCAGCTGTCCATTCACATGCTCTGAGCCACTAAGATTACTGATGGTCAGCAGTTGTTTGTCAGAAATGCACTACTATATTTCCATGGAATACTCAAAGTAGCCCAGAGGGAGAGTACAGTTTCAAACAAGCATATTGCCTCAATCTAATTTTCTGATTATTTCTGATAGTGGCAAAAGTGGAGAAGTGTCCCTTTCCTGGCCACCATGTGCTGTATTTGTGCATTTTTCCACTCAGGATCACAGACTGCACGTCCCATTGCTGACCTTAGCTGGTGTAACATCACTGAATCTTTCTTGAAACATCACTGAATCTTTCTGCTTCTCTTTGGTTCCTTCTCATGTCTCTGATTCTGAGTACTATTCCACCAGTTCCCCTGCATATCATTATATTGATATTGTTTTCACTGAATTGTCTTCTGCGCCCTTTCCAAAACACCTTCTCCTACTGGGAATACTTCACTTCTTTTCTTTCTCACCTCCATGTCTCAGCTCCCAAGTTCTGACACACAAAGAATTGCACAGTGCTGGGAGAGCTGCTGTTAATTGATGCCTTTCCACTTGTTCTCTGGCTTAGATTTTCAAATTCAGTAATAGATTTAGGGATGGCAATAGACTTGAAACATGTAAGTTAGACTTCAAAAGGCAAATCAATGCCTGCACTGGTGCCACACACACATTTATCTTTTCGTTACATATTTTATCTTTGTTTTTTATTTCACTGGCTGTAGAGAAGCAAAGTTCATGTAGGAGGTGGGATAAAAAACCCAAGTTCAGTGTACACATAACCCAGAAAATCAATATGTTTTATAGAGGGAGTTACATTCTCCATTATAATTGGCTTCTGTTTTAGAGTCAAAGAAAGCTCTAAGAAATCACTCATTGCGTGGACTGAAATAATAATATGTATTCTCCTGAAGATTAACATGCGTGAGGGGTTGTTCTAGTTTTTTCCTCCTGCTTGGTAGCAAAGTCTTCTTTGTGAAAATTTCTTTAAAAAACCTCTCCTGAGCTAGTAAACATAAATGCAATATTCTGAGTGCTTATTAAAATGGGCAGTCAGTGTCATCAACCATTTAGATAGATATTGTTATTCGTTGAAAGTGTGTGCCTCTAAACTTTTCCAAAGATATTGTACTTCTGAAATCTGTGGTAAGGATTCATAGGAACTGTGTTCCATGAAAAGGGTTTTGGCTGTCTCCAATTGCAGTGTCTCCCAATAATAAGGAACCTCCTCCAGTTTAGAGTGTCAGATCTGGGAGGAGTGGAAACAAACAAAAACCCCACAATAAAACATCACCACCACCAAAGCACCTTTCCCTTGGGATCTCACTGCCTGAGAATGGAATGTTCTGTTTCCAGCCAGTGGGCACAATAAGCTTGTGTTTTTCAAAAATCCTATCTGTTTGATGGTTCTTGCTCTATTTAATTGCAAAGAATGTTTTGGTGTGCAGGTCCAGCTACATGCAAATGTTATGAATGTCACTATTTGTGGTGCTTTAAAATGTGATGTTTGCACTTAGAGTAATGTGCTAATCTTAAAACTTTGTAGCACCTGGACAGCGATGAGGATTCTCCTCTAGTGACGCTTTCCTTTGCCTTGTGTATACTGGGTCGGAGAGCTTTGGGAACCGCGTCTCACAATATGGCCATCAGGTAAACTTTAGGAATCCCTTTTCCCTCATGTTAAAAAAAAGACCTGTTTTTCTTTTTTCACATGATGTGGGATCTCAAGAGAAGTTTAGATCAAGGTGAAATTTCATTCCTACATAAAATGTTTTCTGTCATTCCTGGTCATCTTTTTCTTTGTGGTTGGCTAAATATAATACCAGTCTTTATTTTATAGGGCAATGCAGAATTTTTGATTGAAAGAATGGGTACTAATGGTTATTGCTTGTGTTCACTCATGCCTGGCTACTGGAATGCTTCCTCTGGCATTCCAGTAGAAGGAAGAAATCTACCAAAGAGGAAGAAACTGCTGCCATCTGAGTTGTAGTTAGCTAAATAATAATAGATGTGTAAGAGTTCTCCTTGGTATTCCTCAGGGGTGTGTTCCTGTTCATTGTGCCACTTCATGCTGGCAACTAAGGAAGGGAGAACCTCTCATCTCTTGAGGCTGCAGCTTTGTCTGTTCTCAGTCTACCTTGCTCATTCGTTCATTCATTCTAAGCACTTCTTCCTAGGAAGTCTGGTTAATTAAAATGTGCTTCATTGACATTCTTTCTAAATATGCTCTTCATCTTATATTTTCATTAGGGATTCTTCCATTTTCACTGGGAGTTCTGAGTTGTTTGGGTTTTACAGTATCATTTACACTGTGCTATAGATGAGGCATTTTATTAATGAAATAATGATTATTTTAATGGAGTTTAACGTCTCACATAATTTTAGGGGTTTATTAGATTATTTTGAACCCTCTGTGTGCACAGGAGTTTAGTAACAATGGAGAAGCTGAATAAATACAGCTTCTAAGTGACCTTGCTGTGTTGGCACAGAATGGTGAGCAAAGCTACCTAGACCTCTATCAACATACTCCTTAGAGAGGATTTGTCTTACTAACAAGCAAACAAAGACAGCATGTGTGACTTTGAATGCATTTTGTTAAAACAGTCTTTTTAAATATTCATTCTGGCTTTGTTATCTGTTGAGACATTTATAACATTTTGTTTCATGTCTTCCATGCAAAATGTTTGTGGCTCACGTGGCGTGTTTTTTGTTGTGCTGCTGATTTCTGCTTTCTAAAGTGGCTTTTGTCATCTCTTTTGTACTAGTCTTTGCACATTCCCTTCCTGTAGTAGTTTTCTTCTGGCTGCATTTCTTCTCCCTTCATTTCTATTCACTCAAATTAGTGTGATGTTAGGTAAGTCATTGGTATTTTTTAAATTGTCCTGGTTTTTTTGATGATCCAAATGTTAGAGTTTGGGGGCATGATGGGAAAGTTTATGTGCATTTATGATATTTGTTTGAGAAAAGATTAAAGTGCCTGCAATACATAGGTCACAGCAATATTAGTAATTCATCTGAAAATAACACAAAAGCTTCCTAAAACTATCATCACATTGCATGTACTTTCACTGGATCTTAAAATCTTCATTACAATGCTTTGGCTCTAGTACAGATAAAATAACAATGTCCCCTATTTGTACTGGCTTACATGGTTAGTAGCTAATGCCAAGGAATAATATTATCAGAGACTTTCCAAAGCTTAACATGGAAAGTATGAATGTTGAGGATAATTATTTGTACAGTGTTCTGTAAAGATTTTAACAATAATTTCAGGAGTCAGCTATATCATGTCTTTTCAAAATCTGACAAATATCAATGAACTGAATTACTTCCTCTCTTTTGATAAGTGGACTCTCCATATTTAAAAATACTTTTCTTGGGGAGAGAGGGTCTACAGAAAGGCAAAAACTAGGGTAGTCATCTGAGGTGCACAGGTTCTGTCACTTTTTTTTTTTATCTGTTCTATATAATCTTCAATTAAGCCCTGGTTTTCTTTTTATTAAGCAAGTGCTCCAGGGCAGTATCAAATCATTGTATTCTTAAAATGTATTTTGTGACATGAAAGGGACTAAGTGGAAGCTTCTGTTGGTATCTTTTCCAATGCTACTTCACAAAAGCTTTCCCTGGAAAAGTTTCACTGTGGAAAAACTGTGTCACTTCCCCACCTGGCTAAATTACCTGTAATGCATTTCCACTGTCAGAAGGATCTGGAGAAATAGAAAAGGAATCTGAGTAGCACAGTTGAAGTTACAAATTGCTGCAGCTACAAAATATAACTTTAGCTTGGTAAAATACATTTCTTCTTATCTTTCAGAATGTATATATCTTAACTGAAAAAACCAATTTAGTAGAAATTATTAACTAAGGAGCAAGGTGGATACCCTACCCCCCAATATCAAGACCTTTATCAACATAAATCCCCCAAATACATTCACCTGAGCATGAAGGGCACCCTACTTATTGCTTCAGACAGATCTGCACAACTTGTTTAAACACAAATGAGTAGTCAGTCAGTGAGACTCCAATAGGAATACAATTATACAGCATGCCAGGAGAAGGAGATTTGTCCAATGTGTGCAGTGCTGATGAGGCCAGAAGGAGATGCTCATGAGAATTTCTTCAGGCACTCCTCTCTCTGTGTTTGGCAGAGCAAAGCACCTCTCATCAAGGGCAATTTTGAGTGTTCTGCTGGTTCTTGCTCCCAGCTCTCAGACTGCTGCAAGTCTGCATTCAGTCACATGGGGGAGAGGCACTTAAGTTCCTCAGAAGCCGGAGGAACATTTCCTTGAGTGATGCTTCACAGTCCTTTTCTTTGAAAAGGTGCCATGATATTTTGGGGACCTTTCGGAGCCTACTGGTGCTGGAAGAGGGTTTTAGTTTTCTCAGGAATGCTCAGAGCAGGCAGTCCCACAGCCAGATGTGTGCATGAGAGGGAGATGTACCACATATATGAGGTTGGAACTAGATCATCTTTAAGGAGATGATCTTCCAGCCCAGGCCATTCCATGACTCTGGCTGTTGGGGTGTGGCTCATTTTGTCAGAGGTCAGGGCTCCTAACACATTCTGTCACGCTCAAATGCTGGATTACAAAAATACAGATTTACATTACTCTGGTAAGCCCTGAGAATTTACCTCGAACATCATCTCGGGACTTTCTATTAATTCTCTCTGTGGAGCATCTCATTGCTAGAGCTTTTGGGATGAGTTTGAGATGTATGGGCCAGGTAGGCATCGTACTCTTCTCACTGTATGAAGCGTTTCAGATGTTTGGTGGAAGCAAGCCAAGAATCTGCTGTGCTCTGCAGGTCATGTTTCATTCTCAGAGGTGACTATGCAGGTAGTAGGAAACTTTCTCTGGACTAAATCTAGTCCTTGCTCTGTCTTGGAGGAGTGACAGTCATCCAGCTGCTGTGCAGTGGAGCAAAGGTAATGTTACCATGGGCTATGCACTACAGAGTTGAGAGTCAAGTTTACATTGTGTATGCAAACTATCAATTTGCACTCATTTACACATGATTTTGTCTAATCTATTAATCAGCAAATGTCACTGTGTAAACCAGGATTTTAAACGCTCTTATATAATGTATGTAAATAATTATTCGCTGTACCTGTTCATGTAAATGTCAGTAGAAACCTAACATTAACACTAGATTACATAATAAATGCATTCATTAAGGAGGCAGAACATTGCAATGCAAATCACTTGCTCTTTTAAACTGTCATTAGGAGGTATCCTGCACAAAATGCAATTTGAAGAAAGACATGACATTACCATTAATTTATTCAAATGTGGGTGATATGTTTAGTTGTGTATTTGTTTAAAAAATTACAGAATTCAGCCACTAAAGCTACTAGTAAAGAAATATTTAGTAAAAATTTCAAATTTGGAAAAAATACAAAAATCTCTCAGTAAAGCATCTCTCATCAGATAGTTCTGACACTAGCAAGATTGGCTGCTCAGGTTCCCCAAGCTCAGTTTGGACAAAGGGTCATTCCAAGGAATACCTCTGCCTGGAGGAACTGCTGCTCACTTTGAAACCCAGGGAAGAAGCTGGTCCCACCTGGCCCTTCCCACCTCGTCAGCCCACTGCACTGCCCAGCATCTGAGGGAAGGGAAAGACACAGAGGGGGCACGGACCATGGCACCACAGGGCTGCTGCTGGTGCTGCACTGCTGGTGGGACTTCAAGCAGACAGTGCAGCTTGATGTCTGCCAGAGCTGAGCATGGCAGAAAAGTTTGACTCTTAGCTCACAACCACTGTCATCTAAAACACCCAATTAGAAGGGCTACCACTGAAAATATTTCAGGTGAACTGTGACATTCAGGTCATTACTAGCTCACAGACATGCCCGTTCCTTTATTCCTTAAATAAACCTACAGTTAACACTGGAGAAGGTCTGCAGATGCAAAATACACACAGAGATATTCACTAGCTCATTAGTCTGCATCCACACTATTTTCAGGCTGGCACTAAATGCTTTTAGTTTCAGCTGTCGGAGCAGTGTAAGGAGTGCAGTAGGAGGGAGTATTTGCTTTGGCACTGTTGCCCTCCCTCTGGTGTTTGTGGCACAACTTAATCCCCTCTTTTCTGCACCTTCATGGGGCTGATGGTTCCCACGCACCTACTAGTCTTGTTCTAAGAGAGCTTGCAGTTCTGACAGCAGCTTTTCAGGTTGTTAGCTCAGAGGGTTGGAAATGTTGCCAGATACCATAGTTATGTCTCTTACAGGCTAATGTTGTTTCTTTGACATGTAATTTTACCTTAACTTGTTTTTAAAATATTTTGAACCAGCCTGTAACTACAGCAATTACTAATTGAGGTATGTTAAAAGTGGAGCAAGAAAACAGCAACAACCTTGAGTGAGGCTTGAGATCAAAGTGGTTGAGAGTCAGGCCTGAGATCAAAGTGGTTGACTTTTACAGCTTCGTAATAATCTCATTAGTGTCTTCAGGAGAGAGCATAACAATGGGAAGAATAACGAGAGCTGTATCTTATATGGATTAAGGAAGCTGCACGTTACAGAAGTAATGGCTTGAGATAGTGTCACATTATAGGCAGAATGTACCCAAAAGCCTCATTACAGTTGTCAGGAGAATAAAAGATGCCCATGGTTTTGTGAATACAGCAATCTCCTCCAGACCGCTCTGGTGGAAAATACAATACATAAAATAATTGACTCTCAGCCTCTCACAACTACTGCCACCACTGATTTGCTCCTTACAGCAGTCATGTTTGTTCTTAAAAATCCCCTGAGTTAGAGAACTTATTATGCAGAGGGATGACAAATGGATGAGCCTCCCCTAAGCCCAGGGAGAGCTGTTCGTGCTTCCCCCCGCTGCCTCTGCTGATGCTCGGCTGCAGTTTGCATGGCTGTCCTAGTCCCGGCCGTGCCTTCAGCACATCCTGCTGTTCTCAGCAGCCTGTTTAGCTAGTGCTGGTGCCCATAAGGCACTTTGATGTGAATGCAAACTGTCTGTCTGCTCTGGTGTTCAGATTTGACTCTGAGAGCCTCCCAAGATCTAAAAACCAGTTCTCTCTCCTGCCTACTCCTCCCTTTGTCCCAGCCAACTTTTCAGAGCAAATCCAGGGAGTGTTATGTGGGGAGAAACTATACTACAGATCATCATTAGATGCAGAGTTCAGAGTAGCTTTTAATATTTCATCCTGGGAGGAATATTTAGGTATAGAAGGTTGGTTTTTTTTTTTGTTTTTTTTTTTTTCTGGGCAAGGATTCAGCTCTGTATGCTGATGTTGTCTGGTGGGTGGGCAAGTGAAAGGAGCCTGCCTGATGTGTAGCCTTTTCAAAGGGGGCAATAGTCACATATTTTACCATGCTGGCTGCACTCACTATTCTCCCCCCACTCTCCCAGCTGGCTTATTCTAAGGCTTTCCTAGCTATTAAGCAGGGTTTGAGTATATTATCATTCTCTGAACTGTGGAGATGATGGATTCAAAGTCAGTGGGGACCACGACTCAGTCCTTAAGGACACATAATAACTCCCACTGAAATCAGTGCTTGAATGTTTTGAAGATCTGAGTGTGCCTGTCTCACATAGGCATGTTTTAATACCTAACTTAGTACTAATAAATGCAAACCAGTTAAGAATTCATAAAAGTTTCTCTGTACTCCTTATGTTCCCAGCAGTGACAGCAGCCCTGCCTCTCCAGCTAGTTTTGGTCCCACTGATTAGTTGATTTGTATTACATGATGCTTTCATGGAGAAAATCAGTATCCAGCTGTTTCTCTGGTAACAACATGTGTATATCCACTTTAATTTCTAAGACATGCTACCTACCAAGAGCAAAATAAGAATGCCTTCCAGCTGAAGTTGGCCAGGCATTCTCCCAGTCTCTTCTTCCTCTCTGAGAATATATTGAAAAGATTTTTCTTCTTTTTTATAAAATAATTAAGAAAGCTCAATTATGTGGAAAGATTATGTGTTCTCTAGAGAAAGGCTGGGCAGTAATGAAAACTACTAACATCTTAATACAGCTTCTCCCCAGAGTCTTTACAATCTAAAAGATCAACTGTTGTAAGAGTGAGTAAAATCTTAGCAGGTAGATGAAACCCACCATGTCCTGTGGGTTTGCAAGATAACCCTGTTTTTAATAGATGGTTCTGTTTTCCTCAATTTTGACATCACTCCTTCAGAGCAACATTGGCACAGCCAGTCACCTACAAGCATTATACAAGTGACATGGGAATCTTGTAATTCAGGATGCAGATCAGAGCTGAAGACTGATTGTTTCCCTTCACAAAGCCCTTGTGCAGCCATCTTCTAACAACTACCTGATTTTGTGGCTTTTACCTTGTGAGTTTATCTAAGGTCTGGGTAAACCATCATGCAAGGCCAGGCAGAACTGCCTACATCTAGTTTCTTACATTAGAAAAAAGAAACCTAGTGTGTATTTGCTTTAGGGCTCATTGTTTCAATAGGAAGCACCTGTTGGTTGATTCCTGCTCTCACCTAGTTTGCTGAACAGTTCTGAAATTTAGTATTCTCAGTATATCTGCTTGAATGTTCACATTTAGGTTTGAGTGTTGCGAGAAAGGTCTTGGATTTCCTGAAGGTATTTTTTTCTTTTATTATTTTTCCATTACAAGGAGAAGTGCTAACAGCACTGATCAATAAACTTTCAAATAAAGCAGCTTCTGCTGGCTGCACAGGGAGTGCAGCTGGCACTCTGGCCTGGTCTCTTTGGCACAACTGCAGAGAAGCACCACCCTGAGGCACCCTGTGACTCAGTCACCCATCCCGAGGACATCCTTCTTTCTGGGTGCCCCATTCATCTCATGGCCAGTCATTTACACAGCACACAGGAAAACTGCCTCTCCCAAGGACTGTTTTTTTGCCAGAGAAATGTGATGTGACCCCTGCTTTACACTTAGTGCAAGCCCTCGCCCTGGGCCAGAGGGTCACTGGCCACTGCCAGGTCAGCATGAGGCTGGTGACTGACAGATCTGGCTTGGAGAGATGGGAATGACTTCTGGGAGTGACTGCTGCCTTTCTCTTACAGCTTGGACTCTTTCCTTTATGGGCTCCATGCACTGTTTAAAGGAGACTTCCGGATAGCAGCAAAAGATGAGTGGGTCTTTGCAGACATGGATCTGTTGCATAAGGTTGTTGCCCCAGCAATCCGAATGTCTCTGAAGCTACACCAGGTAGGGTATTTATTTATGTATTTATTTTTAACATTTACTATTGTGTCTGTTTTCTTAGGAAAATGCAGGATACCTTAGCAAGAGTCCAAAGGAGAACAAAAAAAAAAAAAAAAAAAAAGAGGGAAATTGAGTACTTGCCACCTTTTTCTAAAAAAAATCATTTACCAAGATGGAAGGGTTTGGCATTTACTTATTTTGCATTCGCTTAATTTTCTTTTCTGAACCCTCTAGCTGCCCATTTGAAACCACTTTGCAGAGCTTCACCCTGCATTTTTCATCAAAAGAAACCAGAAAATCTTGTCATATTTTACTTGTGTGGATACAACAAAGGTGGTTTCTAGATTGAAAGGAAATACATTGATTATGCTGATTTCACTGCTAATTTCAGGTCAGGCTCTGTATAGCTTGGAGTTGATTTTGTTCTTTTTCCCAGAGTTGATTGCTCTGGCTCATAATGATTTAGTATCATATGCTTTTATTATTAATGATATTTATAATTGTTCTGGATGTTACTGAACTGCTGTAAATTTGTATTTGATTCTTTAATACAAGAATTTTATGATGTTATCGCTGGCCGTGGTGCTGCTGGATGAAGTTTCAGTATTGTGGTATTTGCTGATTGATTCCCAGTCTGTGCTGTTGTTGGTGGGGTTTTGTGAATAAAAATAAGAATTTCCACAAGAACTGTGGACTGCCCTAGGTGATATCTCTCTCCAACTTACCCAAAAGCTCTGCCTCCGATAGTTTCACACTTCATTTAAAAAAAAAAAAAAAAGGGTAAGCTGGTATTCTTCGAGTGTCTTAGTCCAGCATAGTGATGAGATCAGAACAGGTTACAATAAAACTGAAATTGTACCTTTCTATATCACTGTTAAATGAACCTCCCAAAAGATACTCTTTATGAAGTGTCAAGTCACTTGGAGGAGGCCAGCTGGCAACTGTTTGGAAGCCAGTATTTTGTTTACTGCCAGTAGTATTTGTGCTTTCACTAAAGTACCTGACCTCTTCAATTCTTTTTCCTGTACGACCAGGACCAGTTCACGTGCCCGGATGAGTATGAGGACCCAGCAGTTTTGTACGAAGCGATCCAATCCTTTGAAGAAAAGGTTGTGATTTGTCATGAAGGGGACCCAGCCTGGCGCAGCGCAGTCCTGTCCAACCGGGAGGAGCTGCTGACTCTCAGACACGTGGTAGATGAAGGAGCAGATGAATATAAAGTTATCATGCTCCACAAAAGCTACCTGAGCTTCAAGGTGATCAAGGTACATATGCCATCTTTCTAATATTGCAGTAATTTAGGGCTGTGGTAACCAGTACTATTTCGGAGTGGCCAAAAGGAGAAGTTAATTGTAGTTTTTAAAGTAGGGACTGGAGGCCAAAAGAGCTCTCTTCAGTTGACTTTCATTTTGCACCCAGGTTTGTGTCTCTGAAATAACATTCCAGGCTTTACCAGGGAATAGCTGCAGAAGTTCATAAAAAGCTGTTGGTGCAAAGACATGATGTGTTTGCACACTCAGCCACTGCCATTCTACTTAGATCCTGTAGTTCTGCACTTTGAGTAGCAAATGTTTTTGCACGATCTGCATGATTTTAACCCACCTGCAGGTCAACAAGGAGTGTGTCAGAGGGCTTTGGGCTGGCCAGCAGCAGGAACTGATTTTCTTACGCAATCGTAACCCGGAGAGAGGAAGCATCCAGAACAACAAACAGGTGTTGCGGAACTTAATTAATTCTTCATGTGATCAGCCACTGGGATATCCAATGTATGTTTCCCCCTTAACCACCTCGTACCTTGGGACACACAGCCAACTGAGGAACATTTGGGGGGGACCTGTCAGTTTGGACAACATTAAAAAGTGGTTCAAATCCAAGTGGTTAAGGTAGGTGTTAAATTTTGGCTATGCTGGTAAGAGACCCTGCAGTCTCAGTTTCACTGTATTTTCTGTTAAAAGAGAGTAATTATGTATTGTTATCTATGAGTAAAAAAATTGATTGCAAGTAACTGAGAATATAACAAAATAGTGCTGCAAATAGAACAGAAAGAAAATCCATTAACTCATTCATGACAAAGCTTTCTACATGTTCAACAAGAGTCACTCAAATCACACAGCACTACAGACTCTTCCCTTATTCCATGGAATTTTACTGCTTATGCCATCTAAATAAGGGTATCTTTTCTGTAACTCTGAACATGAGTAAATGTGCTGGTGGATTTTGGTGAGTTATGTTCTGAAGCTTTGGCAGATAGATATTCACCCCCAACTTATTGTTCTTGACCAAAGCACACCTAAAAATGTACTTGCTATTCACCAAAACTGCCTGACTTCCCCTAGCTATGCATGATAGTAGCTGACACTGCATCTCCCACTCCTACTTGCACTTTTCACACAGCAGTAACTCCCTTGCTGCATTCCCTGCCCTGTTGCCACTGTGGCTGAGGAAAGGCAGGGCACCATGGAGACACAATGGGAGCCAGCTTGCATACCAAGACTATGTTAAAATGTCAATATTTTGTCTAATGGCTTAACATGCTAGTTTCCCACCATGCAGTCCATCCCTCTGAGTTCCTGTTTGCTACTTGGTTACCTCATGCAGAAATTAATCTTGAAAGACCACTGTAACATTAGATAAAGAGACTAAGGTATTTCAGGGTTGCAAAGCCAATAAACACAGACAAGGGTCATATACAATTGGCTTGTGTCATATACAATTTTGTTCCAAGGTTATCACACCCATCATCTTTGCCATCTCATAAAATGTCCAAAGACCTGCAGTGGTGTGAGAGAGAACATTCTTTGAGGGCACGTAACACTGGTGACACAAATTTTCATGTGCAACAAGTGGCTGACCCTGTGTGTGTTCCTGCAAACAGAATGCGAAAGGACTGCCATGCAGCAGCTCACCACGAGAGAGGCAATGTTGAAGAGGTGGATAGTGCAGGGGGGTCTTCATCTAGCAACAACTCCACAGGGAATTCAAGCCAGAACAGTAGCTCACAGCCCACCAGGGATGGAACACCTCAGCTGCAAACTTCATCTCAAGAGGTCCACCAGCGGGCAGGTATTTGCACAATTTACTTGCCTTGCTCTGGAGTCTTCTCCTGGGGGGTCCCATGGGCAGATGCTTTTTGGGAGTTCTCAAATCCAGTGGAAAACTAATTTTAGAAAGGGAGTGCAATTTGTCACTCCTAATGACCAAGAACACATAGGAGATGGCTTCCTGATATTGTTCCAGGTATTTACTGGGAGGGTGTAACACAGAAGTGATTCACCAAAGGTTCCACTGTCAAAGTCCATTATGGGTAATTTCTGGCCTAGCAGGTGCCACTAAGAATGCCAGAATGAGAAATGCAGATGGGAGGGAGTGTACGCACGCAATGCGGGGAGCCTGTACCATGGTGAACTCTCTGCTTATTGTTGGCTGGGAACAACAGAAAGCATGAAAAATCTTAATTATCTTGGAAGAACTGTGACAATTTATTTGAGGAATTGGTTTGGCTGCTCATCAGTGCATGTGGAGAACAAACAAATGGAAAATAGCTTCTTATGTCTATATAGCAGTTACCAAGAGAAAATTAAATGTTGCCAATCATTCTGTCAACTAACAGCTGAGCCCTTCTCAGATTACGGCTTCAAAAATGCTTCAGACATACTCGCAAGGTGGAACTAGTGGCCTTTTCATTGGAAATGTATGTTAAATAATAAGGATAAGCAATTGTTTGGACAGTCACATCCAGAGGGTAGTGGTCAATGGTCCAGAGTCCTGATGGACATTAGTGACAAGTGGTATCCCTCAGGGGTCCATGCTGGGACCACTGTTATATTACTCATTAATGACATAGACAAAGGGATTGAGTGCACCCTCAGCAAATTAGCAGATGACACTGAGCTGAGTGGTGCAGTTGACACACCTGAAGGATGGGATGCCATCCAGAGGGACCTGCACAAGCTCAAGAAGTGAGCCCATGGGAATCTCATGCAGTTTAACAAGTGCAAGGTGCTGCACGTGGGTCAGGGGAATCCTCGGTATCAACATAGGCTAGGGGATGAACAGATGGAGAGCAGCCCTGTGAGAAGGATTCAGGGTGCTGGTGGATGAGAGGCTGGACATGACCCAGCCATGGGCACTTACAGCCCAGAAAGCCAAACGTGTCCTGGGCTGCATCCAAAGCAACATGGGCAGCAGGGCCAGGGAAGGGATTCTGTCCCTCTGCTCTGCTCTGGTGAGACTCCACCTGCAGTGCTGCATCCAGCTCGGAGGTCCCAGCACAAGAGAGACATCAACTCATTGGAGCAGGTCCAGAGAAGGGATGCTAAGATGATTACGTATGAGGAAAGGCAAAGAGAATTGGATTTGTTCAGCCTGGAGAAGAGAAGGCTTTGGGGTTACCTAATTGCAACTTTCCAGTACCTGAAGGGAGTTTACAAGATGGGAAGTGACTTTTTACAAGAACATGGAATGAACAAGGGGGAATGGCTTCAAACTGAAAGAGGGTTTAGGGGTTTAGTTGGATATTAGGAAAAAAATCTGTACTGTGAGGGCAGTGAGGCACTGGGACATGTTGCCCAGATAAGTTGTAGATTCCCCATTCCTGAAAGTTTTCAAAGCTGGGTTGGATGGGGCTTTGAGGAACCTAATCTAGTAATAGATGTCCCTGTCTACAGCAGGGAGGTTGGAACTAGACAAGCTCTAAGGTCCCTTCCAATCCAAACCATTCTACAATTCTAAGTTTGCCAGTGGGTCACTGTGAGATCTACCACTGTGGGATCTGGACTTGTAATGTAAGGCAAATCAACTCTACATTTCAACAAGTTTGTGGTATTATTGTATAATTAAAGCAGAAAACTTGAGGGGTTTGACACTTATTTGTTTCCTGTTAGATCATTTTGACCTATCATTAAAGATAATGCACAGGACTGGAATAAATCTTGCCCTGAATATAAATCACATTGCAAGAATAAAATAACTGCAGCTTTTAATTGTGTCTAGAGTTAGAGGAATCCCCATGTGCATACTCATAACTTGACACAACAGTAATCAGAGTAGCGAACTTAATTGTGATATAATGATCCTGAGCATACCATACAATAAAGTAAGTTAATCGTGAGTTGTTTAAAAGAACATATTGATTGGGGGCTCAGAAAAACATAATTAAGAGGGAAAGTCACACTTAGATAAAAGCAACTTTGCTTTTGTTAAGACATGCACAACAAATCCAAGGAAATGGTAGCAAATGGAAATCCATATTCACTCCTAAGATACTGTAAAAAATGAAACAAGAGGAATTTTTTGGGTAGGGCCATTAGGGACAAAAAGATGAAAGAGGGCTTGTGGCTGTTTATTTTTAAAGAGTATTTAGAAGCAAAAGAAATCCTAGCAGTGGTCTTGATCTGTCACTGTATAGAAAGGCAGAGTTGCCAATATGCCATATGTGGAAATGAGAAAATAAATGTCTGCTTTATATTGGGAAAAAACACAGATAATGTATTTCTATGATCTGATCATGAAACAGTTCCTTCCATCCTAAGAGCTACAAAGAACATGAAAGAGTAGCTATCAAAGCTATACGCTTAATTGAGCAAAGCCAAATGACTCATTCAAGAAAGGTTTTAAGAGAACTGGTTAAAAAAACAAGTTCTGTTCGATCTTCAATAACTATCAGGACATCAAGGCAATACCACAGCACTGGAAAAGAACTTAGGCTATGCCTGTTAAAAATCATAATACTGTTGTCCTGCCATGTACAGTCCTAGTGCCCTAATTTAAGGACATTTTTTATTTGGAAGCACTTCAAAGAAGAGCCAAAATATGATCAAAAATTCTGGGAAATACATCCTGTATTGAAAGATAAAGTGCTTTCCAGCTTTTCCATCTTGGCATTTTAAGAGACGCCTTGATTGTAGTCTGTAAGTGTTTACCTGGGCAACAAAAGGTGACCAAAGACCATTGGTCTGAGCAGACTTGGATGTAACTAAAAAAATACAGATTTGAAATCAATAACACATTTTTAATATTAAGAGAGTAAATAAGTAGTGAAACAAGAGACTAAGTGTTAATGTGGATTCTCCATGACTCGAGATGCTGGATGCATTTTTAGGAATGACAGTAGCAATTAATAAAACTACACAGGAATTAATTCTGGGAAGTTCCACGGCCCATACTATATAGGACAGCAGACTAGATAATCATAGCAATGCCTTCTAGATTCATAATCTGTGCATGAAATGCATTTAACTTCTTCATATTTCATATTGAGTTTTGCAGCCTGGTACCACTGAGTCTGCAAAATGCAATGAAAGCCCAATATAAAAGTGCGACCAAACTCAGGAGCATTGGAAACATGTGGGGTTCTCCCCCAAAGTTACCTTATTTCATGATGCAGTTTGTAGAACAGCCTTTGTTTTTCTAAGCGTTTTCAGGGACAGAGTTTTTTAGGCATAGATGCAGGTGGTCTCCTACCCAATGCTCCAACCACTGCATTTGGGATGACTATAGAATACTTCTGGACAGGGATCAGCTTCGCAATTTAAATCACAGATGTTTGGCCACGTTGGCCACGGTGCAAACTAACATACCACAGCCCCTCTGTTCTTAATTCCAATCCTTTCTTTTTACTTAAGAAAAGTAGCCTATTGAAATAACCATCAGATGTAGAAACCAAAGCAGTTAAGCAGAGCCCCAGGGTTTGAAGAACCTGAATCCCTGTGGGGGCCAAACGTGCGCACAGCCACGGACACGGCAGCCAGGCCTGGCGCCCACCACAGCTTGTGAAGGACAGAGAACAGTGGCAGAGCAGTACACGGGGGCCATGGAATCACAGAATATCCTGAGCTGCAGGGGACCTACAAGGACCATTGAAGTCTAACTCCTGGCTCTGCAAGGACCACCCCAAGAATCACATCCTGTGCCTGAGAGTGCTGTGCAGGAGCTTCCAAGTGCCATGTGTGTCTGTCCCATCATTCTTCAGCAGAGATCTCGGGGCTCTTATTACTTAGGAAAATTATTTTTTTATTGTTTGGAGTATAAAAGTAGAGCTAAAGATACATTGTAAATGAGGTGTGAAAGTGTCCAATACTTGCCAAACCAACTAGGTTTTAGTGAGCTCCAGTTAGGTTAGTTAGTCCAGCTCTGCTCATCTGACTCTGTGCCAAGTTACCTAAATTCTCTTTGCTTCAGCACTTGAAAAATGGGGATAATGATACCAGCCTCTGAAAAGCAGGTCTGTGGATGTAAAACTTCATGTTTCAGCCATATGATGTAAATGGCTTGGATATGAAATTCTGCATTGCTGGAACCTGCATGAATTCAGCAGTCATGCTTTTAGAAGACAGTGTGAGATTTATATTTCTTTATGCCAGCAAAATTTCAGTATTTGGAGGAATTCGGGTATTGGGGAAAACCAAAGCAAAAAAAAAAAAAATTACCAACAGCCTGGAAATGCCTGCCAGAAAAACTTGTTTCTGTGTTGATGGCTCTCAACAGATTTCCTGGCATCAACTCCCCACCCTACAGCTATAGCTAGGAAACCAAAATGCCAGCTTGTGTTAATGTTTGGAGTTTCCTGGAGAGCAAAAACAACCAAGCAGGAACTCTCGTGACTGGGTATTTACACAATTTGCTGTGTATGCCTGGGTTATAGCCTTTCTACAGAAACAGTGAACTCTGCTGAGGCCTGTGGCATACACCAACCCATGGCAGAAGGCCTGGGTATAAGCAGGCCTCTGGTGGGTTCACTGGCCAGTATTTTATGATTGATTTTCATTCTATAGCGATTTAAATACACAAGCATAAGAAATACAGAAATTGTTTGCTTGAATGACAGAAGGTGTTGATATACATGTTAAATATGAGGATGTATTTGTGTAAGAATGATTTGTCTAGGCATATCAGAATAGCTTAGCTAATCTGCTTCCTGTATCCAGTGGTGGTTGCATTGACATGCTTCCCAGAAAGGGACAAGAGTCGTATGTGGGTCTTGTTCAGACTTCTAATAGTGTATCCTACCAAAAAGCATTCACATCTTTTCAAGTCTATGATGTACTGTAAATGTCTCTCTTGGAACTCAGAGTTTACTGTTAGTCTTAAAAAATGTCCTGTGGCTTGAATGTTGTATTCTTCCACTTCACTGAATTTTCAGATTCTCTCTCCCCATATGCAGGAATAATTCTTTTAAATGTGCCATTGTTTTAACATACAGACTTTTGGTTTTATTGTTGCATTTAATTATACCAAGCCATTTGAGGTGGATATTCAACATTCTATTAGTGTGGTTGTCAAAGGGGAGCAGAGTTACAGCAACACTATGCTCAGTCATTCACTGGGCTGATTAAACTGTAACATAGCAGAACATTAGAGTGCTTTGCTTGGGGTCTCCTCTTATTTCCCTGTCTTTTGACTCAGTGCACAACCTCTATAGCTATTTTGACCAAACTCAGAACACCTGTACTGGAAAACACAGGAAGATTCATAGGTTCAGGAGATCGTTACTTTTGCTGTTCTTAGAGTTCTTATGATAATAAAACCAGTGGTAATATGCCAACAGTAATATGTACATATGGGACACTGTCAATAGCATGGAGTTCATCAGAATGCCACTTACTTAAATATATTAATCTTTCTTTTGAAGGCAGGAGAAAACCCAGGAGTCAGTCTGTCCAGGCACACACTCCTTTAAACCAAAGGCCCCCTGCTTCAAGTCACTCTGGACCAATTGTAGAAGGCCGGCAGCCTTTCATCCAAACATCTACATCTGCCCACGAAATTGCCCAAAGGCTTTCTAGTAGTCAGCTATCATTCCACAACTCGGCGACATCTGTGTTTTCTCAGTCCCCTGCTGTTCCTGTTGCTGGCCAGCTGACTGTGCAGGACCGAGCTGCAGCAATGCTCAGGTCCAGCCTGGCCTCTTCCACCAGCTCAACTCTCAGCCTGCTGTTCGGTAAGAGAAGTTTTTCAAGTGCTTTGGTGATTTCTGGGCTCTCGGCTGCAGACGGAGGCAACACGAGTGACACGCAGTCATCCAGCAGTATGAACATTGCCATGGGGCCATCTGCCAGAGCAGCAAGCCAGGCAGCTCGGGTAAGGCTGAAGCTAAAACAGCAGTACTGAGTGTGAGTTCTGTGCTGCTTGCCTGTCTGGTTTTTAACTGTCCTCTCCACGACTGGGTTTCTTCCTTCTCAGTGGTCAGAAAACAGTTTTTTCCAAAACAGTGTTGAGATTTTGGTATTTTTTTTCAATTTTGCTGCATCACAATGAGACTATTTAGTATTAGTGTGTCTATGAGAGTGTTTGTGAGTAACTGATGGGGGGCTGTTATGCACACACATGAAATTGCAAGTTGGGGCGAAGTAGTTTTCCTTTCACTCAAAACAGGTACTTACATCTCCAGTTTCTGCAGTCCAGGTGATGAGTACCATCATAGCAGACTAAATGGCTCCTTCCTTGCCTGCTTGAAGTCCTATGCAGTGATGCCTTGAGAGGCTGACCTAGAACAGAGACTAGGCAGAGTTAGAAGAATAAAGTAGGTATTTATTAGAAGGCCTTAAAGGATACGCCTTGGGCAGTACAAGAGCCTGTCCAGGGATACACCCAAGATGGACCTAAAATGGTCACAAAATGGATGACTAGTCATGAGGTTTCACACTTATAAATATAAGTTTTTGGTCATTTGCATATCGGGGTTAATTGTCCAATTACAGCTTTGGGTTATGAAGTCCCATCCTCCCTGTCTGCTCTGTTCAGTTCCCTGCTTTTTGGGCCTGAAGCTTTTAACAGTTGTCCTGGGTCTCAAGCTGGGAAAGGATTGTTTTGTCTACCTACCCTGTGAAGAGAACTTACTAACACTTAATATGAAGCTCAGAGCTACACACTTAGGCAGCACAGAATCTCAAAAATATGAAAGCTAAAACTTAAGGCATCAGCAGGACTTAAAATTATTTTATCAGTAGGGAAAGGAACCGTTTACCCTGAATAGTGCACTTATTCTCTCTCTCTCTCTGACCAGAAATTCAATCTAAGATCTGAAACCTTGTTGCTCAAAGTTAGTCAAAGGAATCCTGTACAAAATATTTCCCAAAGGAAACCAGCATGCTCTGTGATTAAGCATTTTCTAATAGCAAAAGACTACACATGAAAAACTTTCAGCCTTCCTCCCAATATACTTACAGTTTTATTCCTATCTTCCCTGAAAAATTCAATTCACATTGTAGAATTACTGTTTTATTGTTTATTTAAGTGTATTTATTTAACTTTGGTTGCCATCCATTGCTGCCCTGAATTTTGAAAATTGATCTCAACATCAGAAAGCAGAAACATGAGAAGATGGACTAGAAACAAAGGTTGACTTCAATTAGACAACATAATTAGACAGAGTTTTGCATTTGGCCTATCAAAATGGAAACCAAACTGGTGACAGGGGAAGACTGGGGATATTAGTCCCAAGGACTTTTCTGTTGCTATGTCCTGAACTGTGTATAATTTCCTTAGCTTCCAAAGAGTTCTCCAAACCTCAAGTGAGAAAAGCTCCTTGGCCTGTGCGTATTTTGCTCTCAACCCAAAAATACCACGTGTGGTACAGTTCCTTAGAGTTTCACCATGAACTTAACAGGAGTCAACTGAATGTTACTCATCTGGGTCCAATCCTGCTTTGTTGCAGTAACAAGTATTCATATTTCTACACATACAGCTCAATATATCCAATGAGAAGGCACAATTCCAACTCTCAGGAGTTCATGGCCTAATTTACAAAAACTCAGCCAGTCTGCGATACTGAGTACTTAATGGTAGGCTTCACCTTGTCAAATTTTAAGCTATGTAAAATTTGGGCATGATGTCTCAGTAGGTTGTTGTTGAGGCTTCTCTTTTCAGTGAAGAGTCCTTCATCCACATCATCCTTGGAGCTATTAGGAGGAAATTCTCTCCTGGGAGACTTGTATCTCTCTGCCAACCATGGTAGCCTAAATGATACAGCAAGACCACATGATGAAATTTAGATGAGGTGAATCCTGGCCAAAGTGACTGCTCGGAGTCCAGGTGCCCATTTGATTGAAAGCAGTAAAGAGGAAGCGTTTCATGTCAACGTTCACACAGCAAAGTTCTGGAATGCTTTGATCCTAATGGACTCCTTACAGTGGGGTAGCACTGCGCTTAACGTTTTCAGACTTGATAATTGCATTCCAGTTTTGATGAAAAGGTTTCTTTTTAAGTTGGATTTAAAATTTGGTGTATAAAGCAAGCTCCAGAGCAACCCCATTTTAACAACTTAGAAGTCAGCCCTGCTTGAAGCAGCAGTTTGGACTGGATGACCTCCAGAAGTCCTTTTCAATCCAAATTCTTTTACAGTTCTCTGTACATGTACATCTGTGATACTAAACCTCCAGCTCCTGGTCTGCTTTTCCTTCCAAATTTATGCGTTACACAAAGTGTGACAAGTACCTCTTCAGAACTCCCTTGTGAATAATGCATGTTAAGAATCCCATGGAGATTCACAGAATGACATCCCTACGTCAATTTTTAAACTTTTCTCACCCGTCACTTCAAAAAATAGCTGAAGTGTTACTTAGAAATTTCCTAAACTAGTTGACTTTTTCTTTCTTACTTTCCAGCAAGTCACTGAGACCTGTGAAGCAACAGATGCTACGGAACCAAGACCCCAGCGGGAGGCGGGTCCGGCCCATGCGCTATTCATGAGTCGGAACCTGGAGTGCAGAAGGGCCAGCCAAGAAGATATGGCCCTGGAAGACACTGCTTCTCAGCAGAGCCTGTCTGAGGAGCAGTAAGGAGCATTCCTAGCACAAGGGCCACGTGCTTCTTAGCACTAAATACAGACAGAGTTAGGTCAGGAAGCTGCACATGGGTTTAGGTTCTTTCAAATGTAATAAGCAACCTTCAAATGTTTATTTTTCTAACTTCCACACAAGAATATTACAGGGCAGATGTTCTTCAGCTAATGGCCTTGGCATGGGTAGGGTTGGAAGATATCCTAAAAAACACACAGTGCCACTTCATCTCAGGTTCTTGTAAATCCTAGAACAATGAAAACAACCTGTTTAACGTTCCTTCCCCTGGAATGGTTAGAATTACAAACAAATACAGTAGGAAATATTAATACAACTCAGTGAAAAGCACACAAAAGACATCTCTTTCCTGCCATAACTAAACAGCTGATTGCATGCAAACTAATTGAAATTTGGTATATAACACATAGGAAGAAGCAAGTAAGAACAGAAGCAATGAATACATAAAAGGACAGTACAGTGTCCTGTAACATTAGAGCTAAATCTGATTTCTTTTTTCCAACAGCAAATCTCATTTTTCTTTGACATGTTATGCAGGTACTAATGCTGAATAGCAACACAGCATCTCAGACGGATATACTGCATGCAGCCATACTGTGTGAACGAGCCACGCTACACCAATTAACAAAAGTCAAGTGTAAGAAGAGAGTATCCAGTGCATGGAAAGTCTTCAGAGCATATGATGCACCTTTTTTGCAAAGCAGCTTTGCATAAATTAGGTATTATCTTGTGCTCCTGTTTGGTTTACAGCAGTGTTTCTCGAATTCTAAGCAACAGTACACTTAGGAGTCCCAAAAGGGCCATGGGGAATCCTCCTCAAGGACAGAAAAGTGCAAAGCAGGCTGTAATTACTCTCTGGAAGTGTTTGTGTTAGGAAGGGAACAGCTAAATATCTTTAATGGCTGGACACAGCTCACTGTCCATAAACACTTGTAGCCAGTAATTACAAAGCCTTCTGATTTCCCTCCCCCGGAGAAAACTGAGCTGCTGCCAGTAAAGACAGATAATACAAAAAGGGAGGCCATGCCTTCACAAGGTTTGAGAAACACCAATTTACAGGAATGCATGACTACTTTGAAACCCAAAAGGCTACAACAAATCCTTCCTCTACTATAGAGTCTAATCAAACACGCGTGTGGTTTTTTTCAATTAAAAAAAAATTGCGGCTATCAGTGTCTTGCTGTTCCTCTTTACTGTAACTACCATAGATTGTTTCTAAATCTCAACACAACGATGTGCAGCCAGGCTGTCTTGTCCCAATTAACAAGATTTAACAAGAGATGCTGTAGCTAAGTCTCATTACTGTTAGGCAATACTCAGTTGCATTCTGAGCTTCCTACTGTGCCACACTTCAGATCTGAGTAGTAGAACTAAATAAGACTGAGTGAAAATAAAATGATCCAAGTATGTTTTGTGTGGCAGCTGTTTCTGGGTCTTCTATTTGCAATTGTTTTCACTTGCTTTCTGCCTTACAAAATTAAGAAACCTTTTTTACTTCAGATCTTGATCTTGATGAGTTGATTATTAATAAAGCTTAGCACAATCTAGGAAAAATTCTGCTCATGTTCACAAAGACAAAAGCAGAGTATTCATATACAGCCCTCTAGACACATGGTCATCAGTGCAGTTCAGGCCCTAATAATGTCTCCTTTAGCATCCAGGTGAGATGTGGAAGAGGAAATTGAATTCAGCTGCTCCCTTCTGACCACTTCTCGCAGATGATGCCTCTTGTTCCACCACTGTTCATGAAGTGCTTCATTACCAATGGAGGTCATAGAGGTAGGCTCCCACTTACAGCCACCAGCCCCATCGCTGCTTTGAGGGCTTTTACATGGCAGTCCACAGGATAAACCACCACTGCTTTGTCTTCCTGCATGGAGGCAGGGCAAACAGGTGGCTCTGGAAAGCACCAAGAACTTTCCCATATTCACCTAGCATCACTTGGGCCTCCAATTTTCACATCTTTAAGTTTGAATCAATTTCTATCAAAAATAAGTAATTCTAGTAGTCCTAACCTGAATTATTCTGTGTATCCAACTCAAATATACTAAACATGGGGATTGGGGAATGACTGCACAAATTCTTTCAGCAGCAACCACTGTATTTGCTTAGCATGGATTGAGGCCCAGTGACAGCACCTTCCCCCAGCACCATATCTTCTGCAAGATTCCACCATCTCCACAGCCTCTGGTACTGCATCCTAAAATAATGCAGCTGCCTCGCAGTTCCTGACTTCCCACTGGCCCCTGGAGCATAACTCCTTGTGGACAGCAGTTGTGCCATGAAGTCCAGACTCCTGCTGCACAGGGTGGCTCCTGAAAGGGCAGGTTCTAACGCCTTTGTGGAGTCACAGCAAGCAAGCGTGGCAAAACAGGAGTCAAGGTAAGATTCAAAAATCAGTTCCTTTTTTGTAGCCACATCTTACATAGTTTTATTTTGCCTTAAAGTTGCTATTGTAGCATAGCAGGTTGAAAAAACCTAAGAATGACCACTAACAAGTAAGCGTAACATAGGAAAAAAAGAATCAAAATGAGCACAAACTCTCCCATGTTACATTTATCCATAATTCTGGAGATAGTCTGCTGTTATAGTAATAAGACTACTGCTATATGCATCAGTTTTAAATACGAGCCTATCCTACAGAATAATCTGACATAATGGAAACTAAACCTGCAACTAGGCATGAGGTTGTATCGATTAAACACATCTTAGACTTCCCCCATTTTTGCATGAGGCAGAGATACACTCAGTTAACTCTGCTTGTGACAGAAGTTGCATTTAGGGCTCTGATGCACGCCACGCTAAAAAATATGAACCTAACCTTTACAGAAAGCCTAATTTGAACAATAAGCTGCTCCAAACAGCTGCATAACACCAAAAGGCACCTGAGTCCTCAGCACCAGTGCCTAATACCCATGACAGCTTTGAGTCTCCCCTTTATTCCTGGAAAACAGCTTGATACTTAACCTCACACACAAGGTGCCTCAGAGCTGCAAGATGGAAGTACACCACTTTTGGGGCAGGTTTTGGCCTTTAAATGAAAAGCAAATGTGATTTTCATTGCTTTTATGTCATCTGTGACCCTGCTGATGGATTTCATAATGCCAAACACTGTTAAAACTTGGCCCTAAAGTTGCTCAGGCTTAACAGTTTGCCTACGTCTGATCTCTTGCTACAGCTGTGATGCAGGAAGGATGCCACCACTACCATGTAAGGACCTTTTATCAAGCGTTCCATCAGGGTTTTTTGCATCAGATGCTATGCTTGATTTTTCCAGAGCTGGAGAGGCCACTTACTTCATTCAGACAGTGATGGAGGCCTTTGCTGCCTCCCCCCAGCTTAACCTAAGAGAACAACACCACTGCTGATTTTATCCACACCATCTTAGCAACCAGAGAGGAACATGAACAATACAGCAGATTACAGGAGGGAGGATAACGAGTATATAGTAAAACAAGCACAAACACAGTACTTCAGCCTTTGCACTGAGCATGGGATACTTACCTCCATCACATTTTGTTTTCCCAAAATTTCCTTTCAGAAATAGACTCTTGTTTACTATATAGTTTATTCTATAGTTTATTATCTTGTTTATTATATAGTAAAACCCAGTCGCTACACTTGCAATGGTGAAATACAGCCTGAAGATCTTCCAAAAATACTTTCAGTAACTTTTTACTAAAGCCAAGCACAGGCTGCTGAACTGCTTCAGCCCAGCTGTTTCCCACCACAGCAAGCAAGTAGGAACCAGGATGGACGTAGTCTGCAAAGTTAATTCCTGTTCATCCAAAAATAAAAACCAGAGGTGTTGGCTGTTCCCTCCATTTTGTAGTGTCATGCAACTTCTCTGTGAGGAACTGAATTTCTTGTTGCAAACTCTCACCTCATTCCCATAGGCAGAAAATCTTGGTACTCACTTCACTGAAGACAAATCTCAATGAAAAGGACTTAGCAGTGTGACTCTTTTTCCCTTGACATGATGACTAGATACTCTCAGTATCTATGAATGACATTGTCACATTATTAAGTTCTCAGGACTCTCTGTGATGTAATTCACAGCCTTTTATAAAAATTGCTTATTAGAATAAGGCAAGAAATGTCATCTGCATTTGTCTCCAGCCCACCAACTGATGGCTCTTCTCTTACTGGAAAATTTGAGGATTAGCTGCATTTTGTGCAACTCATTATAGAAGATTAGAATTACCAGTGAGATTCTCCAGCATGTGATAATCATCTTCTCTTCAATGCATTTTTTTAAAATACCCAATTATTGCCATATTTAGATTACTCCCTGGATTAGGAGCTGGTATTTAATTACCATGTTTCACTAGTGCTTGTACATCCTTAAATCTGCAACACAGACATATTACTTATAATTAACTTTGCTGTAGGTCCAGTATCAAAGATTCACCTCTCTTACTCAGTTTTACAAAAATTGCCTAATAAATTATAATATGCATGATAAATAATGCAGGCCCTGTTTATTCCATGCTGTGTGCAATTTTATGCTGGAATTACAAGACTTGTGCCAAAAACATCCTTGATTCTCAGGCTTTGAGACAGTAATTGGTACCTCACATTCTCCCCTTTTCTGCACCAATTAAAACCTGCAGGTGCATGAATGTTGTCATCTGGACTCTAGCTGGTACATCAGAGGTGCTGCTCACCAAATGTGTGCTATTAATAAAATTGGCCCATCAGGGGAATTGTGAACGCTCTGTTAGCTGTTACAGTGCTCTTAAGGCCTTCCAAGTATTTTACTAGTGCAAGACCAGAGAATAAATTTTTACCTTTAAAGTAAACACAGGCTGTCACAAAAACTTACATGCAGTTGGAAATACAACTTTCTCACTCACTCGAGGTATATTTGGATCAGGCAAATTGTATCTTCAGGACTGTCTGAGATTTAAAGGCCAGATATGACTGTTAAGGTCATCTACATTCTCCTGCTGAACACAGATCACAGAAATATCTCTCTATTTCTCTTGAAAAGCACTCTAGCTCAGAGAAAAAACGGGCTGAAAAAAACCCAACAAAATTAATGACACTCACCGATCTTGAGATAGGTAGCAGAAAACAAGACACACTGATGTCTGTAGCAAAAATATGCATTAATTTAAAAGGGCTGATACTTCACTCACAGTTCTAGAGAAGGAAAAATCCACCTGCATTTTCTAGTGACTGTCTAACCTCAGTGCAAAAGGTCTTCCTTGACCCATAAGACGGTCAATTAAAAGTACCATAAGCACTGATCAGAAGTTCCGCAATCTTCATGCTGTAATTGTTTGGGGTTTTTTTTCCCTCCACTCTGCTAAATCATGGGACTACAGTAGGCATCATGGCACTACATGCAAGGCAATATGTCTACTTTTATGGGGAATAAACACCACTTTAAGTGATCTCTCAGGAATACTGGCTGAACCAGAGTTCAGAAACTGACTCTTAACAACACCCCTCCTCAACTTGACTCTACCAGAGAAGTGCCAAATCTCTCCATTTTTTATTTACCTCTAAAGGTCAGTCCTCATTTAAGACTCAAAGCAGTCCCACTAAAACTGTGCTAGATTTTGGGTAACTCTTTAATCATTGAAAGAACTGTTCTTTTGCAGCATATTTTACAATTTAAGAGAAACACTGAAACAGAAAGGCATCCAACACTTAGCTGCAGAGAGGCTTCTGTTCAAAAACCTACAGCATACAGCCCTGACAAAGTTTACTTTCGTCCCAAGTCCTCCACATCTAAAATGATGTTTTGTCTGAGTAGAATGCCCGATGTAATTAAGGGTTTAGTGTGTCTTTAGAGCACAACCTTATTTTGCAAAAAGCAGCCAGGAGCTGTACATTGCCAAGTGGAGACCCTAAGAGGAGTTTACTTTTTCCCCAAATATGATGAAGACAGTACTACCATCTAAATGGTTTTGGGCAGATGGGTAGTCCTAACAAGGCAGTGAGGGAATGAGCCAGGGGCATCCTTTAACATGGCATGCACCTCCTACCATCTGTGGAGGTGCAATGCTTGTACCAGACCCTTGTTCTGCATATGGAAAAGAAAAAGGACATTCCCTCTATTAGGAGATGTTTGCAGGGCATGTGTAAAAATACTTGTACCCATCCACCCCTATACAACTCTGGGTGTCAGTTTTACAGAAATAAATCAATAAAATGATACTTGAAGATGCCTTTAAATAGTTCACTCATTTTAACAGTCATTGAACTGAACAGAAAAAAAGTTAAGAAACAACTGAATTTTTAACAACTTTCTTCAGCCAGAGATGACTGTAAATTTTACAATGAACAGTGTGCACCTGGGAGGGAATTCTGTTTTCACAACATGCAAAACTGAATAACTGGCAGCACTTTTGCTGAACACATTTGCACTCTTCACAGGGAAACACATTGTCTAATACTCTCAAACACTTATTTCACCATTAAGCATGTACAGAATTGCATAAGAAAAAAAACCCCAAACAAACCTAAGTATCAATAAACATAACAGATTGTAAAATTAATATGCAAATGCAGTATTAAGTCAATCATGACTTAACAAACTCAGCATGAAAAACACAAGATTTGATTAACTTCATGTACTTGAAGATTTTTATATATATTATTTGTAAGAGAGTGTGGGACACGATTGCCACCAGAAAATCGAAAACTAATTCAAAATGCAGTCCTCTTATCAATTAGTGTCTGAGAGACAGTAAGAGAGGGTAGATTTGGCTATTTTTCCTCCCAAAGTGGAATTCTGTAAATCTCACTCCTGACTACAGGAAGTTTCCTTCAAACTCTGGATAAGCCTTATACTGCAACTGCAGACAGGAGTGCCTGGGGGTAAGAGGAGAGAGCACATGTGCTTATTCCCTCTACCTGCTGATTTGTCAGCACCCATGATAAAACACACTTGAATACACCTAAGCTGGGTCACCAACAGCTACATTCCTACATAAGCCAGACAGGACTCATATACATTTTGGACAGGGTACTGTTCTGTTGCACCAGGGCTATGTTGCATATATTGAATTGATCTGAAGGCAGAACAGTCCAAACATAGTCAGAAAGACCACGATCTCAAACAGATTTTACAGTTAATTGTTTTCACTTGCGGTAACTCAGATCAGAGTTGACCACCTAACTTCCGAACACTCAGATTAGAACTGGATGTTAGCTACACATCTGTTCAATTCAGTGAACTGAAAAAATTACAATCCTGCTATCCCATTTTAGAGTATTACCAGCTTTACCCTGCTTACCCTGAAGGCTCCAGTAAAGCCTCCAGTGGGCTAAAGCAGAAAGGACAGACTCTAAACCACCCATGAAATGTTGTAATGTTTTGTTGAAATGAAAGCTTTAGTGTTTAGAGGAGAGAAAAGGTCTTCATTTTCTGCAGGATTCCACAGCTGCCAAGATGTCTTGCAAAATGCTGTTTCTGTTTTCCTTACTAACCTAGAGAAAGAGAAATTAAAACTGATGTAATTTCATGAATAGCTTCTATACCAGTGTTTACTTCAAAAACAATCAAAGCAGAAATTCCAATGCATTTCTTTTTCAGTGCAAGAATGTTGAGTGTCAAACATCTGCCTTCTTCTGCTACTGAGAATACACTACGCTAAACCCACAAAAGCTGCAATTGAATATTTAGTGATCTTTTGATTTAATTGCCTGTGGTATTTGGCAGTATTATTCAGGGCTTGAATAACTAACAAGAATCACTCAAAGAACCAGCATGTACTTTTGTCATTACTAGAAATCCTTTTCAACTACCAAATTTAACTTTCCTAATATAAAGTGGAGTTCTTATGCCTTCATTACTTAAAAGAGTTGTATTTATTAAGATGACAGACCTAGTCAAAAACATCTGCAAAGAAAAAAAAAATGAAAACAAGCTTAGCAGCATAACTCTGTACTCTGAGAAACCTTATTGCTGCAGGAAAGAAACACCTTGGAAAAGAAATAAAACTATTTGAGAAAGCTGAGGTGTTCTGTAGCACACTGAGATATCCCTTTGGCTGACCAGTTCATGGGAAAGCTGGGCTTTAAGTCCAGCATATGTGAATACAGATGACTGTAAACTGCCAAGCAAGTGCTGGTGTGCTTGCTAGTCAGCTCAGCTCCCGGAGGCACAGAGCTGGGGGCTGTGTGTGTGTAAATTATCCCTTCCTGACAGACTGGGTCCTGATCCAGAGCCCTGTGACCCGCAGTGCCATGCATTACTCACTCAAAACCTGGGGAGGTGACTGGGGTTGTAAAGGAGTAACAAGCAACTGTAAAGCATCAGCAAAAGCTTCATTTTAAAAAGTCTAAGAAATTTTCCCCACTGTTCAGATCCCTGCAGAGAAGGCAGGAAGAAATCAGACAAATACACATGAGCAGAAAAAATAAGTAAGGGCATTCATACAAAGTTGTAGAAAAGCTGTTTGACGAGGAAAGCATAAAACAGCATAAAACTCTCTACCAGCAAGGTTCCACTGCACTCCCTATATCTCCATTTAGGATGTGAGCACAAGAGTTTGTATCTCTTCAATCAATAATGAACAGGAGAAAGTATTACTATTATTATTGCTGTTGTTAAATAGGTGACAGTTCTATCTGAGGAATTTGGCCTTAGGAGCTACCACTATTTACAGTCACACACATCCTATCCAAGTGCTGTAAACCAACGCTGTAAAACCTACAGACAGTGGTCTCACCTACCACTGAGTTCAAGTCAGCAGATCAACATGGGACTAATGAAAAAGTGACACTGAAAAAGAAAGGGGGAGGAGGGGGGAAGAGTAATGAAAAGGAAGATCTGTCTGAAAATGTCACTGTTTTTATTGAGAATCAGTCCAAGCTTTGTAAGATAAACAGAAAACCCCACAAAAACAAAGAGAGCAAGACAACAAAGAATGCTCTTCAGTAAAGCTACTGGGGCCTCGAGGTAAACAATACGCAGCACAGATGAGCCAAACTCTAAATCTCACAGCAAGTGTACTGATATCCTGACTTTCAAAGGACCTTTTGCACATTTAATAGCTCTTCCCACTCCCTCACAGCCAACAAAAACAATACTACATTTTATCTATCCTTTTTCCATACCTATATACCAGAAGTCCAGTGAGAGCAGCAGAGAGAAAGCGCCAAGTGCTAGGAAATTTTCACAACTGTTTTACAAAGGCTGTTTGATAGATATAAGTCTCCTCTTAAAAGAGAGACATTCTGTGCAGGCAGCTTTCCCAGAGAGAACAAATCTCCCAGTATCTGTACTGAATGTACAAACAGATGGGTATGTTTTTAGAAAGGAGTTGAAAATAACTGTAGATGCTGCTTATATTAAGCATTTATGTAATCTGGAGGAAACTACCACCTAGACTCCAAGTCGGCAACTATAGCGGACAAAAGCTTTCTTCCTCTAACTGTTAAAAATACCATCAAGGAAACCACTCGTGTACAATCTGTTCAAATGGAACCTTTTCTTCTCCATATCCATTTAACTATTTTCTTTCTTAATACGCATATGCAACCATACTTTACTAATGGGTTTCATGCAAGCAAAACTAATAGATGGGAAAATGGGAGAAAATTAGTATCTGCCTGCTAAGGATAACCTGATCCTATTCATGCCACCATGTCTACAAAACTACACAGACCTAGGCAGTGCAAAAAGAGCCTCTGTAGTTTCACTGGAAAGTTTAGTTCTCAGCAAAATGGAACTGGGTAACAATAGAAACAAATGTGTTAAATATCAGAGCTCCTATCATTAAGTGCCCTAAACATAATAAATTAAACATTTGGGACCAAATGTTGAATTGCTTTTAGGGCATCTGGGCCCACTTACACCAACAAAATATGCTTTCAAGACAGAAGAGACTGTAAAACACCAAACAGCTGTTCTCTCATCAGAACTATCCTTGTGACACTAGGATCAGGATGAAAAAACTGAGATGAACTATTTGAATGCAGCCTAACTCCATATTAAGTGACAAAGCAGGCAGAATGCTTTTGGAAGGTAGCCACCTACTTCTGTACACTTCCAGACACCATCCAAGTTAGTAAGAAATTACTGACTGTGAGTAATTTGGGCGTGACAGTTTTCCCCATGCCACAGCCCTTGAAGGAAACAGCCGGTGACCCAGTATCCACTTCAGCTACTAACACCTCTGACTCCCCACAGACAGGTTCTGCTCCTGCTCATGCACACATGCTGGGAAAGAGCATGTAGTTTGTCACTGGAGCAAGAGAGACAGATGCTCTCCTGCACAAGACTTCAGCTTAGCAGGTCTGTGACACCTGGGAATGACTGCAGTCTGTCACACATTTCACATCCATGCTTTTGGTTAATGGATTCCCCAGAGATGTCTAATTAAAGAAACCTGCATGTCCTAATCTCAGCAGCATGAATAGGATGGGTCATTGTTTTAGTACAGACCTTTTAGCAAGAGAAAACACTGCTCCATTGAAATTTACAGAAAGACTTCTGCTGGCTGGAGTCAGTACTTGAGAGAAAGATTTATCAGCAGACTGATACACAGCTGAAAACCCAGGGCTGAGTAGCCCATGCCCTCTGAATATCACCTGATAAAAAGCCACAGCAGAAGCCTCAAAAGCTTCCTTTGAAAAGCCAAATGCTGTCTTCTAGCCCCATTTTCTCTCATGAGAGGACCAAATGCACACACTATGTCCTGTCATGACTGCAGCCTAAACACTGAATGATTGGTATTTTCAGCAAGGCTTCTCCATCCCCTCTTCCCCAGTCCTACCCCTGCAAAGCTACTCATACAAAATTCACATTTATGTGCATTCCTGTTCAACAGCCTCACTACAAACACATATCAGCTTGGCAGTGGAAAAACCTGGAGGTTTATCTCTGAAAGGAATGAAGACAGTTGAATGTTTATGCAAGCAAAGGAATAATCTCTCATTTTTACTCCTATAGTTGCTTTAACATTTAATCAAATAAGCATTTAATATAAAAACAGAAATTGAAGATGATGATGGGACCCTCAATTAAAGCAAAGCTGAGGAACTTTAAGCACTGCAGGTTTTTAAGCCAGCTTTGAGTAAGAAACAATATAAATCAAAGGAGTGAGAAGTGCCTTTGTTTTTGTGAAGCATCAAGAACACTGATGTTAAGGAAACCTCACACTTGCACTCCTAGGAACAGGCTAAGTTTTACTGTGGTAAGTTTTTGAGAACCGCCCTGTAACTGATCAGAAAGGTACTTTGAGGCCCTAATATTCTGAAAATTAGGTCTGTAAAAGTAACATAATGAATTCCAAAATTGGTTCACCAACTCCAGAGGAAGGACACTCCATTTACAACGGTCTTTCTTCTATAAATCATTCCTGAAAACTCCACTGCGGCTTTTTTCCTTTTATTTTTTCCTTGACTACGACTACTAGTAATATTTCTGCATGCCAGTCTGGGAAAAAACAAAAAAAGCTTAAAAATCTGACTACTTTAAAAGATTTAACTCTTAGGAATAATGAATACCTATACAGTAATAATACTACAGCAAAGAAACCTCTTAAAACAACTATAGCATTACTTCTGCAGCCCCTCAGAAGCAAAGCCAGCTGTGTGAGACAGCTCCAGTTAGTGCCAAATGGGATTTTTTTAATAAGGTGAACACCTGCCCATTAACAATAAAATGGAAACTAAAAAACTTATTTCATGCAAACTACCCACAGCTATCAATTGGCAGTAACGGTTTTTAAACAGAGCCAAATATAAACCAGTAACCTAGAACAGAAGGCTCTTTAAGGATATTAAATATTACTCACATTGAACACTTTAACATCTTTCCTACTTCTTATTTCTTCAACAAGATCCAGTGGCTTTCCCTTAGGTATTGGAATAGTTCCAAGCACCACAGTCCCTGAGCCAGCCAGCGTTTGACGGACGGCTTGAATAAAAGCCTGGCTGAAGAGTTCCATTTTACCAATCTCATCTATGACACAAATTCTTTTCTCTGTGTCGCCACCATGGTTTACCTGTGGAAAAGTGTATCAAGAGACTGTAAACAGCAAAACTTAGAACAAGCAACAGAAGTAATTTCTACGCTGACAAAAGAAACACCTCCAAAAGAAACAAATTCAACTGTAATGCTGGGGAAAGCAGGAAGTCAAAGCCACTGCTGGTAAATAACAAACTTAGAAATCTGTAATTTCTTTTTTAGGACAAATTTTCAGAAGGATGGAAACAACCATACAGTATAAATACCAACTATAATAGGAAATATCCTTAATATCAGATTTCCTTTAAAGCAAAATTCTCACAATAGTCCCATATGAGCTACTTGACAATTAAGAACTGCACTTTGCCTGCAAGCAGCTCCCAATCATTCTGAGGGTCAGCAATTTTTAAAAACTTCATTCTTCTCACTAAATTATGCATGTAATGATTACATTTAATTATGTAATCAGTAGTCACACAAAACAGGTATCTAAAGAAAGAAGACTTCCATTAAATCTAGATTTGGAAGTTTCTCCTCTTGTAGTTGGGATGATAGAACATTCCACCCAGAGCTACTGGCTGTCTTCACAGCTGTTTGGATAACAACCAAGCCATTTGCAAGCCTGTCCCACATTAGAACAGATACATATTGAGATATACCTTATTCTATAGTCTTAGCCACTGGATAGTAGAAGAGACACAGTTAACCACATTTGAGGCTTCTGTTTTTTCCATGAAGTGAATGCTGTGCCAAACAGTGCCATGCTGCAGGCGGCTGGAGCAGCAGGGAAGTCCAGGAGAACACAAGGGCGATTGCTACCGAGGAAAAGGCAGCTCGCAAAGCAGAGGAACTCTTCAACTGCACTGCCTACCCTATTTTGGTAAAGGTGACTGAGAACTGTACTTCATTATTTGTAGAAGTGAGGAGAAAATCAACTCAATTCAAAACCATTATAAATCCATGAATATGTACCAATACAAGCCATATAGGACAGAAACTAAAAAAAAAAACAAAAAAGATTGAAACATATTCCCTTGTGAAGGCAAAGTATTTGCCTCTGGGAAAGTGAAAGAACTCTATAACATGCATACTAAAATCCTTTCAAGCTAAGTCCCTACTGAGTGGCTGTTTCATCTAAAAATCCTTTCATAGATCAGTGAGCCAAAAAGCCAATACTAGTCACTAGGTCACGTATTGAGGAAGAGAGTATTTTGCCTTGGAAAAAAAAACCACAACTATCTGTCCTGCTTGATAAATTTTGCAGAACCAGAGAGACCTTCCACTGCAGGATCTATCCCATTCTCACTGGAGTGAACAAAGCCTTAAGAGCTGAATGTGTCCTCAAGCCTAAATGGGCATGTGCCCATTCTGTGCTGCTCTCTCATCAAACCAGAATATACCTATGACTCTCGCACCCTCATTCTTCATTTGTCTCTCCTTGTTTCAGTTCTCTGCTTTTCCTCACTCTCCTCTTCCATTTTGGGCCATCTTCATGTGTGACCAAATTCCCACAAAACTGATAAACAGTACTTTCTTTGAGCATGGGCACATGCACTGTGTGACTCTTCTGGCCCCAGTTCTTCTCTTCACTTTCTTGTACTTGCAGAAAGCTATATAAGTAATGGAAAAAATTCAACACTGCTAAAACTTTTCTAGGAAGATCTCTCCAGGATTTCAGTGGTAAAAGGATTCCAAGTACAGCACTGGCCTAATGAAGTATTTTTTAATAAACTATCTTTCTATTTACTAACATCATAAATATGATTACAGTGAAATTTAACATATAAAAGTTGTCCCATTTTTTTATTACTTCCCTTCTCTCCTTGCTTGTCTAGTCTCAGGCTTCAACGTTCTTTGACGAAAACAAGAATCAGATCCTTGATCTCATTTTTGCTCATTGCATCTCTTTGGGCTTTTTGTTTTAAGCTCACCAAAAAAATCCTTTCTCCTTGTCCCCTTGAGCTTTGGCAGTGTAGAAAAATCACAACAGGATTTTTTTAGTAGTACAGTTCAGCAGCTGCTGCACACTGTTTGTGGTATTGCCAAAATCAAATCTGTTCTTGTTTAATTTTGGAGAGGGGAAAGGTTGGAGTGAGAGAGAAGAAGGAGAAGAAAAAAAAAGCAGTGACAGAATATTAGCAAAAGGATAGCAAAAAGATTGTGTGGAAGTCTTGTCACAGCCAGAGCACTCCTTGTGCAGCAGGCTAAATCCCAAATAATCAAGCTGGTATTATCAGTCTGCAGGTATTTATGCAATGGTAATCAAAAATACCCACTGGATTCAAGAAACAAATGCTTCTACTGTCAGAAGATGGGAATCAGAGGTAGAAAAAAAAATCTGTAAAGAAGAGCAGCAGCAAAAGCCTTTTTCTTAGACCCACTGATTCCATCCAGTTCTCTGTGGCAAGCCACTTGTGCATTTTGTTTGCTTTCCAGTATGAGACAGTGACATAGGAAGAAATTTCCTACCTGCCACCTCTTCAGGTCAAGGAGGCCCTGCTCACAGGACTGCAATCTCTCCAACATCACAATAATGACAAGAGAACAAGCCAGATTTGCCCCTCCAGCTTCCTGACCCTGAATTACATCAGAACTAACAACACCCAAGAAACAGGCCATTATTTAGTATCAAAAACTACCTGTGTAGAAGGGTATTCCAATAACACTGACTATCATAAATCACACATTTATCAGCAGCTTTCATAGAATACTCACATTTCTCAGCATAGGTAGAACCAACTGCTCAAATGAAACAAGGTCTACAACATATTGTCCAACTCGGTATTCACGTCTTGAAGCAGAAGAATCAGAACTGAGAATGAAAAAGAGATACACAATTCCTTCAAAATACTGACTTTAGTGAGAATTCACTGTAGTCATTTCAACTGAATTTATAAGAAGTTATCCAAATAAATCAAATCCCCTTAATTCTTCCTAAAAAGGAAGGGAAAGAAATTCTAAACCATGCAGTAAGTCATACTGCAGATAGCTTCCTGTCAGAAAATAAATATACCACAAGCATCCTTCACAACTATGCAAGCTTAAATTTCAACAGTGAATAAAAGGACAATGGCATTTAAAAGTCAGCAGGTATATTTACACTGAAATCAAAACTCATGTCAGCAGATGAGTTTCAGATCTTTGAATTTTGTTATGTGACACTACAGACAGCATCACAGCAGTATCATCTCAGTATGTATGGGCTGCAAAGCCCTTAACCTCGAAAAAATACTCACTTTGCCTGTGCTGTACCACACTGTGCTAGGTGCACCTCCGTTATTAGCAGAGTGCAAATTATTTTCACATCAACTCTGTGTGAATGAGGTGCTAAGGTCACACTGGACACAGACTAAGTTTTGCACTAAGTATGAAAATCTAAGTCTAGTGAATCAGAAGAGACTGTGAGGCACTCTGCACTTCAGAGGTTCCCCTCTGGGGCTCTGAAACCCTTTTTTTCTGAAAATTCAGATGAGTTTAGTGGACCAATCAAATGTTCTTTAAAACAATGCTATATGCAATTTCCCTTTTCATTTTCCACTTCTGTCGCCATAAATCAGGTAGTGGAAACACAAAAGTCTTTCTCCCTGCCCACATTAAGCTACTTAACTGCACCCCCTAAAAGGGACTTGGCCTCACAGTAAAAGGCTCAGCAGGCATAAAATAGCCACTAAGGGAGAACACCCCTGCCCAGCACATTTTCAATATTTCACTGTGCAACAGACACTGCCTACATATACAATATACATATCAGCCAGGACACAAAAACCAAGGAAAGAACTTGACCCTGAAAGCCATGTGTGCTGGAAATCACCTCCTGGAGGAGCATTTAACATGCTCCAGTCGAAAGGACTGGAGCAGACACATAAAACAATAAGCTGCTTACAGTTATTAAAACTTCAGTACCTGACTCTAGATAAAGGTCCTCGGTTTCCAGACAGAGTGACAACATCAAATCCTGTTCTCCTGCCACCTTCTCTAACTTCCTGTGTGTAAAATCCATCAATGGGAACGCCAGAGGATTTTAAAGCTTGAGTGACTTTCTGGATCAAAGTAGTCTTTCCAACCCCTAAAAATAAAGAACGGAAAAAAGCACACAGAATTAATCTTCTTCTGCACTAAAAGCCCATTTTTTTAAATGCCACAATAATGATTCAGTTCAGCAGGAACATTGATTACTTTTGAAGGTTGCAAATTACTTTTTCTAAACGGTAGGAAAGAACAGAAGTATCTTTTAACATTCATCCTGTACTGATGTTGTAAAGTTTCACAACCGAATGGTACAAGTATCACAGGCCACCAATGAATTTGTTAGCTTAGATGATGCATGAGCAGGCCACAAAACTTAAAAAGGCAGGTAAATACATGACACAAAACTGATATCCAAGCTTGCTGGAAGACTGACTGATGAATTTCCCTTTCTACTACTGATATTCATTACTTTTAAGATCAGAGGTAAGTTCACCTCCTTTTTAGATCAAAAGGTCAAAGCTGACTGCTATTACCAGATACCTAACTGGCACGAAGGACACACTTCTTCCACTGATGTCCTAGAAATCAGAAGCACTCAATGTCCCTGAGATACCAAGTCCTTACAAAGTCCCAACAACAGAAAAATGTTTCTTCTGGTAATTGTATCAAGAGACATTTTGACTAAATAGACAGAAAAGCTTGTTTATAGTGAGGCCAAAGAAAACAATGAATCAGGTTGCCCAGAGGGGCTGTGCAATCTTCACACACTTTAATGTTTTCAGGACATGACTGGATAAAGCCTGAAGCAACCTGGTCTGGCCTGATAGCTGATACTCCTTTAAACCTTCTCAAGTCCCTTTTCACATGAATTACCTTCTGACCCTATAATTTCATTTTCTTACCCTAAGACAGGTCCTTAAAACTCTCACCACCTGCTATCTCCTTGCACACTCTGATGCACCTTTCACAATGTGAACACTGGCCATGTTCCAGACATCCTTTTAGTTTTTCTCTTCTCCAATTATACAAGGACATCCCTCAATGATCTCCTTTTAAACTCACCTTTATTGCCTCTCACAAAATTTAGTGCTATCACTTCATTTGTAACCACTGCTTTAAAAAATTCAGATGGTAGAAAATAATCCTGCAAAATAAACCTTCAAATTCCTGGAAGTGAGGAACATAGACCAAACCTGAGATGCCTAGAGATGACAACAGAAATCATTTCAATACACACACACCAAATTTCTAATTTAGACTTTAAGCAGATTTAGGAACTGCTTTCCTAACAGTCAATACCAATGACAAAACATTCTGTGGCTTCAAAGTCATGTAGTCAAATGCTTAAGCAAACTTTTCAAATTTGAAGAAGAGGGCTTCCTGGCAGCTGAACAACAACAACAACAAAAAAAAAGACAAATGTGGCACCCTCAGCTATTTAACATCTTTTCGAGGCCTTGTCTCTTGTAAGTGAATTTATATTAATTTTGCTAAGTGGATTTGCTATCTCTAGTTTGTTTACATTCACTCAGTAAACTACCAAACAAGCTAGAGGAATTAAAACTAAGCTTAAGAAAGTTTGAATTTAGTCATTTAGCTAATCAAAACAGTACATCCAATTTCAGGTAAATGAAGAAAGACAAGACTTAAGCAGCCCTAACCTCTGCATTTCCTGAAAGGCTGTCTTTATTCAAGTGGTTAGAAGGCCAGTGTGAAGTGGGTGGAATGTATTCCTATCTCAGCCCAACAACAGCATTTTAAATTAATTCTAGTCAAGTCAGGCATCTGCAAGAGGTTCACAAAAAGGAGAATTAGGCCCACTGTTTCACTCCCACAGCACGACGGAAAGCTCTGCAATCATAATAACTGGTTAATTTCTTTATCAACCATGGAGTGTGACCCTCATACTATGTCCCACTCAGCCTCCACAATAATCAGACTCTCTTACCATGCCAAACTACTTCACTGCTTCAATCAAGGCCTGCCCATCCGGGACCCCAGTTATTACCTACACCTGCACTTCACTGAGGCTGGAAGTGAAGTAAATCACTACAATTAAGTTACAGGAAAGATGAGCTCTCAGAAAATACTAATCGTTGCAGTTTATATTGAAGCAGAATTATTTGTCCAAGAGGTGCTTCTTTTCCCCAACACTGAACTCCAGGGCAGAAGCCAGGGACAAAACAGCAGCGCCTAGAAAACTGCATGCCTTGGAGGACTGGATGGAGAGGTAAAGTAGCATTTCATTAGAACAAACTAATTAGTGCAACAGCTTTAACCTCGACGCGGGGGGAGGGGGGAGGTGGTCCTGCGGCCTCGGAACCTCGGGCAGTGCCGGGCCCAACTGCAGCTGAGGCGCTCCCGGGGCTTCTTCGGAGCCCGGGGCCCAACAGCAGCTGCCTTCCTCCGGCTCTAAGCGCCTCACAGCTCCGCCGGCACTGCGGAGGGCCGGGCCGGGCTAGGCCGCCGTATCCCAGGTATCCCCTCGGCCGCGCCACCGCCCCTGCCCGGCTCCCCGGGCTCCTCCCGCCCCATTACCTGGGGGTCCCGTGAGAAACACGTGCTTGGACATGACGCGATCCCCCCGCCCCGCAGCAGCCCGGCGCTGCGCTCCGCCCCCGGCCCGGCCCGGCCCCGCTCCGCTCCGCTCCGCTCCGCTCCGCTCGGCCTGGCCCCGCTCCGCCCAGGGCGGGCGGTGCCCCCCGAGGCCTCGGCCACGACGGGCCCTGCCCGGCCTGAGGCCGCCTCGGAGGCGGGGCCGGGTAGAGGCTGCTGCCGTGGTGTTTACTAGAGGATGGATGCAATTTCCGGTTAGAGAAGAGAGAAAAACGGCAATTAGTTTCCTAGTTGAGGACCAGCGTCTTCTTTATCCAGTTAGCTTAACCTGTCACATGTCTGAGTATGCTAATACAATAACAGAATGTTAAGGTGTGGGAATAGACCTTAAGGATCAGTCCCAAGCCTCCCTGCCATAGGCAGGGACACCTCCCACTGGACCAGGTGGCTCAGGGTCTCATCCAGCCCGGCCTTGAACACTGCCAGGGTTGGGGCATCCACAGCCACCCTGGGCAACCTGTGCCAGTGCCTCACCACCTCACAGTCAAAAAAGTATATTTAATATCTAGCCTAAATTTTCCTTTTTCCAGTTTGTACGCATTACTCTTTGTCCTGTCGCTGTTCCTGACAAAGAGTGTGTCTCTGGCATCACTGTATGCCCCTTCAGATATTGGAAGGTTGCTGTAGGTCTCCACACAACCTTCTCCAAGCTGAACAGACAAACCTTTTCAGCCTGCCTTTGTAGGGAAGGTGCTGCAGTCATTTTACCAACTTCATGGCCTCTTCTGGACTTGCTCCAGTGGTTCCATGTTCTTCTCATGGTGGGAAGTGGGGACCCCTCCAATTGGGGTCTCACAAATGTAGAAATATAATAATAAACTCTCCCTAGAGTTTTTTACCTGTTTCAAGTAAGCAATGTGCTCCAGGGTGTAGCAAACCAGCAAATTAAAAGATGAACGGTTTGTCTGATACCTCGATGCAGACAGCAAATATAACTATGGAGGTTGATATACAACCAGGGGATTGTTACAAAGCTAAGTAAATTGAGAGGGTCTGGCAAGTTTAACAAAGATGCTGATAGACATCTGCATCCTGAAATGCCATATGTATGTGGCCTCCTTATTTGTTTAGGCTTTCCTGATGGAGAGCAGTAAGGGAGCAGGCAAAAGGATTTTGTGTGCACAGGCTTCTGTCTGGGTGAAGTGATGCTGGGATACCAAGGAATACTGATTCCTGCCTGGCCATAAGTACCAAAGTGGTTACCCAAAAATACTGGGCTATGGAAGGGATACATTCCAATTTCTGTTTGCCTCACTAGAGCGGATCACTTCAGCTTCAGCCCATCACTGTCAGGCTTTCATTTTCATTAATTTCTCAAGGAGTTAAAGGTTATTCATCATTTTCACAAAGATAATGATCAGCCAGATGAAATGTGCACATCAGTAGGTAGAGCGCACCTCACAGTAGATGGGTATTTCCATAAATTGAACAAAATATTTTTGATGTGTGGATCACATATGGCCACTCCTTCCTTCTTTTATATTCTTAGAAGGCATGACTGCATGTGGAACGTGTTTCATGCTTAAATACTTAATTAGAAAAACTTGACAACTCCGGCATGACTCGTGGAAGGTCGGAGGGTCAGGAAGTAATAAAGACAGCTTCCCTTGTCATCTAAAATGAAAACTGCATTTTCATAGTTTACATTCCAGTACTTTGTTCTGGTGGCTTTTTAGGATCAGTGAAATTGTGATGTTAACTTACAGCTTCTTGTGGGTGTTTGTCAGGCATCTTTAATCTAAAGAGAGAACTGCAGAGAAGAACTGCATATTTGAATGGGCTGTTAACACAAGAACAACACTTGACAACTGGCTACTTCACCCTTGCCTTGAATTTCCTGCACAGAGCTTACCATGATTGATTTTACAGGTAGGTTTTCTGGATAATATTAAACTAAATCAGTTTGTTGGCTGGTCTCCCAGGCAGGCCACATAAAGAGACACAGACAATGTTGTTTTGTTCGATGTTGAGTTTTACTAGGTTTTACAAATCAACCCTTTCTTTTTCAGAAGTGCATGTGGAGAATTTTAAGGCTATCACTACTGTTTGACAGAACCCTTGTTTTCTGGTATTCTAAGAACTCTTTCATCCCATTTTCAGAAACAGGACTCTCAGAGTTATTTTGCTGGGTGGTTAAGACCTTTGTCTTGCAAACAGATGTGTAAGCAAAGTAGTTGCAGCACTAGGGCTTAAATTAATTAGCATTTCACTTTGCTTTCCATTGTAATCTCTACTATAAAATGTTTTCCCTTTCTGAATACTTTGTCTAGGTTGAAGTCATTTAGAAGCATGAAAGCCATGAAGTAGTTATGCCAGTTGTGCTTTCGTAGAGTTTTGCTGTTAAGAGGACATTATGTTCATTACATTAACTGGAATTTTTATGCATATTTTGTCAAAGATTTGCTATTTAAGTTTGTTCCCTTTGATATATTTATTCTATAATCAGTGACTGCATAGAAGATGCAGGTTGTTCAAGAAATACAAGTTGCAGGACACAAGTTGTCTTCTCTGTAACTGTATGCTGGAACTAGTAGTGTTTGGAGTCAGCCTGTGTGTTTTCCTTATCCTGGGATTTTTGCATTCTTGGATGGAGATGATTAGTTGAAATAAGTAGAAAGAGCACATACACTAGCAGTGTAGATAACTCTAAAAGAAAATAGGTAAGTGGGTTTTGTTCTTTCAGGATGAGGAGAGAAGAACCCAGCTTTTCCTCTACCAGTACAGGTAACTTAATTAGTAGTAATTTATTCCTAAAAAGTTCCCAGTTCAAAATATTTTCCTGACCAAGTACTTATACTCTTCTTTTGCTTGGTGAGGGTTGTAAAATTCGATTCATGCTGAATTGAATTGTGTGATTGGGCAAGACCATGAAAGAAGTATTTACAAAAAGACCTCCTGTGCAGTTCCAGGGGCAGGCTGTGATTCTGGGTGATCTGTGGAGACCTTGGAAGGAGCTGCCAATCATTTTCATGAACTGTTAGCTAAGCTTGGGAAAGCTTGCATTTATTGCTGGATGTTGACTAAGAAAAAATTGGATAGAGTGCTAGACCTTTATGTTGAATTGGGGTAAAATTAATTAACTGCAAGTTTCCAGACCAGTGACTAAGAAAAGAGGCCATTTATGATATTTATGGTATTCTCTAGAGTAGAAGCTGGAAGGAATGAGAGTGTAATCTACCATCTCTGACCTGCTTCAGTAGGCAGGAGTTTACATTTCAGCACTCTGCCTTGAGGTAGGCACAGTGCCTCGTTACAGTTTCAGCCCCTGGTTTATCTGGTGTTAGGTTTTGGAGTTTTTCCCCGCATGGAAGAGAGGATGGTCAAGTTGGAACCCTTTTCTTTCTCTCCAATAGAACTTGTCTTCTCGATTCACATTACCTCAAGTTGGCACAGCATTTTGCTTGCATCAGGATAGGGAAGTACGCTTTTTAAAAAAATCACACTTTGTATTAGAGAGTTCCTTATTTTGTCCTTGTTCTCCCCTGCAGAGAATTCTCCTGCTCGCAAATAGTGGGTCTGGCTGTATACCACTGGCCATCTAATCATATTAGTGATTGTATTCCAGAGCTGACTTCCCTTCGGCCTGTGGAGCAATCATGGCATCAGCAGGTGTCTGAGAGAAAGCATTGAGCATCTACAGCCTGACCATCCTTAATCTTAAACTCCCCAGAGAGAGAAGCCATTAGTTACATGCAGAGCTTCTTCTAGATGCAAACTGTGGTCCTCCTTCTATTAGAGATTTACCTATAGAGCTTTTGTTGTGAGTCATGCAGTAGAAATTCTTTATGTTTATTCCATCTGTGGTTGTGTCCCCCAAAACAGAAGAAATTCCTGAAAGTATTTCCTGAAAATAGAAATAAATAATAGAAAGAAAAATATCAAATGTTATAAATAAATATATGGGAGTTGGGGGATATTTGTGAAATTGAATTGACTATTGTAAGCAACAGAGAGCAACCAACATTCAAAGAATGTAGTCCTCTGTCTCTCCCAGTACAGCATGTTGAACCTTTTGGGCAATTGTGGACAGAGAGGAAAAAGAAAAAAAATCCAATATGTTGCTGTACATTTTTTAAAAGGTACATGTCTGGATATAAGCGGAAGATCCTATTAATGAATTATGCAGCATAAACAGGATCCTTATTAGGCAGGAGAGAAGTCATGTAGAGCTCAATCCATAGCACAAATCCATAGGAAACCAGTTTCATTGTTTCCATTCTCAGTCTTGCTGGTTTGCTCTTCTAGACTCCCACCTCCTACTTCTTGAAAAAGATAAGAGTCTCCCTGAAACTTCATGACATTTTGTATGGTATTCTTACATTTTTACTAGAAATAGCAAGGTGCATTTACTTTGGAAAAAAAAATGCAGCTTGGTTTGTCATGGGATGATAAAACCAGATTTACTGTGATAATCTGTTATTTTGACAGGGATACTGACCTGAAAATTTCAAATTTCAACTGAATTCTGTCAGATGTCAATGGAATACTCTGTAGTTGAAGAAGAACATTGCAAAAGAGAATAAATTTAATTGTATTGCTAAATTTTTCATTGCTGTTTTTTAAGGTGTAACAGTTTTGTCAAGCAAATGTCATTCTTGTGGTTGTTGATTTAAATAGGCAGGAACATAAGTGAATTTCTATACTACTGTGAGTGACAGTTGGCAGAGTACAAACTGCTTTACTAAGAAGTGCATTAGGCAGTAGTTCAGTGAAACCATCGGATGAAATGAATTCAAAAATCACAAGAAAGTGAAGCAAATAATCTCCCATTGGGGCTGAGAGAATACAAGGGAAAGCTAAGCCACTTTGACAAGCTGTAGATACTAAGCTGCTGATACAAGCTGTATTTAGAATAATACAATTTTCATATTTCTACTCCTCAGAGATGCTCCTTTTTTGGGTAACAGCTTTTATATCTAAAGGATGCAATGGTGAGCCCTGCAGTACAGTGATGCACAAATGTGAGAATGTTTCAGGAAGGCCTTCATGTCTTTGGCACCTACATGGAAGAGGGCAAATATGGAGTGATCATGTAGGCTGTTAGTAGTTGCTGAGTAGCTTGTGGGAGAAAAGTCTGCTCTAGGTCCTTGCTTCCTCATTCAGCCAGTAGTGAGACTGAGCACATATTCCCAGTGTACCTATTACATACACGAGTGACTGGCCATGCAGATCAACACAACAGGAAACACAGCACAAACAATGGCAGTGGATTCACCCTGTTCCCCTCCCTGGCTGATCAGCATGGCAGTCCTTTAATAGAAAATGTGCATACCTGTACGTATATTGTTGTGGCTTAGGAATGGTACTCCCCAATCCAGTGCTCCCACTGAGACTCCAAANATATACACACAATATGGATTCATCCAGATCCATTTCATGCAATTTGAACAGGACAGCCGGAGGATGAGGCCCAGCCAGTGTGGGTTATGAAAGGCAGGTCCTACTTGANATGCTGCTCTCTCTCACTCCTCCGTGTCACCCCCCACCTTCTTGCTGCAGCAGGATGGAGGTGAGAACTGGAGGCACAAAAGGGAAAGGTCATGGATAGAGATAAGAACACTTTACTGGAAANACTCCTGTGACCAGGTGACCCACTTATTGGATGAGGAAAGGCTCTGAATGTTGTCTACTTTAGTAAAGACTTTAGTAAAGCCTTTGAGACCATTTTCCACCGCATTCTCATGGACAAAGTGGATTCCCATGGTGTGTGTGGATAGGTGTACTCTTTGCTGAGTAGAAGATTGGCTGGATGGCCAAGTGGGGGTTGGTCTCTTTTCCCAGNTAGTGAGATAAGAAAACCAACAGTGACAGCAACAATAACAAAAGTATTCTAAGAGAGAATGATTCACATGCAGAAATGCTCGCCACAGACGCCATGACAATGAAAAAATAGGGAGAGCTTCCCCACCACATTTTTTCAACAGGAAGGAACCCCCTCTCCCAGGAAGAGCAAGAGAGTTCCTTTCCTGATCAGCAATGAGGTGAGGTGGTATAGAATAACATCAGGGTCCTGGCCATGCCCCCTCAGCCACATCCCTCCTGGCTACTGCAAAAATTAACCCNGTTCAAAAAACATGGTTATGACATTTGAGGACGTGTTTTAATGATGAACATGGTGGTGATGCTAGGTTGGTGGTTGGACTTGATCTTAAAGATCTATTCCAACCCTAACAATTCTATGAATCTGTAATTTGCTATTCAGCTTTTCTTCTATTCCGAATAATTTAGCATCAGTTGCAATCTTTGTCACTTTGCTGTCTACTCTTCTCTATATAATTTGTGAAGAAGTTGAATAAAATAGCCCTTAGTGTGGATGCAGATGGACATCTGGTGATGAACTTTATCATTATGAAAAATGTCCATTTGCTCTTACATTTTCTTGCTTGTATTTTAGGCAATTATTTATCCATAGTAAGAATATTCCGCGGCAGTTTGGCTCTTAGGTAAGTGGCCTTTCAAAGGCCTAGTGGAAACCCAAAGGAACTTTTTCATTCGGATTATCTATTCCTCTAATAAAATCTAGGAGATCTGTGAAACATGACTGGTTTCTTGCCTGGATCAGACACCACATTCTTGGAGTAAGTCTCCGGACATATCCATGTCAGTAGATTAATTCTTGCAGATAATGAGGAAAAGTAAACTATATGCCTTGTCTATCAGCTTCAAGAATTTAATTTCTCAGACACTTAGTATCTCGTTTGTTTTTTAAATTAGTTATTACTTTCAGAAGTTATTAATTCTGAAGAAATGGAGAGACAACATAACTACAAAATCTAATTTCCCCAAAACAGGAAGTTTCCAATTTTTCCAGCCTTATTCACACTAGTGATACCTTGAAGTTACTTCAAGTTAGATTTTATTATCTAGTAAAATACTAATCAGCATAAATGAAGCTGTCAGCTACATAAAAAACTGCCATAAATAGTTCTCTTCTTCTTTTGTATATTCAGTTTGGATTAAAGCTCTTGATCACTCAGGGTCAGCAGAGACCATTATGGATATGTAGTCATATCTGTGTTATATCAGATGCCAGAAAATAGAACCCTGTGTTGTCTAAATGCATTGTGGTCATTAGAGGGTCCAAGGGGGATGCTGAGGAATCTACCAACACATTTCAGTAAAATAGCCCAGTAGTTTATTACCTTCATTTAAAATTTGCATTTCTCTTTATGGTCAGATTTTTCTAGCTTTGGATTTCAGCCCATGAATCTTGTTATGCCTTTGTCTGTTCTAGAAACTGGACACTGTTCTACTAATCTGGTACTATGTGTACTTACATTTGTTTCACTATCAAAAAAATGCTTCTACATTTCTTTTGTTGCATCCTCTTCCCCACCCGTCGTGTTAAAAGGGACATCCTGTACCCCTGCGCTTATTATAACATTTTTCCAAGAAAATTAAGTCTCTAGTAGTTACTTTCCTATTTCTTCTCTTTCTACCAAGAAAAGAACAAGGGAAAGAAATTTGCCTGCTGAATAAATTCTTCCTGGTGCCCCCTATGTTTTTGCCCTGCCACGAAGAGGAAAGTCACAGAGAGTAAACAAACAGTCTCTCCTGTGCTAAAATCTATACAATCTCTGTCATGGCTGCCAATCACGTATTGCTTGATGTGAAAAACAAAACCCTATTTCAGCATTAGCAGTTAATGGTATTGACATTGCTGAATAGCCAATTCAGCTCAATATTACTGGGGAAAAATGTAATTTGAACAATCAGATGGATGAAATTAATTTTTTAAATTATAAAACCATCTTCATGGTTAGCATTTTCCTTAGTTACCTTTTTTATCATGTGTTTTTCAGCGTAGCTGCGTTTGTCATGTTACTGGTAATGTTGTTAAGTTTAATTTCTCCTGTAAACCCTTGTAGAGGGTTGTATATAATTCTGTTTGTGTCATTACAAATTCTGATTCATCAGTTTAGATTGTTGTTCTGAAGTCTTGGTTGCTGGAAACAGTGATTTTCCTCCTTGCCAGGAACTGATTATTTGTTTTCTTCCCAGAAGAAAAGCTTGTTATTTACTTGTTCATAATATGTGCTTTGGATATTTGGAGTCCATTTGTAGCTTAGGTGTTTTTCAAGTAAAAATCTTCCATGAGTGAAGCAAGTGGATCAACACCAAGTGGGTAGATTTAGCAAGGCAATGCATTTAACATTTAAAATGTAATAAAGGGTGGATCTCTGCCTCATGACCTTGTTACAGAGGTTTGCCATCATTCTGCAAGCACTTAAGGTTTGTATTCAGCCTTGCCTCTGTTATGTGTTCATGAACCAGCGATCTCATGGCCTGTTCCTAGGAGTGGTGGAAGGCTCCTTCCTTTTAATTTAATTTGAAACTACCTACTTTTATGCTAGGAAACTTCTCCCCATTCTTTATTTTTTCCTATTCCATTGTAGGGGAAATCAGTGTTAACCTTGAATTAAGTCTAATTGTTGGAAATTAAATTTTGGAAAGTAGCATCTAAAAATCGCTTCAGCATTTTGGTGTTAAAAGGAGAGCTGACTGATCTGATTTGTTGAGTTAATGGGAGATTATGTGAGAAAAGTACCTTTCTTAATTAGGGAGACCATGAGAGGAAGAAAACATGGACATAAGGGAAACAGTTAAGGCTCATTAAGATACTCTTTTTTCCCCTCAGTCATAAGTCTCTTTACCAACACATGAAAACATCAGACTGGTGTTGTGCTGAATGAATAGCAAGAACCATTCTTTCTGTGCACTTTTCCTGAGTTCTCAACCTGAGCTGAAGGGCAGCACCTTTATATGTAGGTAGGTAGGTTGGTTGCTTGGTATGGTGGTGCATAATTTTCATATTACCTTTCTTTTTTTCTTCCTTCTTTTCGGGACTCAGCAGAAGTCCCGACTTTCCTCCTGTTATCTCTAGGGCAGTCCTGTTCTTTTCTACCTTGATGGGAAAAAAAAAAGCTTATGTAAATAAAGATGATGGGACCAAGACACAAACTGGATTAAAGATGGTAGTTCAACCTAGTGAGAATTATCCAAATGCATTTAAAATACAAATGTTATTCTAGAAATGCTTTTTGTTCGTGTTATTTGATTTAAAATCCTTCTTGTTTTACATTGGGTAGCATTAAAAAGCTATCAGTTACAAACTTTTTTATGTAACTTACCTGGAAACAGCACAGTTAAGTTCAGCTTAATGGTTGCTGATGTTTTAGAGAGCAGCCTGTATGAGTACACATTGAGAGAAACTAAGGGAGAGCCAAAAGGTCCAATGGGGATTTAAAAACAAATTGGATGACTGATACCATGATACCTGTTGGAAGTTACTCTGTTAGTCTCAGCATCCTGACTAGAACATGGTTTTGATTATTTATGTTCTGTTTCTTCGAATTCCCCACTATGTTTTGTACTTAACTGTTGTAGCACTTGGCATTGCCTGTCCTAATCCATTTTGTTTGGGATGCAGCAATTCTCATAGCACAACATTTTCCTCCAAAAGTGTACACAGCTTTTCCCAGTGTAAGTTGGCAGAAGAAAGGACACTTATTCCATGGTATGCACAAAGCCATAAATGAATCCTTCTGGATGAAAGATTCTCTGTAAGTGTAAGATCATTATCACGACTGCTATAAAAACCTAAATGCTGCTCGGGGAGTCTTAAATAGACTTCTGACACCCTTTCCTTGCTGGTAGTGCTAGTTCTTCAGTGCTTTTCCTGCTCTTTGATCCTGATGTTCTGGAGTTTCATTTAAAGTGAATAAACTGAGAATCCTGGCTCCCACAACTAACCGTTCTTCAGCACGAACTGGTCCCAGCACCTTTTACAGGAGATGGTATTAGCTGTTATAATACCTGTATCAATCAAAGCAACAAACAAAGAATATATTAATGTTTAAAGTAATTCACATCTTGAGTTTGGCATATAATTCCTCAAGGGATGGAATGACATTTAAGCATTATGCCTAGTGAGCAGTGATACTAAATGTTCTCTAAGAATAAATGCTAGTTACTGATGTCTCAAGTTATCATGATCAATAGTAAACCAAGTTTTGCCCAATAGCTATGTCTTACAGGAAGTGCTAGTAGTGCACAGGCACTGACACACACACGCACACACACATACATATCCTTCATGTTTTCCTTCTACTAACTTGTTGTCTCTTGACTCTTATTGCCTTCTTCTGCATGTTTTAAATTTTTATTCTTGGGGATTTTTTTTGTTGTTGTTGTCCCTTCCTGCCTCATGATTAATGCTGCTGTAAAGTCATTCCTTCCTGGAAACTACAATCCAAATGAAAGCTGGGCTTTACCTTACACTCCAGCTTCCTGTCTCAAGGTCTGGAAACTCTGGGTTATTGCAATTACATCCCATCAGTGTGAGATAGTAGGCTTGCTGCTGCCCCTGAGCTTGCAAGTCTGAGCCCCTGTGTCTTCTAAACAGGCTGATAGGGTTTCTGCCCTTGCAAGGGAAGGAGCTCTTTAGACTAGAAGTCTGCTCTTTCCCCCTCTCACCTATACTTGTTCATCTCTTGTAGTCCACTGACTTCAGTAAATTGTTCCGGTCCATTCCTATTATATCATGATTTCTGCTTCTGCTGTTTTCTTCCAAAGTTTTGTTCAGAACTCTGGCTGGGTAATTGTGGATATTTGGGGCTTAACACTGTATGTTTTTATGCTTTTCTTTCAAGTGCTATTCATTATACAATCCTTTGTATTTTACAGTGCTTTCCTTTGAGGTTCTAGATGTAGTTTACACAGATTAATCTAATTGGGGTGAGCCTGATCTGGTGAAACAGGTAGGAAGTTGATACTACAGTTTTACAGATAGTAACAGAAGAGCATAGTTGCACAGCCTGGGACACGAACTAGCTTTTAGTCATGTCATTTCTTACTGTAGGGCTAATAGCGGTGTCTTGTGTTCTCTTAGAAAGAGATTCATGGCTGCTGCCATTATATTGCCTAGCCTCAATTTCAAATAGCACAATTTAGTGTCTTCAATGGTCTTGTGTTTATTTGTTGTAATTGTCACAGTTCTCAGGTTTCCTTGTTGTTATGTAGTTCTTAAATAGGCTGCTTCTATTATGTATTTCATACCCCAAGAAGGGATTGCATGTCCAAAAGCTTATTCAAGTTTTTCAAAGAGCTGTACCTCTTGGTCTAATAAAATAAGTTATATTGACCTACAAGCTTTGTCTTGTCCTCAGCTGTAGAATTCTTTTCATGTGTTGTGTTCCCTGAATGCTGAAGAGAGTCTCAAACTGGGCCATAAAGTTTCTATTAAATGCACAATGATGAAAGTTATGTTTGTAGTCAGAATGTGGCAGCTGGTTTTAAGTTTCAGACTGAAGTTGTGTTGAGAGGACAAGGTAATGTAGGCACACAGTTTGTGGTAATTGGGAGTGAGGCTGCAGCCAAGCCTCATCCCCAATGGGCTACAGCTGCGAGAAGCAGGTGAGCAGCATTGAAAGCAATGGGACATGGTGCACTGACCAATCACCAAAGGGAACAGAGGGCACACAGGTGCAATGTATGAACATGAGGGGTAGAAAAGGTTGAGCTAAAGAATAAGAAGAGCAGATGCTTGATGCCTTTTTGTACTGTATGGTGGGTGATATTCTCTGTATTGTGGTCAGCTCAACTGTCCCTTATGCTGTTACAAGGTAAGGCTTTTTCTGATGATAGAGAGAACATATTTTTATTCTGTCCAGTCTCCAGTTACAGTAATTTTGTACCTTTTACGAGTAGTAAATTCTAAGGGGGGGAAAAAGAGGAGAAAAACAAAATATAAAGTAAATAGTCTTCTTGTTCCTGCACTCTATAAGCTGGTGACAGATGAACCTTTAGGCATTTCAAATTCAGTCCAAATGAGCATCCAGCACTTCAGATTGTTATCAGATGAGCTAGTGAAATCTAGAGAGATCCTACTTAGGTTTACCATTCTGTGCTGTTACAATGAAATAACGTGAGGCTTAATTTCTTAATTACATCTCATCGTTTGTTGTATCAGAACTGAAATTGGAAGCTGTCTGAATCTGGACTGCATATCAGTTTAGAGAGACAGAGAAAACATAGAGGTTTCCTGTTTATTTCAATTATTTTGGTTTTTCTCACAAAATATGTTGGCTTGGTCAAAAACCCAAAATTTAAATACCTGGCTGTGTTTATATGCACACAGATGTGTGCACTTCTGACAAATATACATTATTTATCAACACATCTGTGTTATAAGAGAATGCCCGGAGACACAATAGCAAGCCTTTTCAGTATATTCTTATTTCCACTTGTACATAGCAATCAGCCAAAGGTTAACATTGTAACCATTTTGCAGCTATTTGCAGTATATTAATTATTTCTTCTCACCTCAATGTGTCATTGTAATTAATTCACATTGGAGAATAACATTCCAATTAAACTTACCTAGTTGAATTTAATTTTGAGTCCTTGTTACAATGTAGCTTAAACAATGACCATGTCTTATGAAGATATGTAACAAGAAAATAACATCTGCTGCACTATGCTGGCAACCACCATGGCTAATGAATCAGTCAGTGTCAAAACAGATGTCTGTTAACAGTTTAAAAAAAATATTCTTTACCAGTCTAAGTAAATCCCCAAATTAATTTAATGCTTGTTTGCAGTGTGTGGTTCAAGTTGCTTTTCTCTGGTGAGGCATGATGAAAATATTGGTAGATTGAAAGGTTTCTGTTCCTCTTAAGAAGTCACATTCCTGACTTCAATGTGACATCCTATTTGGCTTGTGGCATCCATAAAAACAATTTGATTTGCTGAGGATTGTCTTCTCAGTAGAAGAGGACTTTTCTAATATGCTGAATATATTTATCTGCATAGCAGTATTACAGTTCAAAATTCTGGAGGGTTTTCCTTGAAGTGAAAAGGATCACTTAAAGGAACTACAGATAGCTGTATCATACAATCAAGTGAAATAAAATGGAAACAACTTCAGTGCTCTCCACTCCATACATCATATTCTTAGCAGTTCTCAGCAAGTATACCTTGGATCTTCTAAGATCTACCCCACTCCTCAATGTAAGCACCTGCACTCAAAACAATGAACAAACTGCACACAGCATCCATAGGCCACTCTTCCATTTGTCTCTCCTCCCTCAAGTCATACTAAATTCAGATCCTATTTTTTTCCTGGGATGACAAGTTAGATTTAGACCTTTCTTGGTTATCCAGGTCAGTATTAGGAAAGCTCATTTTCTTATGAGGAGTCCTGTTATTTCAGCTGAGATATTCATTGTACAGAGTCAGAGGTTTGCCGGTTGGGACGAAGCCGCCAGTGCAGATTCTAAATTATTTCCTTGAATGTATGGAATTTTTTAACCTTGTAACAGTGTCTCTAGCTTGTCAAGTTTCATAGCTCTAAGTATACTTTCATGCAGATGTGAGCATTAGACAATATATTTTGACCACTTTTTTCCATAATGGTGACACTAATACTTGAATAACTTCATTATGACGTTATTCTTTTTCCTTGTTACTTTTTCTCCAAAGCAAACAGCATTTAAGAAGATTAATTGACTTTTGAGCATGAGTCAACAAATTACATGTTGTGTGTTATCTTTGTCATACACAGAAAATTACTGCTATGGTGTGTCAGTAATTCACTATGGCATATAAATAGGACTGAATCCAGCAGAGATCACAGTGTGGCAAACACTGCTCATTATTCAATTTACTTTTATGGACATCAAGAGGAATTAAAAAGACGTCTGTAGGTGTTACTGAGGCTTTTGCTGTTTTGCCAGAATAATCCCTAAGTATTGCACATACTTAGTTACAGAGGTTATGAGTAGTGCACAAGTGCAATGCCACTTAATGTAAGCAGTCTTTCACCACTTGCACTGTTAAAACTTGCTGGTTTGCTGTATTATTCTTACTGAAGAGTGCAACTTTTAGTTTTGTACTTGAAGTTTTAGATGTATCCTCCTCTATGTTGTAGCTATTTACTTGCTCATTGTAAAGGCTTCTCAGTAAGATGCTGAACCCGAAAACATGCAATAAAACCCATGGGAACAAGTTTTTCCAAATGATTTTCTGTCTTTACAAAGCAACTTTCTATGAGCTACTTACTACTTCAAAACTATGGATTTGGGGTTTTTCTAATCTTCTCATCTTAGTTTCTAGCAAGTGTGAGGCACCGATTATCTTGTAGGAACCACTGAACTCTGACTTCTTATTCCTTTGATGCTTCTTATGTTGAACTGCTTCTCCCAGCCAAGAGTAGAAAAAAGGCAAGGAGAGAGAATTTCCTGTGCTTAGAATTTAAAAAAGCCATGAATTATACTTTATCCCACAATTACAGTTTATGGTGTGCTAGATGTATGTGGAATTCTGGAATAATTATACTGTGTGGAAAGTTGGTTTCTTTGTTCTTTTTTTTTTTTTTCACGTAGAATCCGTTTTAAAATTGCTTCCTTCTCTTATGCCTGGTCATAGACTATGCATTTTACAGCATCACTAAAACCAAAAATAAGAGACAGAACGTGGCCTCTGAGCAGAAAGTTTGGCTGTGTTCTGGCAGGATGTCAGAAAAATCATCTTCTATTCCCTGCCTTTTATTCATGTAGAATTGCAAGAACCTCTCTTCAGTATATTTTGTCCCGTGAGATGGAGAGGCAGGTCTAGGCTGACAGAGGACTTGCAAGATTGTATCCCAACTTCTGTCTCTCTTTGCCATTGCTGGTATGACTCATTGGGCCCTTAGGGTCATACAGTAGGGATCATCTCAGCTGTTGTGCTGCCTCTTGCTCTGCGTTGAAGCCACTCCAGTGCAGGAGTGTGTTGAATGTGAACATACACTAGAGTGCCCAGGCAAACTGGATAGCAGTGAGTCACTAGGAACTACAGTATTGGTCCAGTTCTGGAGGATCCTGATGACAAACTGGCTGAGTTGCTAACAAAATATCTAGAACTGTCTAGAAAAGGGAGTGTTGTCCTTGACTCTGGAGAAGAATTATTTAAGAGGCATGTAAGGAAAAATATCTGGAGAAAAGCAGACTTTAAAAAAATCCGCTTGAAACATTCAAATTGAGGGGAATGCAAATAAGTGAAACTTTTTGTTCTTTCATTCTACTCCTCCAGTCTTCATGTGTTGTGGAACATAGTTTGAAAGAGAGAACTGGTGGCAAGATACACTTAAAATAGTGGTAGGCACAATAAATTCTGTACTTTTTTTTTGTATTTTCCTATCATAAAAATACAGATGTAGTAGAAGACCAATTCTTTCCTGAGGAACTTTCTGTCAAAAGGATTTGCAAAGTGACATTAAAAGAAACAAGCAAAACCCAACCACAACAAAAGCTCATCAGAAACAGTAACATTCCTCTTTTAGTAAAAGCTCATGTGACTTTGAAAAGTCTGTATTTAGAAAAAAAGCTGTTTTGGAGCATAGTTCATAATAAAGATGTTAGTAATTTTTCTTCTCTTACTTCTTTCCTAGGTATTCTATGGTCTGAGTAAATTTTGGAGCTGTGTATGCTCTGGTACTAAGCTCTTTATAATTAAAATTAGATATGAATTTTGTGTGCTTATTGCATGTTGTAGCCCTTTTGGCAGTATCCTCAGTTGAATAACTGTGAGGCTTGAGTTGTTTCTTTAAAACAAAGTAAATTGAAATCAGCTATGAGGAGTGAATGGAGGAATAGCCTTTTGCCTGTGTTTGATATCTTGGTGGAACTGTGGCATGTCCATCAATAGCAATACTGATTTCCTTTATGCTGCTGGCCATCTTTTGTATGCAAAATGTACCAGTCTTGCTTGCATTTTTTTTTTTTTGAGATTAAGGAAGATTAAGTAATTCTCTCATCTACAGAATTAGTTTCCCTCTGTAGCATAAAGAAAATACAAGACATTGTATGGAAGTCTGGAGATTATAAAATTGGTGGGATAAAATAAATGAAGAAGGTACTGCACTATAAACTAGGAGCATTTTCACATGAAAAATGAAAGCCTGTGTGTTTCAGAAGCACAAAGATGTTGATCCCACTTACATAGTGAGGGCTGCATCTTGAGAAAGAAAGAAAGCTTCAGAAACAGCAGGGAAGGGCCAGGGATTGAGGGGTAGTTGGTTGAACATGGACTCCTAGTTTTATGCTGAGGCTGAGTAGCTATCACAGTCCTTGTAGGGTGTGTAGCATAAGGAATCCAGAGCAGGGATAGAAAAGCACATTCTGCCATTATGCAGCCTGTTACTGAGTTCCTTATCCTGTGCTGGTGTTAATACACTTAGGAAGGAAGAATCAAGAGAAAAGTGGTGCAGAAACTCATTAAGTCTCCCAGAATAAAAGGTAAGCTCTCAAATTTACCCATTGAGGTGACTTGAGGTGACACATCAATCTTAATACACACAGGAAGATTTGTAGTATGGCAGTTTTAATGAGCTGTAATAGGGGAATTGGACCAATTAATATTAGAAATAGAGTGCCAGATTTTGTAATGGGATGGTAATTAGGTTCTGGGTCGTAGCAGTCATGATGGATTTTCCATCACTTCCAAGATCTTAAATCTGATTGTGCACTTCTCCATACAATTAGTTTTGACTGTAGCTTATTAAAGTGACTTGGGAATTGTTGTGTGAGAGTGTCTGCTCTGGCTAGATGAGTGTTTTCTGTTTTAAACTTACTTGGAGTTGATGTACATTCCTAGTTGATAGAAAATTCCAAGGTTCAATTTTACTGGAAGTACAAACCACCTTTAAAACTCCTGGTCCCTGGAATACTTCCACTGTGTTGGAAGGAATAGAAACATTCTCCCTCATTGTGATTCATCTCTCAAGGCAGCATTACTTTTTCTCAGAGTGATCTCTGCTCATCCTGATCACCTATGTCCTCACTGGCTCTCCAGATAAGTTCTTGCTACTGTTTTTCAGCAACACTTGAGAGTGATTCACTGGACTGCTTCTTAGGTCTTGTGGAGAGTCCTGCAAATTCCACTGAATACTGCCATGCTACTTGTAATGTAACAGATGGGAGATCAAATCCAAACTTCTTAAACTGTGTGTACAGCTGTGAAAGAATTTGATGCTGCTAATTTGGGGAAGGTTGTTCAGCATTTCTGGACTACTCAGGGGTTGTTGTGATTCTTCTCATTCTTCAGCTCTCCTGTAGCTGTAGTTTTCAAGCCATTTCTGTTCACTGTAAAATATATTACTTTTAAAACTGGCTATAACAAACTGAAAGCAAGTGCTGCGGTTGCTTCAGCAATGTAACTTGCAGTGGTAAGGGGAAGTAACCCCTCTCTTCCCCAAAGAGATGGATGTCTGTGGGACACATTCCGCTCTATGCTAACTTTGTTACTTACATGGGATTCTGCCTGTGTGAGGGGAAAATATATTCTACTGTGTTCTTCCCACAGATAGGCTTATATTTGATAAGAGTGACCTGTCTCACAGCCAGTATGGCTTCATGAGAGAGAGAAGTCCTGCTTGTCAAGCTGATTGCCTTTTATGACAGGGTAACCCACCAAATTGATCAAGGGAAGCCAATAGATATAATCGTTTTTGTATTCAGTAAAGATTCTGATACTTTCTCTTACAGGATCCTTCTAGACAAAATGTTCAGCACACAGCTGGATAAACACATCATGAGATGGGTCAGCAGCTGGTGCAAAGGGTCAGGCACAAAGGGTTATAGTAAGTGGAGTGACATCAGATTGGGGACCTGTCATTAGGGGAATTCCACAGGGCTCCATCCTCAGCCCTGTGCTCTTGAACATCTTCATAAATTACTTGGACACAGGACTAGAAGGGATACTGAGCAAGATCACAAACAATACAATGCTGGGAGGAGCTGTTGACTCCTATGAAGGCAGGGAGGCCTTGCAGAGAGACTTCAAGAAATCAAGGGCTGGACCATCACCAAACACATGAACTTCAACCAGGGAAAGTGCTGGACTCTGGACCTGGGATGGGGCAACCCTGGATGTATGGATAGACTGGGGAATGAGATGCTGGAAAGCCACACCATGGAAAGGCCCCTGAGGGTCCTGGTCAGTGGCAAGTTGAGTGTGAGCCAGCAGTGCCCTGGCAGCCAGGAGGGCCAGCTGTGTCCTGGGGGCATCAGGCTCAGCATGGCCAGCCAGGCAAGGGAGGGGATTGTCCTGCTCCCCTCTGATCTAGGGCAGCCTCACCTCAAGTGCTGGGGGCAGTTCTGGGGACCTCAATATAAGAAAGACACTGAACTGCTAGAGAGTGTGCAAAGGAGGGTGATGGAGATACTGAAGGGCCTTGAGGGGAAGGCATTTGAGGAGCAGCTGAGGTCTCTTGGTCTGTTCAGCCTGGAGAGGACACCTCATTGCATCCCACAATTTCTTCCTGAGGGGAAGTGGAAGGGCAGGCGCTGATCTCTTCTCTGTGGTGACCAGTGACAGGACATGAGGGAATGGCTTGAAGCTGTTTTGGATATTAGGAAAAGGCTCTTTACCGAGAGGGTGGTTGGGGACTGGAACAGGCTCCCCAAGGAAGTGGTCACAGCACCAAGCCTGACAAAGTTCAAGTAGTGTTTGGACAATACTCATGGTCACATGGTGTTGCTCTTGGGGCTGTCATGTGCAGGACCAGGAGTTGGACTTAATGATTCTTCTGGGTCCCTCCCTAACTCAGAATATTCTATGATACTGTGTTCTCAACAATGCAAGAGAGAGCTCCAGGAAAATAAAAATCTTGTTTAATTTTGCAAGATGGAATGTGTCTCATAGGGGCTGCTGCTTTCTTCCCCACTTCTCTTTTCTCCCCTCTCTCTTCCCTCCCCACTGCCTTGTCTTGACTTGTACTCTCTGCTTCATTTCTGCCTGCTGTGCTGAAGAGATGCTATCCACAAGAAAGCCTCCAATCAATGCACTGGGCACAGAAAAAGTTCTGGTAGGATCCAGAGGCAGCTTGAGCCTGACCTGGCTGAAACAATCATCAAAAGCTACCCAAATCATCCATTATTGTATCAGCTTTAGTTGCATCTGTTCTATCTCATAGAAAAAAAGTACCTCTGAAGGGAATGGTTTTATCTGTAATTTTAGCTAAACAATTTACTCCCTGTCAGAGTAATCTCGCCTACTTTTATGAGTCACTATCGTAGCATAAATCTTTTAATATTGTGGTTTCTGGACTAACATGCTGGTGGCTCATCACAGCAAGGTTTTTGTTTGCTTGGATTGTAAAACCAGTGTTTTTCCAGTCAGTTTGGTTTGGATGAAATTGTTTCTTGTGAAGTCCCCAACGTGGGAAAATGTATTAATTCTTGAAGCTGTGCGAGTAGCTTCCCCAGACTGCCTAGAATCATACAGGAGAGTCGTGCAGTAAAAGAAGTCACTTTTTCCCTTTGAACATTCCCTTTCCCATTTTGAATAAGTGGGCTCAGAGAGTCTCAAAGAGACTTCTGTCCTTTTTAATGCAGTCCTGTTCAGTGTTGTGTTCAGTTCACATGTTAGTTGTGTTTGAAGACTGAGGTGATCATGCAGACCCTGAGATCAGCTCAGTTGATTAGAGCATGGTGCTAATAATGCCAAGTTTTCAGGTTCAAGCCCCCTATGGGCCATTCACTTAAGAGCTGGGCTTGATCTTCCTTGGGTCCCTTCCAACTCGGAATATTCTGTGATGCAGAAGAGGAGAAAATCACCCATTCAGCTTCATGGATGTAGTGACTTAGGTTGTAGTTGCTAAGTTACTTGTGTCTGTGGCTTCCCATGGTCCTAGCTGCAGTTGAAGGATGGTCTCCTGTGCTTGATAGTCCTGCATGTCTTTTCCCACTGTTCAATCCTGGGCTGATCCTGTCTGAGAATGGAGCAGTTCTCAGGGAATGCATCTCTACAATTGCAATGGAGATGCCAAAGCTATAAATTACCTGACTTGGTATTATCCACTCTAGCTTTGTCCATGTGCAAATTATAGTTCCAGAAGGGAGAAACAACACAGTCTTTGTATTGCAACAAGTCTTCAAGTTACAGGAAGGTATCTTGCAGTGCTGACCTTACTTGCACTGGGTGTGAATACGGAGCACGTGAGGCCTGCCTTTGCTCCCAATGTGTGTTGTGAACATGTGGTCTGACTACCTTGAGCAGCCTGATTTTGTTATAGAAACCACAAGTTAAAGCAACAGTATTGCTTATGACCTGTTAGGGCTGGTAAACCGAAACATTAGCTCTTCAGAATGCCCCCTCTCTTGTTCTTTTAAGCATCCATAGCTAAATGCTTTGTCCTCAGCCTTTCATCAATGTTCCTCAAAGGCCAACACCACAAAGCACTATGCACAGCCAGCTCTGCTTGGCTGTGAGTTCACTCCCATTAATAGAGACTGACTGTCCTCAAACCAGTATGTGTTATCCACAGAGGCCTACAAATCTAGTTAAAATATTCCATGCTTTTTCTTGTGGGGTGAGGCTGTGAAAAAAACCCAACAACTTAGCTTCCCTATTCTGGTACAGAGGATTAACATTAACTTGTTCTCACTGTCTTAGGTCTGTGAAAGAAGTGGATTTTTATCCTGCTTTTCTGGCTCTATAGACAAAAAGCCCTTGCATATGCAGGCAGCTGTCAGAAAGTTCCAGCAATGCTTTGAGTTTCCCACAGTTGTGGGGTCTGTCACATTGTCACACAGTACATACTGATTTTAATGTGTTGTCCTTTAGAGACCTTCTGCAAATTCATTTAATACCAACCATTTAGTGTTCATTTTTTATTGCACTAGTAAGCTTTCAAAGAACAGGGTGATGTAGATTCTTAAGAAATAGTTCCTGCTCCTTCATTCAGGGAAGATACTACTTAAGTAAAAGCAGAGACGGGTGCCTGTACACAGCAAGGAAAAGGCAGACAAATTACAGAAATTTCAAGTCCTTACCCTAATTGAGAAATAACAAATCAGTCCTGCTGGAAAAGTCTATTTGGTTTAGGCTGGGGATGACTCTGAGGTGGTTTGCTGGTTCTGGCTCCTTGCTATCTCCCAGCAGCCACAAAACACACCCACAAGTCCCATGGAGGGCATGGCTGTAGAAAAAAAATCTACAGAGGGTTCTTTATTTGGGAATGCAAGTGCTGTGTCATACTGTTTTCTCAGGCTGGATTTTGAAAGTGCTGGATTTTTTTTTTTTTTTACCCCTCTCTCAGTGCAGTGTGAAGGTGTACAAGAGTATCTTCTACCTCTGCACAGCTGCCTTGTCTTACAGCATTTTTTCTGAAGTCAAGCAGGTTTTTGGGATCATGTCTACTTGCTCCATGAACAACTTTTGAGGTGGGCAGATTGGCAGGAGGGCGTTGATCTCAGGGATGTAATAATCCTACAAGCTTCAGGAAGAAGCCAAGGAAGAGAGAGAGAGAGACCCCTTATTATTGTCTCCACAAGAAAAATAAAAACTGTGGGACAGACTTGTGCCATTTTAGACAGCAAGAGTACACTCTAGGAAAAAAACTGTATAATGCCATGCTCTTGGTGGTCTTCTTCACTTACCCAGTGGTGTGTTTTATTTGTTAGCGTCTATATCAAATTTTGTTTAAGTTGTCCAAGGTTTTAAAAAGATATGTAGAGGACATACATAGGATACACGTAGCCTGACTCAAATGTAAACTAGATGCCTCTTGAAACAGGCAGTGGATAGTTCAAACTTCCCATATGTCAACAATTAAAGAATAAAGAGCAAAAATAGGGAAATAGTCATAAAAGATTTCTTCAGAAGAGGGTGGCATAGACAGAGGCAGTACTCTCAGCACACGGCTGTTGAGACCAGTATAATTTGATGCCATGTTTTTCTTCTTGCAGTTTGATGTGTTATCTCTCTGGGACAGCACCATTCTACTATTTCAGCACGTAGGTTCAACATGAGAGAGCTCTTCCCAGAGTTCTTCCCTGCCCTGTAGAACAGGTTGTGTGGTGCTGTGCAGTGTTTGTCTTCCTTGTTTTTAACCATCTTCATTATATCTCTTCTCTGGACTTTTTCCTGTGCCCATTTCAAATTGCTGCAAGGATAATTCATGGGTATTTGAAGAATGTGTATTTGGTGTAGCTTCTTGTAGGAAGTAATGTCTACTTTCATTATCTGAAGGGGGTTATTATAAACAGTTCAGACTACTGGAAGGACAATAGGTGTGGTTTGGCTTGCAATTTATTATCCAGTTCTAGATGGGAAACAATTTGGAAGTGTTAGTTTAAATGTCAGCTCTACCAGAAGTTCCTCCACAGCCTGGCACCCTAGTGGGCAATTTCTTAATTCAGCCTCTCTGCTTAGGAGCAGAAGCACTTAGTGCTCTTACCCAGAGGTGTGGAGGCTGCTCATATTGTACCTTAGGGTAGAAACTACCCCAAAAATTACTTATTTTTTAATGAAAATAAAATAATTCAGTGGACTTTTTAGTTTGATTACACATCAAAACCAACAGCATGTTTGGTATCTATAGAGAATTTCTGGTGACAATGCGAGAATCAGAATTTTGTAAGAAGGACATTATTATTAACATTTATCACCTGATTAATATAACTGAGGAAGAAAAATGTGAATACTTTTTCTTTAGGAGCTGGCACAGGAAATAGTATTTTCTGATTGTGCATCTAAGGAAAACAAGCTTAGATATGATCTAAACAATTCTTTTTGCAGGTTATAGTTTTCTGGAAGTACATTTCCTCTATTATCTGTAGCTCTTGTCTACTAGCCCAAAGTACTATAAACTGCTGCTCTGATGACTGTCAGCACTATTGCAAATATAATACTGGATTTGTGGGAGTTCTTACTGAAAGTTTATTTGCAGTTTAATACCAATGGGTCAACTTGAAGCACTTCGAGTTAAAAATCCCTTTTGTTTCTTAATGTCAGACCAAAATAAAAGCCAGTATTTATTTTCTTCCAACTTAACTTTGATATAGGAATACTGTTTCCAAATGCCTCCCATCCATGTACTTTTTTTCTGTTAGTTATCTTTGGGTTTTCTGGATGTGGGTGCTGTGCTTTGGGCTGGGTGTGCTGAAAGGTTCCTTAAGGCTACTAAGTTCCATCATCACACACACATTCCTAATCACTTTGAAAAGACAATAAATATCAGCTTATGAATTAGTTATTTGCATCTGCCTGCTAATATTACAGTCAGTATGTAACAAGCCACCTATGGGATATCTTTATTCTTTTCTTGTATGTGACAGATATGGACAGATAAGCCAAGGTGCTTCAAAGATCGGGTCAGGGAATTGCTGATTTTCCTCATGAAAATGCTTGATTTTTATGAAAAGCAAACAACCATAAAAAGTCACAAGCCACAAAACCATTTTGAGGTGAAAACCAGATCTTTTAATGAAAACTTCTGTATTTTTACCTTTTACAATGCAGGTTGGTGGTTTCTTTTTTGGTTGTTGTTGGGTTTGTTTGTTTTGGTTATTAAAATTTGTTTGGTTTGGGTTTTATTTTGTTTTTATAGTGAGTTCCAGCCATTTCAGTTTCTGGTTTCCTTGGTTTGAAAAAAAACGTATCCACATAGATTAAAATTTGTTTATTGAGGTGCGTTTTATAAGATTATAGTACTGAAGCCTTTTTAACATTAACTGAAGCATTTTTTAAACTTTTTTTTAAAAATCTGAAGGCAATTTTACCAAGTCATGCAAGTAAAATACCTTGTCCCTTGTTAGAAACGAAATGTGGATGTTTTTAGGTCATGATCAAAATATTTTGGAAATGTGTGCTGTACTGTTGTACTTCAGCATTTCTAAGGCAGCTAAAAAAGGTATTGTCCAGTTTGAGTGGAAATTTCCCAAGCAGTACAATAAATTGGAAGCTTTGGTTTTGCTATATGATGTTCTGTGAGAGTATTTTATTCCTACATGGAAAGAACCCAAGGTTTAAAAAAACCCCCAAACACAAGAATAGGATGTGTTTTATGGGCATTACCCAGAAAATTTATATGCCAAAAATATGCAAATATATCTAAAAGGCCTGGGAGCAGATGATGGAAAAATATGACATTAAGATGTTTCTCTACCTTTGACTGTAAAAGTTTAATTTCTTGGTCAAAGAGAAGAGTTAGAGGGAAAGTTCAACAAACTGTAAAATGGGTTTAATAAATCCAGTATGTTAACAAAATATGGAGGCTACTTGGAAGGATGGCTGCCAAGCACATGGGAATAAGTGAAAACTATTGAAGTGAATACATGAAAGGCTTCTGCTTTCCTTTTGCTAGAGGGAGATACCCTTTGCATAAAGGTGAAGGAGGTTCAGCAAGGTGGGGAATGCATTTGCCCAGGTACACACTAAACTTGTATTTCTCAAACTTGGTTTATAGGAAGGCAGTCTTGAAGAGCTGAATCCATGTTTTAAAAACAATTTTTCGCTACTAGGAAATACTTCTGGAAAGCATGCATTTATTTGCTTTTACTGCCAGCAGCTGTTCATGCTGTAGAGCAGGTGAGTCAGTATTTAGACTTGGAGCCAATATTTGCAGATGCTTTTCACTCTCGCAGTCTGGTGGAGCTTAATGTCTGCTCCCAGTGGAGAAGTGCTGGTCAATATGGCAGTAGCATTATTTAGTGCTCATAGCTGTGTGGGCATGGTTTGTGTGGTTTCAGACAATGTTTGAAAGAAGGGAAGGATAATTACATGTAGATGGTAGGCCCAAATAGAGAGACATGTCTGCGAAAAAGCTGAGATATGTAACAAATTCAAGGAATACTTTCTAGTGTTTCTAGAGTCCTACCATTAGGTAGGGTTTACTCCATCGTTGTCCTACCCTGCATGGCTACTCTGAAACTAAAACTTTAAAAATAAACCCAGTGTAATACATACACTCAATAAATGTAAACAGTCTGTTTAGCTTTTTCAGAATGGGGCTCAGTAGTGGGTGTGATACACAGGAAAGAACAAGACAGTGGTTTTTGGTGTCTTTTATCCTAGCCTAAGTGAGATGGACACATCAGGACAGCTTGACCTCTGAAGTCTTTCATTCTTTCCAGTCTGTTGATACTAATGAGGCTCTCAGGCAGAATGATCTTCCCTCTTCTGTCATATCTTCACTTCATCCATTCCTGGCACCCTCTCTCTTTGTTCTCCACACGAAAAGCTCATTTACTTGTTGTCTCGCTGGCTGTAACTGCTGGGGTTCATTTCCTTTCTGTGCATTTTCTTCAAATGGCTTGAAATGTCACATAGCTGCATGTCCTGCTGGGATGCTCTTGTCTTATTAATGTACCAATGGGTGTTTTTTTAATGAGAAAACATGAAAGTATCGTGAGCCTCTTCTGCACCTCCCCAGACTAATCATGAGAAATTGATGAATTGTGTGAAGTCTGCAAAGACTTGGGAATTCATTTTAAGTCTGTTTGAGCAAATATGCACAAATAAGAGTTTGTTCTTTAGGAAATATTTTGAAATTGGCTTTTCCAAGTAGCATATTTTGGTGAGGGCTCAGAGCTCTGAGGCTGAACACAACCTGGCACCGTATCCCCAGAATGATATGACTAATGAATTCTCCTAAGGCGATAAAGGCAATTTACATCACAGAGGTTTGGATTAACTGTTTTCACTGACTTCCATCTCTCAAGTTAGTAATTTGGGGCTCATATGTATTCTCTAGCAAGAGCCATCAGATGCTTATGGAGTTGGTGCTTGCTCTCACTGCTGATCTCCTGAGGAAGTGATGCAGCATAGACCCCCTGACAGGGACCAGGTTCCTCATCTCAAGACTGGGCTTGTAACTCTGATAGTGTGTGGTTGTTCCTTTGTTGTAGACTGAGGCAAAAGTCATCATCCCAACAGTGCTCTTGAAGAGAGCTCTGGTAGGTGTTTTCTTGTGAATTTGGGAGCTTCACTTTCGACTCTCCAGCATCAAACTCTTGGTCTAAGGGGTGTTTGCTTTGACTGTGCTTTTTGCTCATTGTATAAGAGAGACGAGAAGGCAGGAGAGAAAAAAAAAAGGTAGGCAGCTGCTTGATCTCTGTACTGTGTTTTAAACAGGTCTCAAGTGAGCTGTCTCTCTGTCTACAGTTACGCTGTGTGAGGCAGGCCCATTGCAGCTCACTGAAGGAATGGTTTGGTGGTTTCTGTAGTGGGGACCTTCTTCCCTTGGTTCTTCCTACGCACCATGTCTTGGCTGTGCGTGACTTTGAATTAAGGGATGTGGCCGGTATCAGTAGGAAACACAGTACTTCTAGAACCAGGGCAAAATACTCAGGACCACTGATTTTGAAAGCCTCAACTTTGGGTTAACAATAGGGTAGTTGCTATGGTAAGGGGGGTTTTTTCTTTGTTTTTTCAGTGTTTTTGAAAGTATGTCAAGCTCAAGATGTGATATCATGAATTTTTTGTGCCTACATTACTTTCAGGAGAAACTGAGGCACAGATTCTGGACCTAAGGGGTTTCTGAACAGTCACGCTGCCGATATGAAAGCCTTTGACTGCTGCATACCTTTCCTGGGCAATGTCCCCTGCCAAGATACCTCTCACACTGCAATGCATGTCCCTGCTGGTCCACGGTCTCCCCATGTACAGTATTGCATAGTTCTGACCCCAAAGTGAGGCCAGGAAGGTTGGAACTAGCTAATCTTTAGGGTCCATTCCAACCCAACCCCAAAGCTAAGGTTCTATGATTCTGTGCCAGATGGAGCCACTCAGCACAGCCATTGCCCTTGAGGCTGGCTGCATGCACTGTGGGGCACTCAGAGCCAGATGTGTCTCTGTGCTTCTCAGCAAGAAGCAGGTCCTGTGCTCCATACCAGAGATTTTCTGGGGCCTGCATTATATTGTCCACTTTGTAGCTGAGACTAATCTGCTTGCATGAAACAGGAACAAATGGGGCAGAGTCCAACTTCTATCATCTACGAGCAGTTCCGTGCAAGAGAATGCAGAGAGCCACCCAAAGACAGAAGAAAGGTTCATTTAATCACTATCCCGTTACTGGTGATAGCCAGCTGGGGAAGCCTGGAGAGGAATATAAGGACACAGCAAGCCTGTAGTGATTCCTCCACAGAGTACTCCCTCAAAATCTAGGGATTTATGGCTCAGGTACTCCCTAAAGACAATGGTGATAACTTCGTATTCAGGAGTCCTTGACAGATTTTCATTGTGAATTTTCTAATTTTGAACATATACACATTTTACACCTATTCCTGCTGTTTTTCAGCTTAACCACGTATTGTATCATCAAGAATCTCTGATTTGCTTTGAACTTCTTACCACCTGCTAATTTCATTTAATGCCCACAGTGGGAATTATATTTTGACACCAGAAGATCTTTCTGAGCATGTGATGTGTACTGAAATGTGTGCTGCATGGGCAAATGGGAGTCATAAAACAGATGCTTTTGCTCTGTGCTTTGTGAAGGCATGTCAGATTACCACTAAAACTCCTTTTCCACTGCAAGAAGAGTTTCTGAAGACTGTCTCACTTTGTATTGTCAGGCAAAAAAAAATCCTGAAATCTAGTGTGAAGCCTAGGGGAGGAGGTATGGGAAAGGAATGATGAGGAAGTTTCAGGCGAGACCTTGTCTTGATACATGCATTAAATATTGTAACCTAAAATCCATTTATAGTTCGGTCAAAAGTTCAGAAGAAAATAAAGCACTACAGGAAAAGTACGGCAGGGATTTCCCTTACACAAATGTCTCAAAATGTGGAACTGTCCTTGAAAATAAGAACGGTAAGATGTAACAATAGAGCACAAGACTGGATAGGTAAGTCATTGATGGCAGCAGATCTTTAAATTACATAGAGCAGTGGGGAACACCCAGTGCTAAAAGATAACACATGCATATCCGCATATTGACATGTTCTTTTTTAAAATCTGGCCTCCTGTCTTGGTGATTTTATTGGCAGCAGCAAAATAAATTTTTCCTAATCTCTGATTTTCATTCGAGGTAGCATCTTCCTTTTTCCAGCAGCCAGTAGTTACAAGTATGTGATGCAAAAATAGTAGCTTAGTGGTATGAACTGGTGCCTTTGCCTTGCAAATCTCATAGTCCTGACTCCTATTTTGATGAGCTGTGCTGTTTCTTCGTGGGTTCTGTACCTTCAGGTTTCAGGGGATTATATGCTTGAGTCAGGCTTGTGGAACTGAGATCGTTATGAGTGCATCCTGTGTTTAAGATTTTGTATTATAAAAGTGTATAAGTAATTCCTTCTATTTCATATTTGTGTGTGTGTCTCTAAACCTTATTGTGATCATAAAATCAAAAGGGAAACCACTCAGGAGCTTCTAGGATTGTGGTTTTGTGATGCCTAACATCCATACCTTCTTCCACTTACAGTTGACACATTTTGAAACAAAAAAAAAAGCTCTATTTGGTGGGTTACCACACTGAAGTTTGGGGAGTTTCAGTCATCTCACCAGTATGCGAGCAAATGTAGAAACATCCATTTTGAGGTGTTTTACCCATCACTTTTCTTGAATGTCATCCCTGCCAACAGGAGTCTAAACCAGACAGTTGCCACTAAAACAACACAAAATATCTTTTCTAGGACTGTAAATATAGGCTCTATAGGTACTGTGAGAGCTTCTTGAATCCACTTCCCTTAACTCTTCTGACCAGATGATTGTCTAATCGCTTCTTAAAAGTCTCCACTGATGGAGATTCCACATTTTCCACACATAGTCTGAGTACTAAACTAACCTCTCCACTAGAAGGGAGGAGTTCCCTGCTTTACAGTAGCATTTTATGTACATAAAGCTTATGATTTTCCCTCTGCCTTCTCTTTTCTAGATTAAATCTCCCCCATTCCTTTGATCATAACCTGCTGTTTTCTAGATCTCTTCCTTGAAGTGGGTTACCAAAAATGGATGCAATAATTTGGACCTTGCTTTAACAGCATTTCATGAAGTAGAAGTTTTAGAAATTTCTTTGGATGTATTTCTATAGTTTAGTATGACATTTAGCTTCATCCATCTAAGGGTAACCTTTGGCTTCTTTGTGACAGAGTGGAACTGTAACAGGAATGGCAAACCTGTGTTGCTGGGTCACGTGTGGTCTGCAAGGGGGGCACGTATTGGGCTGTGTAGGGTACTTGGAAGCATTCCATGTGACTGGAGCCAGAGAAATGGCTCAGACACTAGAATTCGTTCCTCAGACTGAAGTGTAGGAGACTCATTTTTAATTTGGATTGAATCCTACAGTTCTCCTTAAGAAACTGAACTTGAAGAACTGGGATGAATGCTGCTGGAAGTTGAAGGCAGCCAAGTAGTCACTCAAGCTACCATTGTAGGACAGGGTGGTGGTTTTCCTGACCATCCCTGTTACAAAGAGTAAAGTCTAGCCAAACACTCCTCACTTTGTAGTACTTGTATTTAACTACAAAGGCAGCACTGTCCAACCAGACATGGTCTAAGCCAAAGATATCCAAAGGGACAATTTCTGCTGAGTGGAGTCCATTGGTTGTCACTGAGATGGAGAAACAGGACTGCTGAGCAAAGAATCATTGGGATTCACTTCTGTGATGTGTAACACTACAAATATAAAACACTGTCTAGAGCTAGTCTTGGATACAAAGTACTGAGCTGGTGTGTTAACAATCAGCGCCAGTGTTGCACGGCTGCGTGAGAAACCTGCAATGACTGCTTGTGTTCCCAAGTACAGCCATGCATTTGTGGCTGTACACAAGCTCTTCTCTATTAGTCCAACCTATGAATGAATAAATACTGATAAGAGACACTTAAATGTTGTGCCTGAGCCATGTTTTGACAGCTGTCACTTGTACTGTCTCCTGCTAGGTCTATCTTTTAATTACATCAGGTTAACACAGTATTTCATTTGTCACCCTTGGCTGATAGCAGAAAGGGACAAATTCTGCCATGGAATGAACAGGTTTAGCTTTTCTCACTGCCAGGATGCAGTGCTTGCTGCTTTCCTCTTGAATCACTCACTACTCATAGTCAGCTATCATGGTTAGAAAAAGAAATGGCCTATCTGAGGGTTGAGCAATGGCTCAGGGAATTGGCATGTGCTTAATATGACATTGTGGTCCAGCAGCTAAAGTGTTTTTAGCGGGATCTGTGGCATGTGTGTAAATCCCATGGGTAAGCTGTATTTTCATCACCTAGAGGTGTCTGAGAACTGACTGGAGAACAAAAAAAAAGTAGTCTTAGCTCTTGACCAATTACTTAAGCTATGTATACATCTTTCCATAGCCACTTTAGTGTTGCTGCAAATAGGAATTGCTCAAATATTCCCAGAGAATAAAATGGAGAGCCTTCAAAGTTAGTGTTCCTTCTACATACAGACTTCTAAATAAGCATGTAGGTAATTACCTTTAATGGCAAGTTTATGGAGGCAGGATCAGTCTGCTGGGGAAGTGATTCCATATCACACATCTTCAATGAATTCTGTAGTGTTGCTGGGATCTTGCATGTGAATAACAAGCCGTGGAAATACTCTTTGCAAGTGGGTTGGCTGCTGTAGAACAAAGATTGAAACCAGTTCAAAGAAAAGTATCCGCTAACAGCTTGGAATATAATATATTTTTAAAATGACCCTGGAAAATGAATTTCCTTTGGAAAATTTGTAACTGGGAGGAACTCAGAATAGACTCTTTGCTGACTGCTGCAGAACTGTATTATGGAGCAAAATATAGTAAGGTACAATAAATGTTACAACTTGCATATAGAAGCTCAGAGTATTGCACGGTTTTCCAAATATAAGAATTCTATATTTAAGGAAGACTGGCTAGATTTTCCCTGCCTTCTACCATGCAGTAATGTGCACTAACAGAAAGTAATGGGCACACTTAGTCATTTCTTCAAGATGCATCATTAAGTGAAAATAATGATATTCACAATAGTGATAATTCACTGGAGCTGACAATTTAGCCTTATGATCCAGACTTTATTTTAACTTTGTCTCTTCCCAGATTCAGAAAAGGGAAAGGGCTATTTTTTAAATAAAAAAAAAAAGGAAAAGTACTTCCATTTTCATGCATTCCAGCTCCAGCCAATTCTGTAAAGGCCACTACAGTGGAGGTCCTTTGGCTGGCTGATACCCTTCGTGGCCAGCTACATACTGGTGACACAGGGCAGACCACACTGAGGGGCTGATGTCAAACAGGGAAATTGCAAAGGACTGTCAGTACTTTGTGTTAGCACAAAAGTCTGAGTTTCCAATTTCTGTCACACAGAACTTTGCTATTTTGTTCTTATTTATTTTCTTGTTTGCATTCCAACACTCCTTTGCTTTTGAGATAGTTCAGACATCACTGAGATACTGAGATAGCAGACAGAGCACAGGTAGCAGGTAGCTTTTCTCAGAGAAGTAATGACTCTTGTGTTTATGTCTGACCTGGCAGATTCTCTCTTTTTTGTTGTTGTTGGTTTTGGTTTTTTGTTGTTTTGGTGTTTTTTTTTGTTTTGTTTTTGGTTTTTTGGTAGTGGTTTGTTTTTTTTTTAAACACCATTTGTTTCAGTAGCCTGAAATAACTTCCTCTATTCACCATCACTGCTATGACAGGTCTCCTGTTTCCATTCTGGACTGCAATCTCTTCCACAGTGAGGGAGAAAACTGTAGATGACTGAGCATTCTCTATTCAGAGAAAAATCACAGAAACACAGGATATTTGTAGTTGGGAGATCTGCACAAGGATCATTGAGTCCCATTCTTAAGTGAATAGTCCATAATGGAATCAAACCCACAATCTTGGCATTTCGTCAAGCGCCATGCTGACATCCCTAAAGGAGATTTCTCCCCTGCACCCCTCCTGGAAGGAGTTGTCTGCAGGTCAAGTGGGTGAGTTGGAATGAATCACAGAGGAGAGAGTGAACAGTCAGTTTGGGGTCATCTCTATTCTACTCCCTTGTCTCTTTTCTTCCATTTTCTAGTCTTACTGGAGTTAGCTCTTTCAAGATCTTTCCTGAGAGCAAAACGGGGCAAAGAAAGCTCACCTCTCTCATTTTTTCTCTAGTTGTCAGCCAAAAGCTAGTCAGACTTTAGCACCCATGAAACTGTGAGGAGTCATTTCTCTGCTTCTGTGCTGACAGCTCAGAAGTTCTTGCTCATCTTGTTGAAATGCCTCCTACCTTTCTACTTCTGTAGAAAGGAGAAGTTTTCTGAAATGCTCTGCATACTGACATAAGGCCAAAGTACTTTCCTGGTGTGAGAAGAAGTTTGTGATAGCATGAGTGTTATGGAGCCTGTGCATGCTGCAAACCTGAGATTTCCCAGCAGCAAGAAAGGAAGGGCCAGGGCACGCAGCGGGTACTGCGGCTGCTCAGCTGACTTCAGCTTCACAGCCCTGGAGCCTCGCACAAGGGCTCGAGGGCGCTGTTCCAGCCAGTGGGCTGTGGCAGTCCATTGTGGCACTGGCACTGGTTTGCTCTTGCTTGCTGTTCCAAGGAGTGGTAGCTCTGCCCTTAAAAATCCTGCCTGCCAGAGCTGATTTGCTGCTGCTCTGTGCTGCAGTGGGCACTTGTGGCTGCACCTATGTGCTGGTGACATTGCTGCAAGAAGCTCTAACTTTGACTAAAAAACGTGCTGGTTGTTAAAGGCAATTCTTTTTCCAGGGCTGGCTGGCTGCTGGCTGGCTTCTCTGAACAGATTTCGAGCTGCCGTGTAAGTATGGAAGAAATTCTGCGAACTTACCAGGAATATGGGGCAAAGCTCTTTCCCATCTCATCTGTGCTTTTGTCTTGTTCTTTCTTCCAGTTTGCTGAGCCCTTTGCTCCTTTTCTTGCTGTATAGTAGATAGGAACATTTGGCTTTTTGTAATCAAAGCAGCTAGGGAGGTCTCAGTGGGATTATTTTTACATGTAAGCATTGCACAAGTCCAGCTCCAGGAAAAGAGGCCAATATTTTCTTTAACACATGCTGATATAAAATAGGAACAACTCTTCTAAAAACTGAGACACTGAGATGGCCTTGAATTAGATCCAACAGCCTCAGATTAATTACAAAACTAAATCAGAATGAATGTTCTTTTATAGCTCTGCTGCACAATGGTCCCTGGACTTAGCGAACCTGGATGTCAAATATATAGATAAGGATGATCTATACTGAAGCAGAAGAAAGGGCACATTTATCTTACTGTGAATTAAGGGTCCATTCTTTGTGAAATTCTGCTGTTACTTTACTGTATTTTAATAAATCTAAGAGCAAAATCAGATCTCTGCTACTGAGGAGAGGATGTTGCAAGGCATATGCAGCTTGTTTCACTCAGTTGTGTTCCTTTGCCAGAAATTCGTCTCTTCTCTCCCAAAAATGGTGCTGTAATGTTTCTTGTGCTACAGAAACCTAGAGCAGATGCCACAAAGGTCATCTGTCCTCCTTCTCATTTAAAGGCTGTCAGGGTACAGCCTCTATTAACATTGTAAGTTTTAAGTTGCAGAGCAAGAACCTGAATAAATTGTAAAGAACTCCCATTGCCTTTCACAAAGAGATGAACAGTCCTTTTATGCTTTACGTAACCACAGCATGCTTTGGAAACAAGGTTACATCTATTTCAGTCCTTCTGACCGAGGCAGCTCAGGCAGCACTAACTGCAGGCAGGTTTCCAAGCAGAGAAAAGAGTTGGGGCCTGCAGCATTTTGGGAAAGACAGCGTTTGGGAATGAAGGAGCCCCAGGACCTACACTTGCCAGGAGCCACACATTCACACAGATGCCCGGTACTCCTTGTAGGTTGATTGGCACTGTCACCTGCCAAAAAGGAAGCATCTCCTGCTGGCTTCCTACCAGCATGCAGAGTCTCTGATTTAGGAAAGCAGAGTACAGTCTTGCATGCCAGTCCTGAAAAGCTACCAGCCCTGATGTGGAAACAAGGACAGGCAAATCTGTAAATCTCTAGCCAAGAATAAAAGCACACTCGCTTCTGAATGGAAACAATTTCAGTGCATGGTGAGATGAAGGGACTTCATTAAGCCTAGAGAAAACTCAGGGAGATCTGCTTGCAGCTGGAAGGGGTGAGGAGATGGAGCCAGGGTCTTCCCAGAGGTGCACAGTGGCAGGCACACAGTGGCATCAGTCATACACTGCAATGAGAAATGCTGGCTTGATACAGGGACAGAAGTCTCACAGCCGGGGGGATGCAGCATGGGGACACATTGTCCAGGGAAGGTGAAGGGTCTCCATCCTTGGAGACCAGTCAATTTTGCTTAGCTGGACAAGCATCTGAGCAACATGCTATCCCTTTGAAGGTGTCCCTGCAGAGAGTGGACTGCTGTGTGAGACAAGCTCCATACCTCAATTTTTTCTTTGATTCCAGGTTGATAACTTAGGTTATTTCTAACTGAAAGTGACTGTGTAAAGTCATTTCACTCTGTTTCCCTCTGCTTCCTTGCCTCCATATTGGAAATAGTATTTTACTTACGTGAAGCTTATGTCCTTCATTTTTATTGACTTTTTGCACTCCAGGCTACACTAGAAGATATACAAACCATAAAGAAAATGCCAATCTCTAGGAAGGCAAACACTGAAAAAAATGGCAGGCCAGTAGTTCAAATACCCTGACACTTCTGTAACACCTTAAAAAAAAGAGGTTTCTTGATGATAGGGATTGAAATTTTAAAGTATATTTGTCAATTTCCCCTCTTTTAGGTCTCCAGAAGCAATTCTGTTTGCATCTAGATAAGCACCATTAAGTGGGACAAAAATAATGCCATCTTATTCTCAATCAAGTCCACATGCAAATTTGCTTGAAATGGTGTAGAATCGTTCCAGTCTTAACTTACACAGAGCTTCTGGGCATTTGCAATGTGAGGCTGAATTTAAGCAATTCACAATAATTCATAATTCACAGTAGCCACAGGTGGAAGGCACTACAGGACAGGATATTCTGGTTACAGATATTGAGAGATAGTTCAATTTCCTAAAATGACAGTGATGTCAAAAAAAAGCTTCTAACTATGTAGCCACAACCTCCTCCTTTCCCCTTAGACATTTCACCCTTAGAAAAAGCCAAGCTTTTTCCAGTAGTAACACTGGAAATACTTCATTGCCCTTCCTGCAGGTGAAGTTTTCGCAATGTATGAATGCATGAGAATGGTCAGATAATGAATGAGATGGGCTGAACATCTGCAGGTGCTCTATAATGACAACAGTTAAGCTAGTCTCAAGTCATTACCATATTACATTAACTTACTACAATGCTATTAATTAGAATTCATGTTCTAGAAAGGAAACAGAGCAGCAATTATGCTGGTATTTAATGACCTGTAAAAGTAAAATATGAAAATGGTAAATTTCCTCATGTAATTAATTTAAAGCTGGAAGATGGTGGGTCAGACTGCTCCTCAGTGTAACTCAAGCTCCTTCTGTACTTTAGCAACAGGAATGATTATACTGGTTACCTTTTGTCTTGAAAGAATGATTATTTGCATTTAAATAAAAAGCTCTTCTAAATAGCTCTTCAATAGATGTGCCAAAAGCTAGGTATCAGGCAAAGTTCAGTCCTTCTCACTGAGAAGTCTGAAATTTGATATGATTTTGGGAAAAGACTCAGTAAGGTTTGTGACTAAAGCTGTCAGTTGACCTCAGTAATGTACATTTTACAGACAAGATTTAGCAGTGATTACTGTATTGAATAACATTTAAAGGCTCTCTTCATTTATTTTCTAGCCTCCCACACCTTGACAGAAGTAAATATAAGTGGTTTTGAGTTATTATTTGATACTGAAATTCTCAAATTCTGTGATGTTTCTTCAGGGTATGTCCTTGAAAAGTGAAACAGATGTGTCCTGCTTAGCTCTCTGAGGGGTTACAACATCAGGTCCTGTTTGTCCTGGGCTGCAGAAGCCTTTGCAGCTGTGGGAGTTTCATGAAGCAATGGAGTTATCTCTCCTTGTTTGCTCAGCACAGACCTGCTTGGAGCCCTGAAACAGAACTGTTTGAGTGAGCCCAACGAGTTCAGTCAGGAACCCCTGAAACAGCTCTTGCTCATTATCTTGGGCTCCCTTACAAGTGGGAACTCTGGATACCATCCAGTCATGAATCAGAGCATTGTGAAACAAAGTAAAGAGAATAAGCTGTAGCAACTGGAACACATGTGGGTTGCTATCTGTAACAGCAATAGAAACTGGATTAGACAGCTCCTATCCATGAGCTATCATTCAGGATAGGCTAAGTCCACAGAGCAACCCACGGGTGTTGCTTTTGGTCTGAGGGAACTCTGAGTCACAGCTTCTTCCAGCCCTCCTTGATGATGACTGTTACAAAAAGGATGGTTGTGATGCACATTATACTTCTGTAATACATGGCCCTAGATCCTGGCTGCTTGTCCAAACATTTTCTACTGCATGCTTTTTGTGGAAAATGCAGAACCATGGCCCTGGGCATTTACAAAAAATTATCTGAGTGAGAAGCTATATACTATACTTACCCAGGGATCTTCCATAACAATGCCTATTTTCAGACTGATTTTCTTCCCCTGGTGAGAGAGGAGAAACTGTGGGATTTTAATGATTCATTTTATTGAGAGACCTGAATATTTATTGTTGTTTTAACTATAAAAATGTACAGAGGCTGGAATCTATCCAGAGAAAAGAAGGCAATTTTTTATTTCCTTGCACTGTGTGGGGCAGTTGCAGGGGGATATTTCTATCCTTATTTCAATAAGCATTTTCCTGAGCAACAGTGGGGCACAGAAGTCTGCAAATTTGAAGAAAAACAGGATGAGAGTCAAAAGTCAGAGATGAACATTGAGGTGTCTTTTCTTATTTGATGTAAGTGCTTGGTTTTCTAATCTCCTCTCTATGCGATAATAGTCAAAGCCATTTCTTCTTTACATCTACTTTTCTAAGGCTGATGCAAGAATTCAGTGTATTTATTTTTAATTGCAGTAAGTTATTGTGTGTATGTGTCATGTGCTTACGTGAAACTGCAGATATAACTGACATAGCCTGTATGAAATCCCAGGAAGGCAATTTCTGTTTAAATATTAAACGTAGTTTAGCCTCAAGTGTTTCAAATCAGGCTTAATCCTTTTTGCCTCTTAACCAGGCTATAGTACCCATCATTTAAAAAATAGTTCCATATACCTGAGCAGGGAAACATAATCTTGACATGCTGCCATGGTTGTCCTCCTAAACTTTTGAGGCAAGCTTTCAAACCTTCAGAGCAGGCATAATGGAAAAAAGAAGGCATGTGACTCTCTTCTTGAATATATATAAAAAAGGATGATGGGATGTTGCAAAAATGGATTTAAGGATTGTACCCAAAGCTTTGTGATACTTCAAACTAAGCCATTATAAACGTTCTGATTTGACCTTTTGCTTAGTCTCTCTTGGAACTTTTCCTGTAGACTCTGTTGCAGAAGAACTCTGAGATAGAAGTTCCTTTTGTCTGAGGCTGTCATATAGGGCTCAATTTCCAAATCACATTTTGTTTTTTATTAGTATGATTTCAATTTTTATTTCTTAAAAATGGCAATGTGCTGGAACAACTTTTCCTTTTAGTATGGATGGTAGAGGCTCAGAAAATAAAACTGCTTTTCTCACTTTGGGGGCTATTTGTCCAAAGCCCAATATACTTTGAAATGTATATTAATAATTGAATCAGATCTGAATTTGTTCCTTGCAAATTTGGCACTAACTACTGTGTCCCTAATTACAGGAAGTTCCTTGTGTTAGGGTGCTAAAGTTTACTGGGGAAAAGGTGTCTCAGGTTCCAACATTTGTTGTGTGGATTTTCACAGGATGCAGACAAAAATCCCAGAACTCTGAATAACACAATGGTCTCACTGTAAAATCTGCAGTGGACTCCTCGTGAATGCATCTTGCCTTGGCAAGTTTTAAAATTCAGAAATATTTGGTGATATATTCTCTGAAAGCTTAATGTTGTGTCCCAGGTCTCCGTCTACCTCAACAAAGCCGTGCTTTTTCCTCTTACTTGCTGCTTTTGATGATTTAACAGAGCCATCGATCCATGAGACACAAGTATGGGAAACAAAATTCTTAAAATAATATTTCCCTACCACACAAGTGAGAATTTGGTGTAAGGATCTGAGCCCACACAGCACTATGGGTAATAATTTTAGATAGTCACCTTTTTGATGCTTATCCTAACCTAATTAAGTGTCTGTTTTACCCTTAGGGTTGGCACTTTTAGTAGATGAGATAACAGCTGCATCGCTGTGAGAAGCCTTGTGAAGGGCAAAATATTTGTTAGCAGTTGCTATTTTCAGCCTTGCCAGAATAAACAAAGAAGGAGGCACCTGCAGTCGTTTCTTTTGAAAAGTCAGCACAATTTGTACGTGCTCAGGGGTCAGCAGAGGAAGGCACAGGGAGGCTCGTGCATGAGGCTTTAGAAAGATACTTCTGGAGGGGCTGATGGGCTCTTCAGCTTGGACATATGGGACTTGTAGGTGATTAATAATACTCTTGTAGCAAGGGTGAGGGATGCACAGAGGAACAGAGTGCTTTGAAACCGTTAATGCGTCTCAGGACAGCTCAGTGGGAGATTCACGCTGGCTATAAACAAGACAGCTAGCACAAAGAAATTGGGGGAGTTCAGTCATAACGCAAAGAAGAAAACAAGAGATATTTTGGTTTTTTACTTCTTTTTATAATTAACCACAACTAGACTTCAGGACACATCATTTTAGACCCTGATTGTCTAAACAATATATCTTCATCTTGAAAACAATTAGGCATTGGGCTTAACATGCCTCAGAGGGTTACATAAACTAGATCCAGGACAACTCCTTACCCAAGAAAAACATTCCTGACTGTGTGGGAAAGCAGATGGCATTTAGGTAAACTGTATTTGCAGGAAACCCCCCTGTGCCATTAGATGGCAAATGGCTACTGTCACTGCTGTGCCCTTGCTTGGGTTTGTGGGAAGCTATGGAAAAAAGAAGAGCTTGATAAAGTATGCCAAATACTGTGGGGATGAAGCAGAGTGTTTATCTGCAGACAGCTTATTACAAGGGTCAGACCTGTTGTATATTTACAAGTATCTGTAGCTGATGTGCCACATCATCCTCTATCCTGGGCAATGGGGGAGGAATTAAGGGGAATTCATGTCCTGGCAAGGGAAGACCAGGAGTTAACGCAGCCCCAGATAGGTTTGGACGGGGAAGAAGTATCTACAGCTGCTCCCCATCACATGACTGAGGGCATCTCATACTGGGAAGAGCTCTGTGGATTGGGCTAAACACCTGGGACTCTTAAACAATCTCCTTTTGAAAGGCAGTAGGAAATCTACCGCAAAGTGTGGCTCTGAATTTTACACCAGCTATTCCTTCAGTGGGAAGATCTATGTTGTACTAGATAAAGGTATATGGAACAAGAGTGGCATAGCCCACAGGTCTTAATGGCCCTGGTAAGTCTTACCTGGGACCACCCTGCCCATGATCCAGAACCCCTTTTAAATCCTTGGGGTTGTCAGTCCCTGCTGCAGCAGTGCTGGTCTCCATGACCCTGCTGAGGTAGGCCCATGTCCTAGCTTGTCCCTGTGGTGACAGTCAGAGTCCAGGGAAGAAGTTGCTGAGTGAATGTACAGTGATGGGCCCCTGGAGTGGAGATTCAGTGGATGTTTCTGTAAGTCTTAGGCTACTTATTTCTGTGTACTGAGAGAACTAGAGGAGAATTAAGAGAATAAGACTAGAGCTGATCTTGGTTGGGTTGGGTTTGAAAAAAAGTTATGATGTTATTATGCGTCTGGTTTTTGCTGCTCTGTTTACCTGAAGACTAAATTCTCTATGAAACTTTTTTTTTTCCCAGATACAACTTATGAATTAAGAATTAAACCCTTGTGACTCAGTAACCATCTGAGTTGACTAAAAGGTTATCTCATCACCCTGGTTTTGGTCCCTGATGGTCTAATGCCTTTCCCATAACAACCCTTCAGCCTTGATTTGTTGCAGTTACTCAAAGGTTTGAATTATTTTGAAACTACTTTTGTATTGTTATTATTGTTATCTGTAGTATTTTTAGAGGAGGATGAGTATTTGAGGGTGGAGAATATGCAGATGAAAATGCAGTATTTGATTGTGTTACCATGAGTAAAAAAGCCTGCAAAAAGTCAGATTTTCTAGGTCAATAAATGAATATTTATTATTCAAAAATATATTGTGAAGAGGAAGAAGTTCAAAACTTGACAATGATGAATAACTTGTATTGTTTCTGAACTCAGAGATATCTAAGGGAAAAATAAATGCCTTTTTATAGAAAGGGACTCCCAGGGGACTAAAAGAGACTGGCAGAAACTATATATTCTGCCTATATGTAGAACCAGTGCTAAACTATATAAGAATTTAAAGGGCTAGTGATGTCTTCTCCCCTTCAGGTGGTTTTGCAGCATTTCACAGCCTTTCACAACTCAATAGTAGGTTAGGGCATTGTGGGAAGGTAGGGTGGAGGTGCCTGATCACTGAGCCTTCATGTTGCCAGCAGCTATTCCAAAACCAGAGCTCTTCCAGCACTCTTGTCAGTAACTCCATCTCTTTGCTTGGCTCATCCATATAAATGAGCCCCTCTTGCTTTAAAGAGAGTATGTTCAACTGAGCTTGTGGAGAAGCAACTTTTCCTTTGGCTTGCAGATCATTGCCATTGCCAGTGTAGAAACTTGGGAAAAGAATCAGTCATTCAGAAGAATAACATTAACTGAGTGCCCAATGCTTTTGGCACCCAAGAGATGGACAGAGTGCCATTCTTGATCAGCCCAGAAAGCAGAGAAGGATGCTACTCACAGGCTCCCACCCTATCTTGGTGTTAATCCAGCATTCATCTCAAGACCCAAAGTTCACCACAGTAGTGCTGGAAATACAGACTGACTAATGGTTTGTGTCAATGGCTGGGAACAATGACTAAAATTTAAAGGAACCTGATTTAAACTTACAACCCTTCTTAGTTTATCCAGGATATCTCAACCGTCAGTCTGAAAATATCTCCAGTTCTTCAAATGTAGTTAGCCTGATCTGATTTATTTTCCAGAAGTAAAACTAAAGTGTGTGTTGTTAATTATCCTTTGCTTTTGTCATCTCTCTTGTAAGAAGGGCTGTTTCCACCACAGGCCCTTCAAAAATAAGAAAAAGTCAGAAGGATTTGAGAGAATCCCGTGAGTGCTTTCCCACAGGATAAAAGGATGGAGCAAGGGTGTCTGGGGTGCAGCTGGCTGAAATGATTACTTTAGCACTGCAGGGATCATCAGCATGTTGTCAAGGTTGCGTCACTGGGCCAGTGCATCCAGCAAAGGCTACAAGAACACTGAGGAAGGGCTATTGTACATGTGACCTTTTCTTAGAGTTTTTACTGGACCTTTAGTTACACCCAGTACAGCCTATTTTATAAAGTCCTAGCTAAAACACTTTTTAAAACTTGACTTATCATTATTTAACTAAGTGGTTAGTTCCCAGTGGAAAGGTTTTTTCAGCTTATCTTTGAAAGACAGGCTTTATTGTGCTCTGGCTCTGTGATAACTTCTCCAGTTTGTCCTCTGTTGAAGGGAAATCTGTTCCATAATTTACAGCTTCTTACTCTTGAATTTGTATGCTCTGAGGGCTAATACATTTAAATGTGGTGCATCCAAAGGAAATTAATCTAAGAATAGCTGACTCAAAAAATATGCCTATTAAATGCATTAGTGAGATGGCAGAGTCTCCATATTGTTGCCAATCTGCATCTCCCCACCTCCTTGCTTGCACTAAGTAAGGGCTTGCTCCTGGAATTCAAAGTTGCTTCTGTTGTTAAATCTGATAGATTCCAGCTAAGAGCCGACATCAGATGAATGTATCTCCACTCTGTAAAAGCAGGCAACCTGTCTCTTTTTGCCTAAGGGAGAGTAACACAGAAGGCAAAGCTCTTGTTGTTGCCAAGAAGCCTCCAGTCCAAGAGCTGGAGAAATCTGACTTAGTAAAGAATTTTATCTTTTGTTTACAAGTTAAAAATTCACTTTTTCTATAGTAGATTCAAGCCTATGATATATGAATAAAGCCTATGAATAATGTAATAGGAACTGTATTATAAGCTCTATATCCATGCTTAAAGCAATAGTTACTGAAATCCTAAACCATCTGAGCAAATCTGCCTCAGGTTTGGCTCATTGTACTTTATTCTTTTGAGAACAGAAACAAAGTTTAGAGTCAAAAGTTAATTTCTTATGATGTGCCATAGGAAAAAAGAGCATATCACACAAATGTATTCTGTGCTAACCCAGTCACTATGGAATAGCTTTCTATAGGGAAAGTACTAAGAAAAAAACATAAGAGGCTCTTGTATCACATTTAAGGATTATCCATGAACAGTGAAATCAAACTGAATCACAAAATACACTTACAGGTGGTGCTGTCTTTTTCCCGTGTGAAGTAGGAATGGGCTGAAATTGTTGTGGGGCAAATTTAAAGTTAAAAATTGCAGTTCCTATTCCAATCATTACATGTTTAAGTATGTATTTAAAGGATACATTTTGGATGTTTAAAACAAAATTAATTCTAAATACAGAAGTTAAGTATCTATTTGACAGATATTTTTAAAAATTCACAATGAATACAAGGCTCAGAATGATTTATTAACCCCACTAAAGCTGGAATCATGCATAAGCAATGAAGGAAGGCATACTGTAGCTCTGTTCTAGCTTTGAAAATTCTGCTGCTAGTTTTAAAGTTCCTAACTTTTGAAGCTCTCATCCTTTACTGAAATGCAAATGTCAGTCCATCTGTTGTTTGTCATATGCTTTTCTTAACAATATTATTGTTTAAATGTTTATTTATTAAAAAAAAAAGTCTTGAAATACTCTCTTCTTGCACTCTAAAGAATCTTGGTTTAGTTTTTATAGATTCCACCAGTGTTTGCTGAGACATAAAACCTAACTTTTGACTTTGATCAAGCTGTCGTTCAGCTTTACTCACACTGGTGCTCAATACACAGTAGTTTTTCAGATAACAATAAATTGAAAATGTTCTCCTTAAGAACTATTTTCTAGGCATGAAAATGCCAACTGAATGGTCAAAATGAATGAATGGAAAACTCAAAAATTTTACAAGGCTATCTGTCTTTTGCATGAAGTGTGTGACACACTGGTGTCTTGAATCCAAACAGTTTTAAAAATTAAAGAAGAAAAGGATGTTGCAGCTTTTATTTGGGGGAAAATATAACCTGAGTTCAGTTGTGAAACAGCTTGTACAGTTTTGAAAAGAGAATGCTTAAATGTTGGTAAGAAGGTAAAAAATAATCAAGGGATACACAAGTGAAAATAAATAGTGGAGGAAGGTTCAATTCAATGATTAAGTGAATTGGTTCTGCTGGATTGAATGAAGAGGAATTCTGGAGGTCTCAGATCTAAGAAGAGGTAAAGAGTGGAAACAGTGGGATCTGTAAGCATGAACATTCCTGCTTTATTTTTGAAGTTCATGTGAAGAGCTGCAATATCTGCCCTTCCAGCTATGTTCAAGACTCTCTAACCATGAAAGTTGAGATTTGGAGGGGCCCTGTCCTTTGGGGAGAAGAGATAACTTCGAGATTATGCCCTTCCATAGGGAAAACAGGTTTATACCAGTCTCTACTAGATTGTGGACTGGAACCTGCCATAACAGGAAAACGCAGTTCTTGAATGGGGAAAAAAAAGGAGGTGTGCTGCTGTACACAGGCATGCACTAGGATCTGTGGGCAAGGCCTGTATGGGTTTGGGTCCTTTTCCCTGCCCTTTCTACATGAACCATTAGATGCCTAGCCTGGCCTTTTGATGCGGTGAGCAGAGGGCAAGCTACTTCCAGGCTAAACCAAAAATACAGCATTGAGATGGCACTGAGGGACTGGGTAGATACATGCTCTGAGCTTGTCCCAAATTCTCAGTAGGCTGCTTTACACCACTTTGGGAAACCTTTTCTGTTTCCAGTCTGGTCTCCAAGGCTACATATCTAATAGTAAATACAGCAGACTGTGTTTACCTTCCAGCCCATTGTCAAGTGGAAGAGTTGCAATCATTTTGATTCACATTCTTTTTCTTCTAGACAGGGACAGTCTTACGTGGTCTGTTTCCTGGGAGCTGGCCCCAGCCCGTGCTGTCCGCCAGCCCAAGGCTGCACATGTGGGATAGAGCTGCTGGGTGCACCTAAAGTCCAGCTGGTGAGCTGCAAGCTGTCAAACAGCATGGCTGCACATGTACTAGGGCACAGGCCTATGCTCTGGGCCTGCTTAGTTCCTTATTTTTGACATGTACTATGTCGCCATAAGCATTTGAATTCCTTTCTGATTTGAGTTCTTCTGTTGCCAGCAAGAGCTGGTGCTTGATGCTCTTCCTGATTACATCTGGAAGGAACTTTCTTCCTAAACATAGATGGCAAGAAATCTGTACCATAAGTCATTTCCAGTCTACATAGAAATACATTTTTTATTTAGTGGAAATGCAACTTTATATACTTCTCTTTAGAGTGTCTTTAACTGCATGTCTTGTTAGTGTAGTTTGATAGCAGTTAAGTTATCCTGTTAAGGCAAAGTTGTTCAGGGATTTGAAGGGGTCTGATCATACTGCTGTGGTTTAATATAATCATTATTAAGTTTTTGTGTGTTCTGTTGAGTCCACCTTAACAATGACTAAAGATGAGTAAGAAATAGAAAGGATTTCTTTAGTCTCACTTAGAGGCTTGGGTTGCGTTTTTGGGGTTTTTTTCATTCAAATACACTTAGTTCTATTAGAGTTTTGGTTGCTTATAGACATTAGCCACTGAGGTATGTTCTGTTCTCTTACTCATAATTTGTTCTTCTGGACAGTATGTCCTTACTACCAATTACCTGCATGTTGCCTGTTTCCCTTTAGAAATCCACGAGGGAAAATGCTGTAACAAATAATCACGTAAACATTGTATTAGTGCTTGAAAGTTGACAAGGAAAGGAGTAATAGCCAGCATGGATTTGTCAAGAAGAAATTGTATCAGACTAATCTATTTTTTTCTATGACCATATAGACTGGCTGTTTTGTTGGGGAGAATCAATAGATGTCACAAGCCCTGACATTAGAATGCTCTCACATTCCTGCAGATAAGCTGGGGAAACATGCTTTGAATGTGAAATTTCTCATGTGGCTGGTTTTGTGTTCTTAGTGCATAGTTCTCCATGGGTCACTGATCAAATGGTGGTAGGCAGTAGTGAGGCATTGTAAGGGTCTATTATAACTCTGGGCATACTCAATCTTTTCATTAGAAAATAATTGATGAAGAGGGAGCATGGGTATTATACTTGCAGGTAATACTAAACAGGGAGCCTGAAAAGGTGTGCGAGGTCCTATGAGGTCCTAGAGAAATTTCCACTGGAGTGTCAGTGTATAGCTTAGGATACTGTATCCCAAGGAAAATGTGTATGGCACTGATTGGAAAGCAAGAAGAATGACCAGTGGCCTGTGAGGGCAGGCTGAAAGAGCTGTGGTTGCTATGTCCAGAGAAAAAAACAAGAGGAGAGACAAGTCCTAAGTATGCAGAAAACTCTCTTAAAGAGGAAGGGGAAAAATTGCTCTCTTTGTCTATGGCATATGAGATGGAAAATAATTTTATTTATAGGCTTAAATTGTATCAGAGGACACTGAGGTTTGACCCTGGGAAAACCTTTTAACATTCAGGATAATTAAGCAGAGGAACATGCTGCCTGGGGAAGATGCATAATCTCTCTTACTGATTTTTTTTTTTTTTTTTTTTTTTTCCTGAAAGAGAGCTAGACAAAAATCTGTCAGGACTGATATAGTTACAAGCTGATTTTTGCCTTAGGGCAAGGGGATGGGTTAGATGGATTCTTGATTTCTTCAAGCACTATTGCCTGTAGTTCTGTATGTCACTGCTGAATTCAGCACTTCCATATTAATGTCTAGAATCTGGCTGAATATATAGGGAGCCTGAGTTTTCACTCAGACCTCCCCCCTGTGCTTTCCTCTAATCCATAAAACGAAGCCCAGAAGGGGTAGATCTAATTATGCTGCAGTTTAGAGGCACAAGTATTAGGGAGGTAAGAGATAAAGAATCTCGGGTGAGAAATGTCCTGCCTTTCCAGTGATGTCCTGCCAAGAGTACTGAGTTCAGTGTTGTTATGCTCCCAAATGGCCCATCTATGATTGCATTAGCACAAAGTATCACTGTCTGAAAAGAGTTCACATGCAGAATTCATTGAATTAAAATTTAAGGCAATAAATGAGGGGTTATAATGTATTGGCAACATTATCAGTAGCAAGATTGCCAGCATATTAGTGACTATGATGGATTGACTACTGGGGAATTCATTAAATTTACAAGTCTCCTCAAATGAATCCACTGGCTAAAATACTAATTGCTGCCCTTGGGAGCACTTTGGCCATTTAGTTTCCAAGCAGAGCTTACTCTGAGAAAAGAATTATGCTACTGATGTTTGCTTGAATTTAGGAGTAGAGTCAATTTATGTTAGGGTTTTTCAGCATTGACAGTAGTTTCTGTTTGTACAAAGCTTGCTGCCTTACTAAACATAGAGCCTAAAAGCAATAATGATATGAGTGAAAAATAGATTATTTAACATAAAATGCCACAAGAGCATAAATATAAACGCTAACCAACATTGTATTTGTGCAATGAAGCTTAATCTAAAGGCTGTGGTTGTTTGGTTGTGCAGAGGATGGCAGTGATTTCTGTCTGTGCAGTCACTTTTGCTAAAAGACAATTGCTGAGGCTTCAAAAGTGAATGTAGAGAAATCCTCTACTTCTTGAACTGATGGACACTTCAAGGTTAGTGTTGCAAAGTCAAATGTATCAACATATTTGTGAAAGTGCACTGGAGAAATTCTCCAAAGATTGAAACTGTAACTCTTCAGCAGTGTGGATCTGTGGAATTTTCTTGGATTAGCCCAAAGTGCAAAGGGTCACAATCTGGATTTAATTTTCTTATTTGCAAATTCTGATTATAGTTCAGACAACTGAAGATGGTAGAAGCAGAACAGACCTTCTCCAGGTGCTTGTGATTGAATCACAAATTGGTTTATTGACTGCAAAATTGAGATCTTTAATAACTTTCATGGGTCAGTACCTGCAGAGCCAATGCTTTTAGTGGAACTAGAATTATAACTCAACTGTAATATAGAAAAGATGAACAATTTTTGGATGAGGTGACATTTTTTTTGATAGACCCTTAGTGTTACATACTAAATGTTAAAGATAGCAGTAATAGTTACCAATGGCTGAGAGAAGACAGGAAATCTAGGGCTTGTTCATCTGGTGCTGAAGGGCTGCTATTTTGGGACCCTGAAGACCAACACCTGAATGAATCACTGTCTAATAGTAAGGTGAGTGCTGGGGCAGGAGAGAAGTTTTCTTACGCTTCTGAGCTTTGTTTCACAGCTCCAGGTAAACCCAAATGCAGGTGCAGTGGTTGCTGGGATAGTCTTACTGTTACAATGCAGTCTTTCCTTTGGGCTTTTATCTTGCACAAGATGCAATCCTGGCATGCCAAACCCGGGGAATGAGTGACTCATCTGTTGTATTGCCTTGTTCTCAGTAAATTGCAGTGTGATTCCCAATTTACCTGCCATATGGTCAGCTCTTCTTAAAATTCCAACTGCACAAGCAATTTATGCCCAAGAACATAGAGAAGGAGCACATTACTTACAAAGTATGTAATCAAGCAATGTGATCCAACCCATTAACTGGGTGACATCCTTCTCTTTATGTGGACAGTTTACTGGCTCTGAGGTTTCAAGTGGGAGCTGTCACTTACACTTTCTGATAATAAAACTTAATTAAAATTTCATTCCTGTACCAGCAAGTGCCAGGTCACCAGATGGTTCCTAACATATTTGGTGCTGGATTGCAGCAGATGTTTGTGCTAATGTTACTGGGACAATTGCTATATGTACTTTGCAAATGTTTAAGATGTGTATCTTAGTGTTTAAATAATGTAAAAAGAATCACTTCAGTATTAATCCATGTAAAGTAATAAATTTCCATGAGACCCAAACAGCTTTTTAACTTCAATAAAATAGTGAGTCCTTATTAAAAAAATCAGCATTTCAGAGATTTTAAAAACTGTAATCCAGTCAGGGTGGTAATTCGAGTCACACTGTCTCATCGTATGAGTATGTGTATTTTAAGTAACAATTGTCCTAAGGCAAATGCTCTCCACAATATGGGATAGGATACCCAAACTGGGAAGCTAAAGTAGATATTAACAGGACAAAAAAATTAAGGAAATCTGCTGAGTATAGTAGATTTATGAAAGGTAAAGAAGGATACACACTGAGAAGATGTGCATCAATACACTTCACCCTTCTGGAACTCTTGCTTAGGACCTTTTGGGCCCAGAAAGACACTCCTTGTGCTGGGCTTAGAAGTGTGTGTCATGAGCTCCAGGCCTATCCTTGGCAGAAGGGGAGGATGATCACTGTAAAGTTGCAGGCATGGATTGGACCCTGCTTCTCTGCCTGCCTGTGTCCTTGGAGCTCTTTTCCCTTTTGATTGTGCACATGAAGAAGTGGTAGGCCTTTTTTCTTGTAGCTGGTTCTGTGACTCTGTGTGGAATAAGGAAGGTGGAGAAGATAAAGTGGTTGCAGAAGATTCTTGTAAGAGCAGACATCTGGGCTGCTCTGAGTAAATGGCAAGAGGGAGCTGTCATGCAGAAATGGACAAAATTATTTTGGTCTCTTCAGGAGTAATGAGCATGATACTGAAAGACAGAACCAGCTGCCCTCTTAAACACAGGAAGTGAGGACAATCACAGCTTTTGAAAAATAGAGTGTAATAATAGATGATGTTGTGATTGATGGATTTCCTGACCACTTCCTTGAGTGGGGACAGGAGGTTTCCTAGCTGATACATTTGCTTCAAGAGACATTTTTTGCACTTAACCTCTAGATGTGCCTTAAACTCTTGCTGATATTCACCAATGCTGTCAGGAAAATAATGAAAAATAAAGAACAAGGAATCCCTGGTGACTTTCTAGCAATTTCTAAACTTTGGGTGGCAGGGCTTTCCTTTTTCCTTCTTTGGTTGCTTTTGCTTTACTCTGTTGTCTTAAATTGGGATATCAAAGATATGTGTGTTTCTGTTAATACTGCTTGGTTTTATGCAGAACAACTCCCAGACTGAAAAGAAAGAAAAGATCAGCAAGTTGTGGTGTGTTGTGCAGGAACAGCCAAAATGTCACTTCTGATATATTAGCAATTTTTGTTCAGATTATCTTAAAAGACAAATTCTTCCTTGTTCAATCAGGAAGCTGAGACACCAGTTGAGGTGCTTAAGTTAGCCAAGGGAGAAGCAAATGGTTCCATCCAAGAGGGACTCGTCCCTATAAAACTTACTTCCTCCTTCCTTTTATTGTCTGTCTTAATTTTAATGTCCCATGGGTAAAAATGCAAGGCCTGCGGAGCTGTTCCAGAAACACATACTTTCTTTGACCTGGAGTGCAGGGATCAAACTCTTGTTACTATTGCATTAGTACAGCTTTAGTCTGCTTTCTGCTGTACATCTGATCCATAACTTTGGTATTTACTCCAGTTGCAGAACTATTGCTAGGCCTGTGTGAAATGGCTCCAGTAAAAGCAGGGCTGCTGAGATCTACACTATTGCTAAACTCAAACCAAAACAAAATGTGTATCTTCACAGTTCTTCCTACTGAGATCAGAAGTAGAAGTAATAAGTACAGTGAAGGATGCTGTTCTCAAATTATTTGGGATGTTAAATGGAATGGGAAAGTGCTTGGAAATATTTCTTGAATGGCTTCTGTAAACATTCCTTGAATAACTTTCTTGTGTCTAGGTTTGATGTGTGTTTAGGAAGATAGGGGCACTTCCTAGAAAATCAGTTTTGTCTTCCTTTTTGTTAGAAATCTCATAAATGCTGGGGAAACAAAATTTCAATTCCATGTTAAGTCTTCAAAAGAAGCAAAGAAAATTTCAGAGGAACATATGGAACTTAGCCCCCAACTTGACACACTCACTGTTCTGGACATATATTCTGGACATTTAAATGCAATCAGTAGCTGATGAGGGATGCTTCTTTGGCTGACTACTGCGCTGCTATAAGGTATCAGAAAAACAAAAAGCAAATTTCAGTTAGGACTCTGTTGCAATTAGTGCTTTCCTTCAGGGAGACCTTGACTGTATCAAGCCATGCTAAATTCACATGGGATGTATGTAATGTAACAATTTAATCAACAGCTAAAAATTGGAAAAAAGGATGCAATTGAAAAGTGATGTTGTAACAATGATGAATACAAGGGAAGCATCAGGTTAGCAAATCTGCTGCTCTCATTGAAAATGAACCAAATCTTCTGTTGATAAAAGGTTTTGATAATGGTGAATGTGCTCCAATATTCTGTTATTAAAAATGGGTATGTAGGAAATGTACTGAAGTACCCTGAATTTGTGTTCTTGCTTTTTCATTGAAGAATCCTGAACCTTGTTGAAGGTTGTTTTGAAGAAACCCTATACATGTATTCCACTTTACAAATAAAGCAACACAATGTTTGGAGGGGTGTAGAGTAACACTGCAGAAGCAGCAGGAGATGAGAGACCTGCAGCAATCAAAAGGCTGTTAACAAACAGATTTTCATACATACAGTGATTCTATTGCTGAGTCTTTAGTTAGAGTTATGGGTAAGAAAATTAGAACTGCATGCCATGGTACATCAGAGCTTTCCTCATACTGTGTTTGATGCTAGCAAGGTTTGATAATACATCATGAAGAGTTTCCTTCACTACATATGCCATTAAATTTTGATCATTACCTTAGTCTTATCCTAGTGTTGACACCATCTGTCAGGACTAAGCATATGAAATGTTAAGGACTGCAACGTAGAGAAGATCAGACATGATCTGATGGTTTCTATCTAAACTTTTATGTCTGGCATGTTCCTGTGGACAAGAACCTCAGGCAATACAGGTACCCACAGAGAGGATGATCAGGGGTGATGTGAAGGAAGGAAACACAGATGTACAGTAATTTCCATTTTCTTTTTTTAAATGAATGAAGGTAGAGTTACCTAGTAATGGGTACAGAGAAGGAAACAGGTTCATAAAGGCAGGAAGGGGATAAACCATGCAGAGCCCAGCAGATAATGGTCAGAACTTTAGTTTGATATCAAAGATGAGAACAAATCAGTGAAAGTGTCTGAGAAGCATTAGGAGTTTTTCTTAGTGATAAGTAGGGCAAGATGAATTCTAAAGATGGCATGAAGTAAGTGATGAGAAACTCAAACAGGCAAGGCAACAAGATGAAAGGCATAACGGAGCAGCAGGGGAAGATGTCTCTGAAAAGGTTCTGGATATCATGTTGGCATGAACATTTAGGGAGGAGTGAAAGGTTAAATACTCTCTACATAAGCATAAGGGACAGGAAAAATACTGAATCTGCCAACAGTTAAAGACAAGAGAAAAAGGGCTGGAATATCTCTGACACCAAGGGAGTTTCTTTCAATCATGATACCACTAAACTTTCCAAATGCCTCTGAAAATATTTGTTGAAGCATGACTTACCTTCTTTCAAAAACATTTTTGCATTCCAAGAGATAATACAGTTAGAGTCCTCTGCATGGGTTTCCATTCCACAACCATTTTTAAGGTGACTAATTCTCATGGAATTTCAGGGGATTGGACAATTTAAATAACCTTTACTTCCTTTCAAAAACCTGCTACCTTCTGTTAATAGATACATAGAGAACATGAAGGCAGGAAGGAAATTTTCAGGCTAATACCCAAAATGTTTGTAAAATGTCTATAATTAGAATAAAAATATGTAATAGACATCTGAAATTGTTTTAGTTAACATTTTAGTTTTATGGGGGTTTTTTTGTTGTTTCAGGAGGGAAGGTGGGTTTGTTTGGCTTTGGGGTTTTTATTCTCTGTACCTGAATCAATCTTTAAATGTTCATTTAGTTAGGAGTAATATGTATCTCAGATGTTATTTAATCACTTCCTCTACCAAGTAGTGTTATTTTAAATAATGGGTAAATGAATCACTTGCAGAGGTCTCTGCAGAATTGAAGATTAATACTGTTTTCTCCAGCATGAGACACTCAAATTTATCCTCTAGAAAACAATAGAGAACACAGAATACACTTCTGGGAATATGCAAGCAATTCTGTAAAGTCAGGGGAGGCTTACATTACGATTGCCATATAAAATTCACACAATTGAAATCATAAAAGCCAAACTAAAGCAAAAACAGTTTAATGCAGGTGAATGTCAATGCCAAACAAGAAAAAGACAGTGAAGTTGCAGCTTGTCTGGGTGACTTCAACATAACTGCATGCCTACAAGGGATTAAACATGAGGGAAGAACCTCAATGTGAACAAAACTGAAATGAAAATTGAACAGTATACTGACTGAAAGAGAGGATGGAAAATGCAAGCAGCTATCTGGTAGCAAATGTTAGCTCTGGCAGATGTGATTGCCATTAGCTCTAAATGCACGTTAAATTAAAGCCAACATCTGTTCTCACAGAGATGGCCTCAGTCATCTTAAAAGAAAAGTTAATTTGGAAATCAAAACTTCAGAAAAGGATTAAAGGCAAGGTTTGGTAGAGGCAGAGAACTCTGATGTCTGCCACGGCAAATGATAACTATGGGCAAATGTTCACAGTCCCAGATAGTCATTCTACAGCTCTGAATGAGTGGTGTTACACAGCAGATGGTGAAGGTCCTCCATGTAGAAGTCAACAAAACATTTTAAAAGTGTAAATACAGGATTCAATTATTTGACTTCTTTTTAGACAATCAAAGACAAGCAAGTAGTAAAGTTAATGCTGGTGACAAATGCTGAGAAAAGGAAAGCAAAGTCATAAAGATTTCTAAATAATGACTAATCTAACTCTGAGCAGCACTTACACAAGAGAAACAAAATTATTACAATACCAGGCACAAAATACTGGGGCCTAGAAAAATGAAAGTAGTAAGAACAAGTCAAAAGTTCAATTGCACAGTTACCAAGGCTGGATGGAATTTCAGAGAACTGAGGAAAAGGATTTCCAAAATGATGAAGGGATTACAAGTAGTAAAATAAGTGGTAGTAACTGTCATCAGAGAAATCACAGAGAAGAAACTGTGTCATCTAATCAGACTGCTGAGGAATAAAAATACAAAGTGGAGGAAACCTACCTGGCTGGGATTTCTTAGCACTATTCTTGGCCATCAAGTAGTAAGACTTGTAAGAAGTACTTAGTAGCAGGAAAATATTATAATAGAAGGGGAAGAGTGCCAGAACTATCAGTATTTGGTATCCTGCTCTTCCCATTGCATCATCAGTTACATAGGCTATCTAAATTTCTTTTAGTAAACAGTATGCTGAAATAACTGTTTAAAAAGCAGTTATAGCAACAGTCATAAAATCTGAATTAATGTGTAGATTTAAGAGTTTATTTCTTGTTTTGGGTCTTGTTGTAAAACATGAAATTCCTTTTTTTTTGGGCAGATTTAACCACCCTAAACTTAAGCAATGAAACTATGTTTTTGAACACCCATCTACATTATTTCTAAAATCATACAGATTTAAAGCAATCTTCTTAAAGTAGCAAGTCTAAAGTAAGAAGTTAGGTGGCTTTGTTTACTGAGGATCTATAAGTTTAAGTAATTACTTCTCACTTTTTAATTTAGCTGTTGTAAAGTTTAAAGTTTACAACAACATAGAGCTTGAAGTAACTATAGTTTCCTGTTTATAGCGTGCAGCAAGGAAATTTTTAGATGTAATGAGTCAATGAGACCATGTATTCTTAAGTATTTATGTTACTTCTGGGACAGCTGTGCAAGAATTGCAGTGTATATGCTACTATTATTTGCTTTTCCCAGCATATTGTCATATCCCCTGCACAAACATCATCCATGCAATTCAGCCCTTACAGTTTAGAAATTATGTCTTTATGAAAGAATGGTGTAATACCTCCATTAGAGACATCTCTTATTAAACCTCTGATCTTAACTACTTGATAACAGGGGTACAGGCTGCAAGTTATAATGACAAAACTGGCTAGCTAGTGTAATGTAGGTTTAGATTATTACAGGAATTGTACAAGAGGGAGTTTGCTGTGGCCATCTTTAAAATATTTTATATTGGTAATAAATATCTCTGTTTTGTTCTGTTAGGTTGACATAGAATCCTCTTGTCATTAGCAGATATTTCTTGGTAATATATTGGTTTATGAGTTTTCAGTAATAAAGTTCTTTCCCATTTTTGTTGACTGAGAGTTGCTGTTTGAATGTTAAGTAAAAATTAATTTACTCTCACAACAAGATAGTTTCTGCCCCCAGGGACAAGTCTTTTCAGATATTACTATCTGCTAGCCTCTCCATGCAATAATCACTACCTGGAGTATATATTTGAAAAGAAAAAAAAACAAGCTAAGCCAAGCAAGCATGGTGCTGCAGTTTTGTTCTAGTGTAATGTCTCCTATTGTCTTCCTAGTACTCATTTTTGGTCATTTTCATCATTCTCCTGATAAAATTATAAATGCTATTACACAGTAAACATTAGAAATGTTATTCCAAATAAAATTAGCTGAAAAGAGATTAGTTTCTTTATTTAAACAAAAGAAGTATTGCTCCTACCATATTTGCTTCTGGAAATTGAAAAGTGAAGATGGAATAGGGGATAGGAAAAAGACTGGAAATTTGCCCTTGAGTTTCAACCTGCTTGGGGATGAAAATAAACTTTTATTTTTGAAATAAAATTTTCTTAAATTATGTTCTTCAAATTGTGCACTTGTAGCATTAGCAACTCATTCAAATAGCCACACTGTAAAAATGGTTGGCCAGCATTATATTTTAATGACAGTTTTGCTCATGAGAACTGCAAGAGATTACTCTATCAATAAAATCAGAGTAACTGCTGTGTATAAAAGACAGTCTGAACCCATGTGTATCAAAGAAGTCCATGGCATTGGAAGAAAAAGGAAGAAAAAAATTTTTGGTCTAAAATGGTAGCTGATGAAGGATACCCTAAATAAGATTTAGGAATTGCTCTGGCCAGAGATTCCTTTGGTATCTAGGTAATTTCAGCTGCTTACCTTTAGATTAAATATATTAGTATTGATGTTTTAAGAAGTCAACACTAGCTACTCCAATAATCCTCACAGATGTTCATGCTTAAAATAGGAGAGGTGCTGTCATTTCTACAAAATAAACACATAGTAGGAGGGAAAGGAAAAAACTACTCCAAGATGTTAAAGTGTAAACACAGGCTCTGGCAATAAAGTACATGGAAAATTACAGTGAGAAATGAAAAAATTGTGGAAAAAAATCAGATTGTAAATTATAAAGAAAAGAGGAGTGGATAAATCTGTCATTTAACCCTGAGGATAACTGTCCTAATTGATGAGAGTTAGGCATGTAAAGCTGGTATCGGAGATGAACTACACAAAGAGGGAGGAAAGGAGGTACATGAGACTAAAAACTAAGGCAGGAATTCAAAAAACATCTCTAAAATTTGGGATCAGCACATGGACGCTAGAAAAACCTCTGTGGTTGAACAGAAGACATCAAGTTCAATGATAAAAAGCAAACCTGAAATCAAAAGCAAACATCAGTTCAACTATCTTAATGGCAAAGGAGACATGGCAAATTTCTCATTACCTCACATCTTTACATCATGACATAATATGCTCGTTTGTTCCAAGTTTCTGGACTGCGGGTGCTGACCCCACCTCTTTCCCTACTCAGAGAATGCAACCAGGGAGTTGTGAACCATTGAAGAGTTACTGTGCTCTTTCCTACTCCTTGCACACCCTTAGTCTTCAAGGTCAAGTAACTTCCATCCACCTCTTAAAGCTTTCCCAGATTTTATAGATTTACTATCACTAATAATTCTTACACTATTCTATAATAAATAGAAAATCTGACTTAAATGAAACTTTAACCTAAGAAACTCTAAAAGGGCTCATGCAGTACCAGTCACTGTATTTAGTGATGGAAAAGGGAAACAAACACATCATTATATTGACTAGATGATAAAATTCTGTGTTACTACTGGTTGTGTCTATATGTTTTAAGTAACTATTTCTAATTAAAAGGAAGCTTAGAAGTTTTCAAGAGGAATAAAACTTTCTGTTCAGTTAGGAATGAATTTTGTATTTGGCTGTTCTGGTAGCATGTTATTACTTCTACCCTGGACTACTTTTGTGAGTATTGGCTGCTTTTGCTGCTTCTATCTTCATTTCTGCTTTGACAGTAAGTTATGTTTCATGTGCTATTTGGATTACTTTTGTGTTGAGATACTAACAATGAAGTCAGGCTGTAGACACCATTTGTTAGAGATTCAAATAGTAGTTTATTTTAAAAATCTCATAACTGAATTCACTGATGTAATAAATGTGCATGATAAAATCTTAAATTAATTTGCACATAATCCAGCTAAATGTAGCAGGATTTACAAAGTTTAAATACTGTATCTTAATCCAGATGGTGAAAACTTATAATTACATTGTGTATCCTGGGAGCTTATTTATTACAAGTTCACTGATGTCTTTGTACTGATTAGGGCCATGTAGTTTTTCCAAAAAATCATCTTCTTTGTCTGACATACTGTTTTCCAGGACACTAAGTTCAAGATCAGACATGTCAGATGGCAAGTAAGAGCTAACTTGAGTTATTGACTGGCTTTGTCCTGTAGAGCTCTGTCCCTTTCCTATATTCAGATCAGTACCAGACTTAACTTGTTTGCTTCTCAGTGCAGGTATTTCTTTAGTATGTTGATCACCCCTGTTCTCTTCCTTACTCATCTGTTGGGCTTTCTGCTCTTCATCTAATAATGATGTCTCCATCTCAGCAAGGTTAAGTGAATCAGCAGATTCAGCACCAGTTCCCATGCTGGTTTTAAAGTCACAGTTTCTCCTCAAAGACTGGACTGGAGATGAAGCTGAAGGAACTGGTACAAGATCTGAACTACTCTGAGCTCTTAGACTTGTCTTTGAAATTCTGGACCTGCTGGATTCTGGCTCTGTATCTGACTTATCTTGCTTTGGTCTTTCAAGCCACAGAGGTTCAGGACTTCTGTCACAAACTTTCGAGTCTCTGCCTGTACACTCAGCATTGGTGAAATCTTCTGAACAAATTGTGTTCTCTGGACTAGCAACAAAGTCATCAGAGTATATGAATTCAGAGTTGTTTTCAACACTCCTGCTGGGGCTTAGTTTATGATCACTTACAACAGACACATCATCATGATCCATGGTTTTACAACGGATGAAGTGTATTGCATCATTGTAACTTCCTTTTGCATTAGCATCTGATGGGAACACTGCTGGGAGTTGAGCTTTTGCATACTTTTCCTCATGAGCAGATTTTAACACACTTTCCTCTGGTAACATGGCTGTAGTTATTGAATCGTTCCTGGACAGACTTGCAACAGACTGTTTCTGCAGGCCAGGGGATGTATCTCCTGTCACAGAAATTGACTCTGAGACAGCACTGTTTTCTAATGAAGTCTGAACAATTTTATCCAACTGTTTCTGCTTTGAACTGCCTCCTGTGCTACAATGCCTACAAGACACCACACGCTGTTCTTCAGTATTTCTGACCAGCTTTCTCTTGGGTAAGGGGCTTCTCTGTTTCAGCATCTCCATTTGCTTTTTTCTGTACTGTTCCCTCCTTTCATGAATTATCAGCTTATCCGGGTTGGTCTGCTGCAGCCGTAGCCTCAGTGTATGTGTCAGGCCATACAACAATTTCTTTTTGGGAGGTCTGTTCTCCTTAGCTTTGCACCTCCTTTCACAGGCTGGCTGTTCCTCGGGCACAGCTTTCTTGGGTCTTCTCCCAACCTCAGAAGACCCTGGAGAGGTGGCCTTTTGACATCCTTGTTTGAATGGAGGGCTTGTGACTTCACTGCTCCTGCCAGGCCCCACAGGTGTCTCTGCAGGCCTGAGAGCAGCTGACGGACTGGGGGGCCGTGAGGCCACGTCCCCACTCCCTGGGGCCTGGTAGAGCCAGGCAAGATGGGGGTGGACAGCAGCAGCAGGCACAGCGCTGCGGGTGAGCACCGACAGCTCTGCCAGCAAGGCACTGAGTAGCGGCAGCTGCACCAGGGCGTTCTGGGGCTGTCGAGGGCTGGCGGGGTGCAGCAGCGAGGGCCCAGCACTGGGACGTGGTGGGCTGTGGCCCTTGTCCTTCTCCTGCGGTCTCTGGGGCTTGACATGCTCCCATTGCCCCATTGTTGCTGGCGGCCGCTGAGGCTCAGCCGGCTCACGGCTGTAATACAGCAGCGGAGGGCAGAAGACGTTGCCTTCCAGCTGCTCACCCTCCTCCTCCTCCTTCTCCTCCTCCTCTTCCTCCTTCTCCTCCTCCTCTTCCTCGTCTCGCGGTTCGGGGCTGGTGGCAGGCGGTGTGGCAGCGCGGGGGCTGGCGGGACTCGGCTCACCGGCCTCCAGGCTGGTGAGGCGGTAGCCCAGGACCAGCTCCCCGACGGGGCGGCCCGCGGTGTCCCGCACCGCGAAGCGGCCGCGGCGGCCGCAGGAGGAGGGCGCCCCGGGGCGCTGCAGCAGCTCGGCGGCGGGGGCCAAGGACACGGCGCAGCTGCCGAGGAGGCGGGGGGGTCCCGAGGCGAGCCCGGCGGGCACCGCCAGGAGCAGGACGCGGAGCGGGCGGCGGCGGAGCGCGGATAAAAGCGAGTCCGGGCGCCAGCGGAACAGGCAGCGCTTGCCGCGGCCGAAGGGGAAGGGCTGCCCCTGCCGCAGGGGCGGCGCGGCGGCGGCGGGGCGCAGCACGAGGGTGGGAAAGTCCAAGAGGCGCAGCGCCACGGCCGGGTGTTCCGCGGGTCCCGGGAGCTCCGCGGGCCCCGGCTCCGCCACTCGCAGCGCCTCCACCAGCAGCTCCAGCGCGAACAGCCGCTCCATGCCGGCCCGCGGGCCCCGCTCTCGCGAGAGGTCCTTGTGTGTGCGGGGTGCAGGTGAGGCGCGCCGCTCTCTCGCGAGAGTCGCGTGGCAGCACCGCTGCTTGTGCGGCACATCCCGGCAGACGCGGAGCTCCTGGCTCGCAGCGCCGGGGGACTCGGGCTCGGCGGCCCTCAGGGCTGCTCGGCCCCGCGTCCCACCGGCGGGGGTGTGCCTCCAGCGGCTCCAGTGTGCCTCCAGCAACCATGTTGGCTGCCTGCCCTGGTGGCTCGGTGGGGGAGGCCGTCGCGGCCCACGGAAACAGGTGCTCCCTGCCGTCTGAGCACAGGCGCCTGGTGTGTGTGGCAGCAGGCGTCGTGCTCCTGCCCTCGGCTCTGGACACCCTGATCGTGTGTTCCCCGCTGTAGTTCTCAAGAGACAGGAGTGGGGGTGGGATGGGGCCCTGTGCTCCATCACGTAGTAGAAGTGGTGTTTCTAGGGGCATTAAGGGACCTGAAACTGTTCTCACATTCACAGACTCACTGAATCAATTGCGTTGGAAAAGACCTCTGAGATCATTAAGTCCAGGCTTTCACCGAACACCACCGTGTCAACCAGACTGTGGTGCTCAGTGCCATGTGCAGTCGTGCCTTAAACACCTCCACTCCATCACCTCCCTGGGCAGCCCATCGCAGTATCTAATCACCCTTTCTGTTAAGGAATTCTTCCTAATGTCCATCTAAACTTTTTTTGGCACAGCTTAAGACTATGTCGTTTTGTCCTATCCGTACCTGTAGCCTGTTCCCACTCCAAGAGAAACATGGGGGTCTGTGTCAAGAGCTGTATACTGAAGAGTCTCTCCACAGTATCTTGGATATGCATTGATAAACTCATGTTTTCTCTCCTGTCTGAATGTAAAGTGGGAGCTGAAGTGAACACACTTGTGAAGAATTTTACTCCTCAGCCTGCTGCCTGGCAAAGAGAGTGCCCTTCCCTCTCTGGCCATCCTTCCCTTACACCACACTCTCCTTGCCACAGGCACAACAAATACTTGATGGACTAGAAAGAAAATTGTGTTGTTTTCTTCAATTAGTAAGTTGGCTCTAAAACAATGCCTCCTAAACTGAGGGTGTTGGGTTAAAATTACAGTGCACCCTCACCATTTACCAGCAAGAAAGTAACTGAAAGAAAGACCAATCCTCTCCCTCTTTCTGGTTATTTCCTCCCTTTTTTCCCTACTTTTCTTCACCTATCAATTCACAATTTTTTAGAAAAGTAGAAACAGGAGGTGGTCAAAGAACCCAACTCTTCACTGTTAGTCAGGTCGCTTGATTATTATTTAATGCACACCTTTCATTAGCTGTTACGTTTGAGAAGAAAGTTAAGGAATTTGACTTCTGTGTTGTGATCAGGACTCAAGAATTACATAATTGAGTTCTCAGTTCCTCCGCTGCCACTCTTCCTAGCACATGAGTCTAAGAGCTACACATCTTCTGCCATCAAGGCTGTTCATGCGTGGTGTTGTACTGGCGTTGTGGCAGACAAGACAAATGGCCAGTTTGTTTCACTACTGTATTCATGTTCTGCCATCTGCCATCTGCTTTCCTTGTGTTTCCTTTTCCTCCGACCAGTTCCCACATCAGGAGCGCCTGACAGTTTAGTAGATGTTCTCCATAAGGGAGAAATGGCAGAAAAAAGACTTCCTGTTACACTGAAATTGAAAGAGATTTCACAGTGGTCAAATAGTCACTCTTGAGGTTGCCCACAAAGACTATGGATCAGGGTTTTGCCCATTTTTTAGCTGGACATTACCATGACTATGAGGTTTAGTCCATGATTTAGTCCATGGTTTAGTCTATTCTCTTGTATTTGAAACTTCCCATCTTTGTGGAGGAAAATGCATCTTTCTGTGTGGTAACTGCAACTGGAGTTTGGGGGTGAATTATGGAGGAACCATATTTCTTTTATAAGATGCTGAATCTCTGCATGCTGAAGCTTTCAGTTTCATGGCCCTGAAAATCAGACAATGCCTGTGTTTTGTTCTGCACAGACAATATAAATAAAAAGTACTGAATACTTGTGAAAACTATAGGTGTTAATAAGCTGCGTAAGATCAGTCAGGAAGCTAGTGACAAAACAATTATTTAAATAGAAAGGAGTAAGGAGTTTTAAGTTTGTTCCAATTGATGTGTTTTATTAAGTTAATCCTCTGGTCATGAGAACATATTTGTATTAAAAATAAACAGAAAACAAAATTTTGGTTTTGAATTGCAAGTTAGGAGAAAAAAAGGTATTTTTCTTCCTAATAGTCTTAGTTGCTACTAACCACCATTTAAAGGAGACCTGTGATAAGACTTCTTTAGATTGCATATCACTGAAGAGTGATTTAGAAAACAGTCATGCTGCAGAAGTAGGGTTATGGAGCCAAGTTTCATTACCTCTACCACTCCAAATACCACAGGTACATATTCAGATCTACATTAGTTACATTTAGTAATCTTTTTAAAATAGTTCTGCTTCTCCTCGGTCCTCCTTTCTTATAAATAGACTTCAAATTTTCTGGCTTTTTTTCTAAAAGACTGGAAGACTGAGGAATTTTGCTGATTCAGTGAAATCTTTCACTGACCTTGTTTGTATGTTTGAAGTACCAACTTTCTGTCTCAAAAAATTCCAACCCGGACAACTGGTATCATTAACAGCAACTCAGCAACTTTGGTTCAAATCTATCTTTTGAAGGCTTTGAAATGTCTTTTTTTGGCCCTTAATTCCTGTAAAATTTCAGATTTATCAATCTCTTTTCACAAAGTGATGTCTATACATCTGTTTGTCTTTTTATGGTTTGAAACATACGACACTTAAAAAAAAATCTTGAGAAGGCATGAAAATTGCTATATTCACAATTGAATCTGCCTATTCTGGTGTGGTTCTAAAGAGTGCATTTTTTAGAGATCAAATGCTGGCATAAAGAGCCACTGTTTACCTGCATATAAAATTGCTCTTCTCTGTGCAGAATGTACAGGGTGATGCATGGAATTTGTGCAAATATTTAGCCTGGTGGCACTCTGATTCAGAAAGGAGTCAGACAGTCTGCTGGAATATTCAGCTGCAACATAATAGCAGTTCTTAAAATACTCCAGTTTAAAATGCCACCCAGAGAAAACGTAGTCTTTTCTCAGTTGTCTGTTGAGTCAGCTACTTGTGAAAGGGCAATAAATAGGAAGAAATTCAGGAATTAGCATGGCAGTCTTCAATAACTCTCTTCAGCAGTTCAGAAAAAATATATAAAAAATTTATAAAATACATGAGCAAAGCATTTGAGGTTTTTGCAATTTATTTAGATTTCTCTCTTGAAGAATCTGGAAGAAGTTTTGAAAAGACATAAGGTCAAGTAAGAAAGCTGGATCTGTTCAGAATTTGCTGTTTGCATATGCTTCGGTATATTGTGCAGAGTCTTTCAGGGAACTTTTCTGTGTCCAAATTCTACTTCATGATCCCTAATTTCATGCGGACCCAGATCTAGTGACGTATGGAGCAGTCTAGGAACAGTTGCAATGGTATTACTGGCTTAGGCATTTTGTTATCCATCAAAATGAAGGATACTGTGGTTTCACCCCACTTCTCTGTGTACCCTCCTGTCCACAAAGTGCCCCATTGTTTGGGTGATCAGAGCAGCTGGTACAGAACCTACTCAGACAAACAGCTCCAAAATTCCTGCCTTGTGTTGCTACCCTAAAGGTGCTTGTGAACTCCTTTTACTTCAGTGTGATAGCTCTCACGTTTATTTTCACTCTTTACTATCTTTAGCAGACTTTGGGAGTGCTAAAATAAACATTCTTTGCCTAGTCATGTGGCCCTTCTCCATTTGGCAAACATCCATCTGTTTCCTGTCTTTTTAATGATTTCATAGCTTTCCTTAGTATTTTACTTTTTCAGAGTGGTGAAAGTTGGGGCTTATGGCAGAGCTACTTGTTCCAAGTCAGCAGGGGTGGCACACAGGATCGGTGAGGGAGACAGTTGGCCTTTGAAATGCATGTGGTTTTCACAGCCAGCCTAGAAATACAACCCATGCAAGGTTGTCTTCTGATTCCAAATTTCTTCAGGGATTAATGGGACTGCGGCAAAGCACAGCTTCTCCTTCTGTGCTGAGCAATCATCATCATCTTTCTTAGATGCAGCGAAACTCAGTCCAAGTAGACACCTAAAGGAAACAAGGAAAAATCTGGCAAATATTGTGAGAGCCAACAGGAAGCAGGTTGTCACAAATACAGGAGTTCAGACAACTGTATTGAACATGACAGTGAGACATATCCATAAGGGTCGCATCTGAGGTGATTTCCTTTATTTGAAAAGAGTTCTTATTAAAGAAAATAGGCATTTTTACTTAAAACAAAACAATAGTGAAGGGTCAACTTCAGGATTCAGCTCATTGAATATTTTTTGTATAATGCCCAGCAAAATTCAGAGCCAATTTCCTTAAATATTGGGGTGTTATTAGCACATGGAGGCTTTTCTATCAGTTTCTTCTTTCATATAAACCATCACAAACTCATTTGGTAGTAACAGAAATTCCATGGGTTCATGTGCTGTCATTTGTAATTAATTAAGGTGTCGTTGTTTAAACTGTGTTACTTCCCTTCCAATAGCTGTGAAGCTCTCAAAAGTCCTCAGAAGGATTTGACTTATTTCCTTTGGCTTCGTGGTTGCAGCCCATACTTGTCACACACATATGTAGTGAATGAGGAGAGGATTCCAGGTGCTTAGCCATCCGAAGAGGACAGCTTAATCACACAACAGAGCAGTTCCTGGATATGTTTGAGAAGCACAGAAAATCTTCAGGAAAAGTTTTTGTAAAGGTGCGGGGATCCTTAAAATGCCTGTTGTAACTGTTCGGCTGGAGAGGTTCTCAGCTCCTCTCAGAGACATTGTCTTTCAGGCGATGGTTTTCCAGACTCATCAGGTCCTAAAAGGATATGTTTACAGCATTTCTCTAGCTCAAGCTGGGAACCATTGGAGGCAAATTGCAGTTCAAATATCTGACAAGGCTTCTGACAGTGAAAGCTCTTGTGAGCCTTAGGATGGTTCTTAAAGTCAATTCAATACTTAGATGAGATTTCGTTAAAATAAAAAAATCAGAGATGTCTGCAAATATTTGAGTAGGAAACAGTATTGTGTGTGTTGTACCATCACACTGATGACACTTATTGTTTAATCTGTCATAATTACCATGTTAAAGTATGTTTTTTCAGAGTTTTTTTTTTTTACAGTACAGCTGTTTCATTTGCTGTGCATTTTCAACCTCTGATGTTTCCCTTTGTCCCTTTAAAAACAACTTAAAACCAATTTGACTGTTTTGAGATCTCTCCTTTAGAAAGAGAAAAGTAAAAAGAGACAGGCATGTTGCTGTGCAGAGCTGGACCAGATCCTCCTCACTGGATGTGCATGAGGCTGAGTTATATTCAGTTGCCTGTGTCTGGTGGGAAAGGGGCAGAAAAATTCAATGCCACTTAGTGAATTTGACTTACGAAGCTGCTTGTTGAGGTTGCAGAAAGAAGAGCCAATAAGCCCTGTATTTTTCATCTCCCTTCTTGTTTTTGAAGGACACATTATGGAAACCCCATGGTTCAGTAAGGTGGATTGTGAGAGAGATGGCCCTATCTTGAATGTTTGCCCCTGGCTTGCCTGACAGTGGGATTTCCAAGGATCTCACCAGTGGTGTCCCTCCCTCAGGCTTCATCCCTTCTAGCTTCTGTCCTTACTCTTGCTCTGCCAGGCAGCAAGTGTGGAGTGCTTCTCACTGGTGTGCTGCTAATGTCTGTAACTTGCAGACTCTTTCTCACTGTGGCAGTGGCTGTGGTGTGAAACTTAAATGTATGGACAGGGAAAAATCATGGGCCATTACATGGCTTTATTGATTAGAAAGAAAGAAAAAACTGTATTTTAGGATGATAAATGTGGGAATCTGTAGATTTAGCTTCAATTTTCTCTTTTGACATAGATCTCCTTGGGAAGATTTAGTTTCTCTGTGCTTGAATTCCTCTTAGAAGACATGACCAGTATTTCACAGAGGTGCTGAGTGAATAAGTATCCCGTGGAAGGGAACAAATATCTGATTTGCTGAGAACACAGCATCTCTGCCCACCCCGCAGGCCCCTTTCCCTGGGCAGTGGTGGCAAGTGGCTGTCATCTGGATTATTTCGCTTGCCCCGGAAATGCGGTACCACAGCACAGGGGTGAGGCCACCAGCAGCGAAGAGCAGATGGAAGCGAGCAATTCCTTATTGCAAGACCCGCCCAACTCTGTCACGCATTTCAGAAGTGGCACTGCAGCACAAGGGGAGCCACTGAAAGGCCGGTGCATCGGCGAGGTTCCCCGTGTTGCCATGCAGGGCTCTTAGGGACTGAAAATGTGGCAGCTTGCCTGAGCTAATTATTTCCCCAGCTCCTGAGAGGGCTGGTCTGGGCACGGCACTGTGCTGACACAGCTGCACTGCTGCTGCTTCCTCAGCTGTGCTCCATTGCAGAGTGTAACTGTGCCTGTAGGGACTTTTTACAGGTAGTCACAATGCTGGAAAAGTATTTAATTCACTGACATGCAAGTAGCCCTGTGGGCTACAGCTAGGGAGGAAGATAGATTTCTTTCTCTCGTGCTGCACTGTATAGTTTGTGTGGCAGGATGACAGAGTGCTGTCTATTGTAATCCCCTGACACAAGGTCAGACAAAAGCTGTGCCAGTGCAGAGGCCTGGCTGGCCAAACTCCCTCTTTGCTAGCTCCACTGACCTTTTGTGAGCTAATTCCTGGATGTCTTTGGCCCAGTAAGTTCAGCTAAAGCATCTGTATTGCCCTAGCACAAAACTTCCTGGTTTTGCTAGTATGTATTTTCAGCTTATTGCTATTTTCGTGCAGTTTCTTATATTTCCTTTTTGAACAGTTCCTGTCGGAAGCATGTATTGTTTGGGAAGACGTGGCATTAATTACTGTGTGAATTATTTGTTGCTGTGGGTACCATGGAAGAAATACATGGGAACTGTTCCAAAGTATCTTTAATGAGTTCAGTCATCCAAGATCATGATTTCCATCTCATAAATAATAAACTGGCCTCGATATGCTAATTTAAATTTTCTTTTAAATTGCTTATTTTAATTTTGCAGGAGAAATAATCAAGAGAAAAAGTTCTGAAAAATGCAGGCCTACTGTGTTTCTGTACTAGGTCACTTAGGGGTGCAGTAACTTGTCCTCTTCTCCGTGCTAAATCCTGAGACCGTGAACATGTGACTAGGCTGGTAATGGCTTCATGTGAAGAGTGAAATTTGAAATGCAATGAATGAAAGTATATATGAAATTTTTGCTCCATAGAATATAACCTTATGAAGCAAGGGCTTTGCCATCTCCTTTTGATGGGATCTCCAGTCTTGATTTCCGTACTGATCATTTGCTGTTGGGCCAGTGGAGGCCAAAAGTGTTGCTCTGACAATAGACCCAGCCTCTGGCAAGGTAATCGTGTGTGCTCAGCAGTGACCCACCTGCTTCATCAAATGCGACATCAGTCTTTTAGATAAGTCTCATCCAGTCTTGCAGTAGTGGGTGAAGGTTTTTCAAAAAGCCTTCTTATATTTGCAGACAGTTGTTCAAGGCATGAATGTACTGGTAACTGGACTAATGATTTCTCACTGTGTTGACTATAAATAAAAATGTTTCTGCTCCAGGCAAGCCGATCATTACACTCAGAGGGTTTAGTACCAATATAACAGTTACCCATGAGATTTTTTTTTCACTCAGCTTTTTAGCTTCAGTAAACACATACCATGATTTTACATGAACCTGTGTTCTCTGGACTCTGTAAGTTTGCACTAAACAGTAGTGCATAGCGTAACAAAAATACTTAAAGAAAGGAAAAACAAGTGTATTTTGCATGTGTACTAGCTGATCACACATCGTTCAGATTTGTTAAGATTCAATACCAGATAAATAGATGGGAATAGGTTTGGATGGTTGTGCAGACATATCTTACTAGAAATACAGTCACCAAAATTTCATTTCAAGAGGCAAACCAGTGAAAAACCCAAAGAGGTTACTCACTTTCCTGCCCTGGAAGGAATAGTAGCTTTTTAAAACATTAATATCCTCAGTCAGGAGTCACAAATATTAGTTCCCAGTTCCTTCAAGGGGTAAAAAGAGATAAAAATAGAAGCCATTTGGAGACCTCCCAGAGGGTGACAAATGCATTCATTCATTTCCTTATAATGACATCTTTCATGAAGGCCTTAACACTGGAAATTCTCAGAGGACGATTCCTTCCCCCTAATACCTTCTGACTCTTGTTGAAAGCTGTCTGTATCATTGCAAGCAGGGAGCGGATGAAACACTTTCTGAAAACTCAGCTGTGCTTCTGTAGGCTGATCTTAAACAGGAAAAAGGCTCACTCTGCTGAGTGCACCAGGCAGGTGGTGCCGTGACCTGTAATGGCATGGGAGCGCGTGGCTGTGGTGGGACAACAAGAGAGGGGATGGCTGTGTGTAATTCTTAGCAAGAGGTGAACAGACCAAAGCCCTTGCACCTCTAATCTGTGTGTGGAAAACACTGTACAAAACAGATGTCAACTTTGCAGTAGCTTTCATTTCACTCTCTGCTCCTCTTCTTTGCGTGTCTACTCTGTTTGTTCATCTCTGCTCTAAGGGCTGCATTCATCCTACTTAGTGGAGGCAACCTGGCCACATTGGCCCTTTGCTGATGAAAGGCTCTTCCAGAAGTGTTCAGATTAGCAGAGTGCCTCTCTGAGTAGCCTCCTGCTGTGTGTTGGTTGTACAGGAACCAAGATGTGTTTAGCTGCCTCGGTTAAATATCTGCAATTGAGTGAGGTGGTTTTGAACCCTTCACTTTGTTCTTTGGTGAGGTTGGCAGACAAACAGAGCAGTCAGTTGCTTTATTTTTCTTGCACTAGATTTTAAGAGTATTTTTCACAACCAGAGTGTAAAGCAAAACCAAGCACATTGATGCTGAGAGTTAGAGATGGAGCCTGAAATGGTACTGTTATTTCACGTGGAGCACGCCTGAACAAATGCTGGCTGAACATAGAGATAAATAGAGATGAACCCTGAAAAATTCTGTTTGACTTGTTCCACTATAAATGAACTCAAAACCAATAGCTCAGGGGTAGTTATGGGCATCTAGGATTGCATTCACAATTCCCTGCAGAGGTCTCTCCATGGCAGTCTTTGCAGAGCAAGGGATCAGACACAGAGATAAACTGAAGACATAGGACTGAATGGCACCACCCAAGTTGCCCAGTCAGTGCCTCTCCAAATGCAGAAAGGCATGCTGCAGATGCACAGTCATGTGCTCTGTAGCTCGTATCACCCTGGGATGCTGTACATTTCCAGGCTTCTCACAACAGACTCCAAGTCTGTGCTAGAAGACAAAATGCCACAATAATTGTGTCACAGGAGGAGAACAGGAGACATCAAGGGCACTTCTAAGTCCTCCTGACTAGCAGGAGATTTGCTGGGTGACATTTGCAGATGCTTCTGGACGCCGCACTGTGCTGCAGAGAAAGATAAACAAAACCCAGCAGTCCCTGTTGAGCTAATCTGAAAGGGAGCTGCTTCCCAGTTCCAAATCTGGTGATCAGCTCAGCCTTGGGCAAGCAAACAAGCACAGACAGCTGATGGATGCTGATACCTCAAGGAGCATTGATGAACCCTTGCAACTCTCAGTGACCATGTTTATGCCCTTAACTGACCCAATATGAAGTAAATTTCTCTGTCTTAAATTTCTGTGAAAAAAAGATAAAGGGGATTAGGAAAAAGTATATTTTTCAAGAAAACTGCCAGCCTTAATTATTAAACTATACTGCTCTAATTTTACTCCTATGATTTCCTGTGTACAAAAGATCTTCAGTAGGAGGTTATTTTTTCTTTAATAAACAAAGGCTTTGCTTTGCAATGTACTGCAGATTGGCACAGTCACTGTATAACATACAAAGGCAGATCTTTAAACAATGTACTGTGATCTTACCTGATCTGTAAGCTGGATAATATATCATCAATATATTTTGTGGAAGGATATTTGTATAGATGTGGTGAGGTGTGTTGGAAACTCCTCTGAAATCACACAGGCAAAAAGGAGACAATATTAGCTTAAATAAAAGATGCTATCAGCTTAACAGCTCCATGAATATGTGTTATTACTAGAATAGGAAATCACAGTTTGCAGGTACTTAGCCAGCTAAGAGAAAGCACATTGGCTATGATTTTTTGTCACTAACATGTTGGATCACATGGGGAACCAGTAATTACCTACAGAGATTTTCAGCTGTTGTTCACAGGTTTGTGTGTGGCTCTGTAGTTCCATCACTTGTATCCAAAGTCTTTTTTTGGTACCAGAGAAAGAAGGGCTTGAAGGGCTTGGCCCCAGAGAAGGGTGACTGCTGAAGTCCTTAATAGTTGAGAGGTGCCATTCTGCAAACAGTCACTTCTACCACAAACAAAATTAATTGGTTCCTCTGCTGGTACTCTTGAAAGGATGGATGGACATTGTCAGCGCTGCTCAGGAGACCAAGCTCAATTATCATAATAGACTCTTCTGGCCAAAAATTTTATGCGTCAGTAACAGGTGCTCCTTTTGTGTCAAGGGTCAAGATACTAATATTATAATTTAAGTACCAAAAGCGGGTTATGGTGTCAGTGACTGTACTCATACTGTGGATGAAAATGTACTTTAGCTTTTACAGCAATAATTTCAGCTGCTTACACATACTCTGTGTTTGCTTGAAGAAAATAAGCTGTGCTCTACAGTTCATAATAAAGGGCTTCTCTTTCCTGAACAGTACCTAAAATTGTAACCTAGCAAGCATATTAGGCAGGCTGGAAACATCAACTTTGCCCAGACAACCAAAACTTTTCTTTTTATTGTGCCAGTGGTTCCATCTTCTAGAGCCCTGATGCTGCAATGGGATGTGTGAAGGCTAGAGACAGAGTAAAGCTCCAGATCTGGAGCTGAAGCTTCCCCAGTGTGAGAAGTGTTGGTGTTGGTTATGCTTCCTGTCTAGCTGCTTTTTAAGTTGCAAAAAGATTTCCATGTCTAGTATAACACCCTGTAAAACAAGAGCATGTGCTGACTTCTCTTGTTAAAATTCCTTTCAGTTTCTTAGCTCTTTTTCCTCCCTTTGTTAGTTAGGAATGGTAGAGATCAGTGGAGCTTTGTAAAGGACCTTTTCATCAAGGGTGAAATGTATTAATCATGCTGCAAATCCTGCCTGCTGGCTGATGGGGTGCTTCTCTGTGCTAGTGTACAAGCCCATCAGAGCCCCAGGAGAGCTGTATGCACATGTGTGCACCTGATGTATGGGTTATCTTGCAGGGTGGAGAACAGCTGAGAGTTGAAAGAGTGAAAAGCAATAAAGTTCTGCCAGATGCAAAAAGTAAATGAGTGGAAGAAGATCCAAACCTACACATTTTCTTTGTCACTTTCCTTGTTACCTCTTTCAAAAATAGCCATGCTTTGGCTTTTTTTTTTCCCCCAAAATACTTGACTGTGTTTTGTCCTCGACTGTATTTGTTTCTTTGCATTTATTGTTAGGTTTTGTCATGTTGTCAGTTTCTAAGAGTGGTACCCCAAATCAGATATTTCTGCTCAAAGCAGTAAGTCTTCAAATGAGACAAATGACTTTGGTTTCTTCCCTCAAAGTTAAAAATGTCCTTGCTTGCTCCTAGGGTCCTCTTTGGACTAATTCTGGTTAAATTCAAGAGCTTAGTTCTGGAGTCTTTACTCCATGAGGGAGATCAGGCTTCTTCCTTTGAGAGTTTGCTCCTGACCTGAATAACAAAGGAACTGAAACAAGGGCAGGGTGAGGCTAGGGAGGGTTTGCTCACTGGTGTAGCTCATTAGGGGACTTCACTGCTTTGCTACTAAACTTTTTGGTTCTGCCAAGTTTCTTGACAAGAGCCGCAGGACTGACAATGGAAAAGTAGGTCAGGAGTAGATCTTGTAAATCTACTCAAAGGGCCAAGAGCACAGTTTGTGTAGGAAAAGAAGAAAAGAGACAGAAAATAAAGATTTTAGGGTGAAGAGAAGGACAGGAAGGCCAGAGGTTGGTAGGACTTCTTAAGTGAACCCTGATGTGTAATTATACATCTGATTACAGATTACTTTCTATTAGGGTCTGGAAAGTTCTTTAGTTTCTTCAATGGGACTTTCATTAGCACTTCAGAATCTTTTATTCTGCAGTGGCTGTTAGGAGTAAGATCAGCCTGCCTGCCTGCCAGGATTTTGTCTCTACAGTGGATGAGCAATGTGCTGGCCTGCTGTATACACATTCAAGTGTGTAGCTGCACCCCTACTGAGACCCAGGGAAAGCAACAGCAGAAAAACAAGAGTTTTTGCAGGATGGACTCTTTCCTTTGAGATGTGGTAGGTAAGTTATTTCTTTAAATGGAAGAAGAAAATCGATAGAAGAAGTTTCTAGGTTGGAAAAAACACTGTTCCCAGTGTTGTCTTTGGGAGTGAGCTTCAAAACACATCTCAGTTTGGGCAAAGTGCACTGGTTATCCAGCACACACACAGCATACACCTCAATTTTTTATTCAGCTGAATTTTTTTGCCACACTGCTGAAATTTCTAATATATAACTGGTGTAATGAGTTTTTTTATATTTAGGCCTAAATTCTGAGGAGGTTTCTGTAACACACAACTGATAACACACTGAACTGTAGTCTGATTTTAAACAAGATCTGATAGTGGGTTTTCCACCACATCCGTAATTCCAGCTAGCTTCCAGCAAATATTTTATATATTTAAATTGTATATGTATTTCTTCTGCTTTGTAATAGAACTCTTGTTAACTGTTAGAGTTTTTGCTGTTCTTGTTTTTTATTATTGTTTTTAACTTTTTACGTGTGTTTTCCTAGCAGTTAGAATACAAGCTTAAAAACCATGCTAACGTGATACACCATTTCAGCTGAAGTAAAAGCCCTCTAGCATACATATTTACTCAGAGAAAGTGGGAGTGAGAGAGCAGTGGGATTTATTCTTACAACTGTAATCCTTTCATGTAGAAATTTCCCCTTAAAAATGATTTTGCATTTGGAATAGCACTTTCTGCATTTGGTGTTATAAGCCAGGGTGTTTGCCCACCCTCAGTCAAACTGAGTGCAGAGCTGCCTGCGGTTTTCCCCTATCAATAATGAATACATAAGCTGATGGGCAATGAACATTTTATAGAGACCGTTTTAACAAAACAGAACAATGCCTTCCTTCCATCTATCAATGAGAGACATTTTCAGCTGTCTTTTACAAATTCTCTCTTTTCCCTTCTGAATGTTGGAAGCCTTTGCCAAGAAAACACAAACAGGAGACACTTCATTATCATCGTAACACAGTTTTGAAGGAATGCTCTCAATTTAAAAATCTACATTTCTGCCTGAAATGTTTTACCTCCTAGCATTACAAAGACAGCATAGAACTCACTGAGAGTTTAGGGAGATAGATTTCTCTTTGTTTTCCACTTTTACTTCCTCCTTCTGACAGCTGTCTCGCTACCTGGCCTCAAGGTTTGCCCCCAGCCCATCGCCAAGCTCCCTGTCCTTGTACAACAACGGCACAGGCCAGTTTTAATCATGGAGGTGCAGAACTCTGGTACATGTGCAGGAATCACAGGTGTACAGCACCAAACCTGTTTTGAAATTAGGGTTGGGATTTATTTTGTTTCTAGTTCATCTGAAAATCTTGGTGGCTACTCTTTAGACAGCTCTTTATTTATCTGGAAAATGGGTTTGATGTAGGCAGGGATAGTTTTCATCCACAAATTCACTCCTGCAACCACACGCTGCAACGTGATTTGGAGGCCTCTGTAAAGGCACGGACATACCAGGCAAGGACAGGGAAGTCATACAATGAGGAGCTAGTGATCTGCAGGAGTGGTAGTGATGGATAGGAGCTATTTATATTTTGGGCAGTGACCACAGAAGTCCGCTGTGTAGAGGCCTGAGACCACTGGCTGTACTTGTTTCTGCACTGGAAGAGTCCCCAGGGAGTAGCATGCTGTGAGTGACCTCACACAGTTGGCAGAACCAACCAGCCTTGTGAAAATCTTCCTGCATATTCTCACTCTCCCTACTACAAGTGACAAAATGTACATTTACTCTCCTGACAAAATGTTCTCTACTCAGGTAAAAATTTGAAACACTGAATTTTTTTGCTTGGCCATCCTCTGAACTTGGAGCATCACCTCAAAGGTGATGTGTGCTCTTTTCAGATGGCCAGAGGTGTCTGTCTCACCTGCCAGGTTCCTTTTGTACCTGCTCCACATGCTGTTGATGTAGGGCTGTTTATGTGTTATTTAGTCCACTCAGCATTCCTGTGTGCAGTGCCAGTATTTGAGCTGAGTCACAGGTTTGTAACAATTCTCACTGGCTGAGGATCTGGACCATCATGTGCTGCAGTGTCCTGGCAGAAAGAGTCCAATAAATGAATTGCAGCATATAATCTGTGCTTTGCAATGAAGGGTTTAAGTAATTTATTTCTTGGCATTTTATGCTTGATTTTTGCGTGCTTTTGGAATAAAATATAACAGTTTCTGGATGGCATCAGACTCTTCCATTTTTGTTGTGTTTAATGTCTTTTCCTCACAGTATGTTTCAGTGGCTGGCATTTCCCAAGTGATTCCTATGAGAGCTGTAAAATCTTAGGATTATAATAGGTATATAAGAGTTGATGCCATTTTACATAGCTTGCTATTTGTACTGTACATTAACTTAATGTTCCTTATGAGTTACAAGATTGTCTTTAATAATGAATTATGTGCCTTACTGAATTGGTTTTCTTTCCATGGAGCTCAATAGCAGGATTTAGTTAAAGAAAACCTTGAGTGTCCATTGTCTTTCTCCCTCTCTTTTGTAACTATCATTGTAATTTCTAGGTTGTTTTCACCCAGAATTATGTGACAGGACAGGGAAGAGTTAAGATTTGGATAAAGCAGAACTGATAAACCAGCTACTACTTTGGGGATAGGCACAGAAATATTTGGAATGTTATGAAGAAGTTGTTATGTTCTTTTAACACCTCTAGGCTGGGAGTTGCTTGGGTAGCAGGATAAAATTATTTTTCTCCCCATTAGTCGTATGATGCATGTATACAGATGGCTTACAGCTGCATGAGCAGAATAATGATGACCTTATTGTGTTCTCACAGAAGTAGTTCTCAAAGATTTCCTATATACCTGTATTTTGTCCCCCATCCCATTGCTCAGTGTTTTAATTAAATTTTACCCTGAATTGATTACATCTACATTTTCCCATGGGGCTGTAGATGTGAACTTGCTTTTCTTCTCCTATCTGTAATGCTTGTTGTTTAAATCTTTTCTCAGTCTCCTTTTTTTTTAAAGAAGATTTGCTGATTGCAATTTGATTACTTGTTCACCATTTTACAAATTATGTTACCCTAATTGAGGCCTAGAAGTCCAATAAATGGCTCTATTCAGAAATGTTTGATTTTATACTATTTTATTCTGTTGATCTCAAAATTCTGTGTTCGAGTAGATTATTCTTTTTAAGCCACTGTAGAAAGCACTAAACAAAAAAAACTAAGGCAGGATACTTGCATTTATTCAGTAGCTCTTAGAGACTCCAAATGTGGACAGATACTGAGTCTATTGTAATTTTCAAATAAGATAACTGTTATCTTGGTGAAAACCAGGACTTTTTAAGAAAGATTTTCAAAACAACTCGTGAGGATGTTAGAGGCATGAGTTTCATTCAAAGGCAGATTTACACCAGTCAGAGATTCCTCTTACATGGAGGGGCAGGGGACAGGGGGAAGGGAGTTATCAGAAGGCTGAGTGAATTCACTTTTTATATGTCTCTGAGTGGATTTTGCTTGTGGGCACATCTGGCTATCTGCAGCAGAAACTTGATATTCTTCAGTGCCCCAGATTTTCATTTCAATATTAAATTGTGCATAAACACTTGTCTGGCTGGAAAGGCTTTTCTTCATAGCATGCATTCCCAACACAGCGGTCCCAGCAGCACCATCCCCAGAAGCGTGTGTCGCATGTGTTTCCAGCAGAGGCATTTCCATATTAACTGGGTGCTGTGGGACACCTTGGAGCTGGGTGTTCCATGGCTGTTCACCTTTCAGATCCATGCTCCTCCACCTTCTGATGTACAGTACAGAATTCATGTACTTTGCTGCAGCTTAACTGAATTACTCTTCTGTCACCCAGGCTTTGTGATGCTATAAAGGCTGGTTAACATATATATGAAAGCCATGGCTCACCACTGCACTTTCTGTGACACATGCTCTTGTCAAAGGCTTTCATCACAAAAAACCATTAAAAAGTCATGACCGCTACTGAAAAGATCCAGAAACGGGGCTAACAAGTAAAGATGTCAAGAAGTGCCCTACCCCCTCCTTCCTTGGGTTTTGAATGGGAAGAGAAGTCTCTTGTTTTAGTCACTTTTTATTTTTTGTGCCTCCTCAGCACATGGTGCTACAGCAGTTAATGCCTCACTTGGTTCACATGAAGGCCTCTTGCTGCCAAACACCTGCCATCGGTAGCTCACCATTTGGCTGGGAAGTCAAAGGCAAGACACATGCGGTGCTGGAACCACACCATTCCCTTCCCTGAAAGCTGCAGAGCTGTGGGAGGGGGCACCTAGCAGTGCCTTAGGGTTTGCAGTCAGCTGTAGAGCGTGTGTTGGTCTTATATGTGCTCAACAGTTATGTACAGAGAGTCTCTGTGGAAAGCATTGCGTCCCTCAGGATCAGAGATCGTGTGCTACCTGGACAGGAAGGTAACAACAGTCTTGCTGAAGCACACAGAAGGCAAATTTGTAATGTGTTGCTCGTGTTGTTCTCTTGAACAATTATTATAACCCATGTGTGTGTAAAACATGCTTTCTGTGGTTGTATCATTAACTGTAACAAGGTCAGTGTGCTCCCCGTCAGTGCTTCCATTATCCAGCTCGGCAGGGTTAGAGCACAGGACACATTGCAAAAGGGGAGGAATGTTCACAGCACCAGCTTTGCTGGTGCCTGAGGAGAACAGCAAGTCCTGTGGATGGAGGCTCGTTGTGGAGAGGCAGTTGCTTTGCTACAAAGGGAAACGGGGAGCCACTTAATCTGCTGCTGCTCAATTGCTGTGGAGGAAGGAGGATTTTCTGTCAGAGGTGTGAATCCTAGTAAAAGGCTCATGAAGTCCCCAGGGAGCGATGATGTCCAAAGGGCAGCGTGGGCAGAGTGGCTGCAGCTGTATGTGGGAGATGCTTCTTTCCTCTTGTATTCAGCAGTGCTACTGCCAGTTAGTACTTGTGGAAGTGAGAGAGGAGACAAACCACGTTTTCAGGGTTTTGTGCTTATCTGAGTGCTGTGAATGCAAAGAGGTAGTTTTGAGGCTGTTAGCCACTTGCACATATAGCAGAAATTAAAAAATGCAGACTTTAGACTGGGCTGCAAAGGGTCTGCCCATAGGACTCTGACTGTATATAGTCTTTACACTAATTTAAAATGTAAGAAAAAGTGTGATTTGTAAACATAATCTTTTCTCTTCTTGCAGCTCACAATGTTGCAATTTTTTTTTTTTTTACTGAAGTAGGAAAAGGCTTAATACTGACTATTTTACCTCCAGATAACTCATCAAATCAGTTTCTGTATGAAGATGGTGGCTATTTACTGTATTCAAGATGTCTAAGCAGATTTAATATCTTACCTAAGGGGCTAGAGAATGCTGGGTCTTCAAATGAAATCTATGTAATGATAAGGGATTTAAGACATTACTGAGCAAATGTCTTAGGCTAATAGAGTGAGAACAGGGATTGAATTGATATCCAAAGTGCAGCAAGACTGCTTTGCTCTCAGTGTCTAGCTCACACTGCTAGAAGATTGTCCTTTCCTCAGCTGTACTCCAACAGCCTTTGTTGAACTGTGCAGAATCTCTCACCTCTGGCTTGGGGCTTGTCTGCAAATGTCTGCTGGGGGATGATGAGGGTACTTGCAGCTGCATCTTACACCATTGGTAGTAGGGATAGCCACTGGATATTTTGGGGCTTCCTTTATGCTTCTGTGGCTTTCCTTCCTTCCAGCACTGAATTAGACCTGGGAGAATGGATCTCAACCTGTCTTCCTTCCTTCCTACATTTTGGAGGAAGGAATGAAGTGAGCCTAATCAGTGAGCCTGATCTCACTGTGGGGATCTGGACAATGCAGCGCAGAGGAAGCTGCCTGGCTTCATTCTCACAATGTGCTTGTTTGGCCCTAATGGTTAGTGGTAGCTGGTGTAGTAGTCACTGACAATCATTTAGGATAGAAATACTGAGGTATTGTGAGTGTCCTGTTTAGGGCAAATTTGGGAGGAAACTTCCAAAGGGGTCCCTCTAGAAAGCAGATTCAAATGGCCCCTCCTCCTACTGGTTTGGGAAAAATTTCCTTGGAGAGAAGTGGAAAAATACCTGTTTATTTAACAAAGTATTTATTTAACAAAGCAAAGTATTCACAAGCATAAAAAATGAGTAATATTAAACAATAAAACCTCTCACTGTTCTGAAGAGATGGCAAATTCAGAAAGTCCTTTTCATGGGGTGTGAGTCGGCTCATTCAGTCTCTTATCAAGTCCCTCCTGCACTGGAAAATGTCATGTCCTAGGCCCTGGTGGGCCACAGGCATGAGCTCCTGGTATTTTTCTGGGTTTTCAGTCCTGAGCAGGGCTGATCAGTTCCAAGAAAAAAAGCCACCATCTGAGGAACTTCTCTGCCTCAGCTAGCTAAAAAAAAACTAACTAAAAGCAGAGGAAGGCTCTCTCCCACTGTCCATGCCACAGACAATACAGTCCATGAGAGGGAAAAATGCAGGGGAGCAAGTGCAGTTTCTGAAAACAAACTGATTGCTTCTTCTCCTGCCTCTTTGCTTTCAGAACCAGTCTTAAAGGTGTAGAACTTAATATCCAGCATAAACAGAAAAGACGACTGGGGATACAAGCATCATCAAGTCACCCTAGGACAGTGAGGATGGACTGCAGGCAGACTTCTGGGCACAATGGTGCCCAGCTTCCTACTTTCACCTCTGCCTCAAGATGTTAATAATTTTGCTTAGATCAATCTACGTAATATTTCTGTGTGTGGGAGATATATTTGACTTCCTAAGAAGGGTTGCAATATGTCACCCATTCTACAGGGACTTCATTGAGAATCACTGGCCAGAAGCTGACTCTAGTTACAGTTTTAGGCAGATTTACAATGGCTTTGGACAAGATACCAAAAAACTTCAAACAATAAACTCAGGATGTGGTGGGGATTTGTTCTAAGGCCACTCCATTTCTGACACATGTGCTCTAGTGTCGTTGTGTTTTCTTCGTCTGAGATGTTACTGTCCCAGTCATCAGCCCCATTCCTCTGTCATAGGACATCACCAACAAGTAAGTGGTGGTGGAGTAAACCAAGAGATCTGTGGCCACATCAGGTGCTAGTGTTGGTGTTTCAGTGTGAACTGCCATTCACTGCTGCTTTCCTGTGCAGGGTAGCAGGCCAGGTGCTCATCTACTCAGGCGCTCAGTGCCTACTGTCACTGGCTGGGGCGAGGGGATTTATGGCAAAGGGCAGGGCTGGAGAAATTTGTCCTGGTTTGGGGAAGACCCTGTCCTCTAGCCCAGATGTTGACATGAGCTTCAGTACAGTTTCAATCTACTGGTTCACTCTCTTCTACCCAAATACACATGCAAAAATAAATTGAGGAGTTTTAATGGGCCATTCAGAAGGCTGCTCACATAGCAGTGTCATCAGGCAAGTGACCGTGTAGATGTTTGCAGCGGCCCAAAGGAGGGCAGAGTCATCTTTCTCTCTCTCATTTATCCTCCTACAGATATAGATGCTTCAGCTTTCCTGCATGACTGCTGCAGGAAACACACCTGAGTGCAATGCTACCTGGGAGCAGGAGGACTCATGGCCTCGGCAAGGTGGCATATCTGCTTAAACCCGACCTGAGCAGGCACTGGAACAGAGAAACTGTGGATATCCCCTCCTGGGAAGTGTTTAAGGACAGGATGGATGGAGCTCTGAGCAACCCGGTCTACTGGAAAGGTATCCCTGCCCATGGCAGGAGTGTTGGAACTAGATGATTCTTACGGTCATATCCAAGCCATTCTGTGATTCCATGATATTCTTAACCCCATGCTGTGTCTCTTATCAGCAGCAAAGGGATTACTGAGGAGAATCTCAAGACTGAGCTGTAGAGCTGAAATCAGTGACAGTTGCATGCCTAAACCTGCCAGCTGGCTTTGAGAATGCCAGCTTCCCTCTGTCTGTTTACTGGAAAGCCCTGCTGTAAGAAGTTATGAAGTAGCAGAGGATGCAGTAGTATTTAGTTGCTGCAGAGACTAAAGAGAATTAGGTGCTCTTTTTTTGCCAGATTCCCCAGCTGTTGTAAACTGGCTACTCTCTGCCAAAGTCAATACAGCTACACCAATTTGCTCCAGCTCAGGATTTGACTCTATGAGGCTGTATCAGAGCATGTGTCACTTCCTTTTACAGGCAGGTGAAACAATGATGAATATAGAAAAAAGATCTTGCACCTAGGGGAATTTAACAGATAAAAATATATTAACAAAAATCGGTGCAGGGTTGTGCTTCTGTCAGCATTTGTTCTGTGTGCATCTATGTCTGTCCCACCCCATTCCTTCTTTGTTCACTGTGATTGCACCTGCATCACTATGGTAACTGATGAATGACTATTTAATTTACCAATCACTGGATGCAGCAGTTCAGTGTTTAAAATATTCCATCACTGTCTATCATACACATATGCACAACCACATACAATCTGTCATACAGGAAGTATTATAGATGCTTGGTATTCATATTTTAAGCTAAATCTATTTACCTGTCTCTTCAAATAGGACATGAGAGCTTGTGATGATGGCCACAAGCTAAACACTATGTGCAGGTAATCATAGTTGTATTATTTCATGTTTTCTGTCTGTATGTGTCAGCTGTCAGCCAGCATACCTCAAATAAAGGCAGTACCATTTACATCCCAGAGAATTTCTGCCCAACTCCCAGGCCTTAGGAGTCATTTAGAAGTTTTCAGAAGAAAAATGGTATTTTGTGGTTTTGGGAGCCAGTCTAAAACTGTTATTTTGGAAGAATAAAAGGGGAAGGACAACTATCACTAGCTTTTCAAAGTGATGGTGTGTGCCTTCAGCCATTTGAAGTCTTCAAGAAAAGGATAAGTAATTGCTGGAGGAATGCTAGGGCAGCTGCATGCTCCTCTGTGGGGCTGATGTAGGTGGGCACTGACCTACTGGAAGTTAGATTAGCATCTACTTTCATTTTGTTTTCTCTCAGTTCTCCACCTATTTCAGTGCTGTGATAAGCTGGAGATTTTCAGGAGATCCTTAGACACCTAGGTACATTTTTGTTTGAAGGGGACTTGGTTTTATTCTATCCTATAGAATTGTGCAGCTGACTTTTAGTCTGCAAAGGGAATACATCCTCAGTAGAATATACTCCTGCTACAGGTGAAGCAGATAGTTTTAATAGAGTTTTAATAAAGTTACTGGTTTCTTTTTTTTTTTTCTCTCTCTCTTGGATAGCTTGAGAAAAGATGTAAAAGCTGTAAAAGAATGAAGGGAGAGGAGTAACAATATACATCCAGGCATGAAATGCCCTCATGCCTGTTGAGTGGTTGCAAGAGAAGTGACATTTCCCTCATGGAGATGGTGGGACCTGAGACTTGACCATAGGCATCTTGCTCAGGGCCTGCAGGGGGAGAGGTTCACCTGGGCTTGAGGAGAAGGAGGAGATTTCAGATAATCTGGGAGGAGTTATGAGAAGTTTAATGCTATACAGTCCTCAGCTCTGCTCTAGAGGGAAACCACAGCAAATTGGACTGCACGTATGCCTTGGTGCCCTGTGGAAGGTAGCCTGCTTCTTTTGCTGATCTCTTGAGCCATCCTGGGATGCTCACAGGTAATTCCAGGCAGCAGGCAGTTGTTCCCACATCACTTAGCTGGATGTGCTCTTATGTGTGTATGTATGTATACAGGCAGTATTTGCAATGCCACAACTCAGAAATAGCCAGTTTGGATATGTGAAACTCGAATCTTCTGGATAAGCACCACTTTGCCCAAATCCTGGCCCTAAGAGCAGCTTTTGACATGGTGGATATGCTTCATTGCAGTTTCATATCTGAAGCAGCAGGACCAAGGACTCCTAAATCATGTCCTATTATTGATATATAAGTGTGCAGTGATCCAGACAGGTAGTTTTACTGCAGGTTACATGAAACAATAACTGGTTGTATGATGGCCCCCAGTTAACCTGTGGTAAGGTGAAAGCAGGGGCACTGGACTAGAATGAACTGTTATATCCCAAGGTTGATTTAAAGCTAAAATGGGACCTAGATTCACCTCAACTGCAAAACTGTGCTTGCTCTACAACAAATGTTTCATTTCATTGCCCATATCTAAAGCAGGCTGCCTTAAAAATCTGCCTTGTTCCTGCATCCGGATCCTGGTTGTGCATGAAGCCAAAGAGCCCTGGTAAAAAGACTATGTAAAAACCCTGCAACTTCACAGCTTGTACAGCTCTCTCCATCTATGTCCGTGTTAAAGTGTATCTCTCTTCCCAAACTGCAAGGAACTTCATTTAGTCTGGGCTTGATTTAGAAGCCCCTCCAGTTCAGGACATTACCATTATGTGCTGCACTGCTGCTCACTTGCAAGCTATTGGGTTTTCCCAGAAGAAAATTACGGCCATCTCACAGGGATGAGTCATCTCTGACAGCTGAGTGAGAGAGGATTTTCTAGTTGTACACAACTTTGAGGTTAAAAAAATCCCCAAGCCCTTTTTAGTTCCACATGGGGCTGAAACCAAGTTCCTTCTATATGTAAAAAAATGAAGAAAGATCCTCACTTAGCACAGATGACAGTTCATTAATCAGCTCACATCAGGTGAAAAAGATTCAACATTGCCAACCTCCCACATTCCAGAAGTGTTCTCTGACCACGGAAATATTAACCATATCCTTCACAATCCTTTTTTTTTTTTTTTTTAATGCTGAAGGGAATGGTGCCAACCTGTGAAAGTAAGAGGCTGGCTTTTGTAGGTAGTTGATAGCTTGGTGATTTATAGTGCCTGCCTAGTACACAGGGGTCCTAAGTTCAGGTCTGTGAGAGCCCAAGACTTTAGGCTATTGTTGATTCTAAACCTCTCTTGGGTTTTGATCATAAATCACACCCTAGAGATGAAAAATCTTTTCTGACAAAATTTTTGGCAATGCTGCTATGTTTGCCTGCAGAATGCACACTTGTTTCAGTCACTTGCCACTTTTTCTGATAAAAAAACATTTCATTGAAAAACTTTATGAACTATCTCTAAGTGTTTGACAACACTGGGCTTTCAAAGTTTTCAGAAAAATTAAATTAATTTTACTGTATTTTAGACTGAAAAATCTTTTGGTAGATTCCCAAATACCCTTTTTTCCCAGGGTGGTCCATTTTATATGGCTTGCTAGTATTTGATATGCATTTTTGATATCTTAGCTTTTCAGGGGACCTTGGAACGCAAGACCCTAGTACACTGTGTAGTAAAAAGAAATAAAATTTCTAAAGCATGAGAAATTTACACTTCTATCTGGATGAAAAATGAGAGGAAATAGCTATTTTCTCCCCTTCTTAATAGAGCAAATTAAGAGAAATCTAATAGAGTATTTGATGCTGTAGAAACATTGGGCTGGCTGATTACAAACGGTAATTTTGTTGTCTTTACTGGGATTCATGTGGGCAGATGAAAAATTCCATCAACTGTAAAAGCAGAGAGGCTATTCTAGTGTCTGTGGTGACCTCTGGCACAGCACAGACTGGGAATTCTTCAGCTGACTTGGTTGGGAAAGGAGAAAATTCATACCATCTGAAAAAGTGGAGCTTTTTTTTGCTCCTAAGCAAACTGCCTCACTTGTTTTCTCCCCCAAGAGCTCTCCTCTGCCTTCAGCACAGGTCTGCTCAGAGGACTCCTTTCTGGGATTTCCCAGCTCTTAAACAAATGAGAAAGGCTGACGAATTTTTAACAAATCATTCCCTTCAACTCTTTGTCATACCGAGGACATAAATAACACCAGCAGCCCCATCCCAAGTGTTTTTGCCCAAGACAAATCCTATCTCAGTTGCTGAGAAGTGGCATTTTTCATTTTTCCCAAGAGACTCACTTAACCCATTCTTGGCTGCTGGCTGCAGCCCATTATTGGGATTTGTGTTCCTGATTTAACACAGAGCTGGCTGAGGGCTGTAAGATGCTGCTTGAGTCTTGCTTTTATGAATAAGCTAGCAAGAGAAAGCATAAAGAGAATTTAATCTGCCTGTCTGCTTGTGGATACTGTACCAATGGGGGAAAAATCAGTTTTAGTGGAACAGTGAGGATGTAGGCAGGCTTAATCAAGGAGCAAGAAAGTGTGGTGTCAGCAGTGCTGACCAGAAGGATATTTCAGAAGGACTGCCTTCATGCAGCAGATTCAAGGGGAGAGCATTTCCTTCTCCCCACACTAAGGCTCTGGGCTGAACAGCAGCAAGGTGGTGCAGAGATGGCAAGGTGCCTCAATCCTGCGTCTGGGAGATGTGCACTTGGCTTGTGTCAGCCAGATGTTTTAGCAGATGCTGTGCTCCCTGTGCTTTTGCTGGCTCCAAAAAGCTCAGGCATCTCTGCTCCATACCTTGGCATTTCCTTGGGGTTGAAGGAAAATTCTTGGGGGACTGCAGCTTGCATTGCTTAGGGGAATTGCCTGCATGTGTTTATGGGTATATGACTGTTCTGTGTGTAACTAAGCTATTTTGTGCCTTGAGATCACACATGAAATGTCATTTCTGTGCTGTTGGTTTCTTCTCGGGTTTGAGAAAGAGTGAGCTCTTTCTCATATTTTACATATTTTTGTCTTTACTTAAATATCCTTAAAATAAATCTTTTACTTAGCTGTCTTTACTCAAAATTCTAGTGGTCATGACTAAAGTCAGCATTTTTAGTTAGTTTTCTACTTAGGAAGTGCTGATACAACATGAACAAGGGCATAAGGGTTCTTTCCCCTTCTGAGTACTAGCTAGCAGAGCTAGGCTTTGTTTGTGAGCTTCTGGAGTAGCCAGGGACACAAGAGAGATGAGTACACTTTAATGCTGTTCCTCTCAAGTGTCACCTTGGGGTGACTTCTTGCTTATAAAACTGCTTGGGGTTCTCTCACGCTAAGATTGCTCCAAGGCAACATTTTTGAGCAGGCATGACAGTGAAGTACATCCACCAAGGCAAAATGTTATATGTGTCCTGCACAATAAATAGCAGCTAGATACAGGAATAGTCCATTGCAAATAACTGAGGCTATCACACAGCACTACTCCCAGTCCCAGGGCATCCCACAGCAGTCAGGATGTGCTAGTGGCCTTCCTCTGTGCCAGTTGCCAAACTGGGTGCAAGTTTCAAAGGCAAAAGGAGCCATGTCCTGAAATACTGGTTATATTTTGTCTGTCTGTCAGACTTTCATTTATTTCTTAACACTTCACCAAGAAACAGCTTTGCTCTGCTCTTTCCTGCCCATCGCTGGCTATTATTGCCTGGTGTGAGTTTTTTCAGTGCTCTTTCCTTCTTCTTGCCAAATACAGTAACAGAGAAGGAGGAACAGGCTTAGGCTGGTAGTAGTCTCTCTTTGCCTCCACTTTTTTGCAAAATGGGGAAATGATGCTTCTTTCTTTTGCCATCGTGTTGAATTGCCACTCTATGCTGAGAAAAAAACAGATTTATAATTTTCCCTTTGGCTACAGCTGGGCTGTAATACAAAAGTGTAAAAGTCTGAATCTCTTTCCAAGTTGATGTGAAAAGGAATGTACTGTCCAGTCAGGATGGTGTATACTGAACACAAATAAGGGTCGATGTACCCTTTAAACAGTGTATTTTAAGATGAGTTTCTGTCTGAACATCAGGAAAAACTTTTTAATGTGAGAATGACTAAGCACTGGCACAGGTTGCTCAGGGAGGTAGTGGAGTCTCCATGCTTGAAGATATTTGAAAGCCATCTGGACATGGTCCTGGGCAATCTATTCTAGGTGGCCCTGCCTGAGCAGGGGGTTTGAATGAGGTGACCTCCAGAGATCCCTTCCAACCTCAACCCTTCTATGATCCTGTGTTTATAGACTTCAGCTTGTTATAGCCATAACTCTTTCAGGTCAGAAGGGAGAAAAGGTTTGTGAGTAGAGTAGTTTTATTTTTTATTAGACCAATAAAGTCATTAGAAAAAAAAATGGCCAGAGCTTTGACCAGATGCTTTCATCACATTCTGTGCACCTAAAATCTTAGGTATTTTTATAAATATGGTAGATGTTTTAAAAAAAGATACTGGATTTATCCACACAATTTTTTAGGCCTAATAGAAACACATATACACAGTGCAGATCCTGATAGCTCTCAGAATTATGGAGAAAGGTGAATTCCTTTCTAACTTAGGAATGTGAGCCATGCGCACCTAGTCAAGAGTGACCTCTCCCTGATACCAATAACTCCTTTTTCCAAAGGAAAACCCTTAATGTTCAGATGTGGAAATGCAAAGCCCTCAGGAAATAAATTTAAAAGAGACACTATTGCCAGTCCGAGTCAGTTTATCAGACGGTTGCTTTGGGTTAATATAGTCCATTATGATGAAATATAAGTGGTCTGAGGAGTAGGGAAATATTAGCAGAGTTGTTGGATTTGGGTTTTTCAATCAGCAAAGTAGATGCTAAGGAAATACATGTGACTAGAAAGATACTCCAGTGAACAACATGAATTACAAACATGAGGACCTTGCAAGTTCTAAGTGAGGGGCTCAGTCATGAACTCTACAAAATACGTGGCAAAGCAGGGGCTACATTGTACTTTCCAGATCAGTGCTGCAGGAAATTGCCTTGCTACAGCCAGCCATTGGTTGTAGTCTCCTCTCCCTGGCCTTGCTGTTTAGCCCCATACCTACCTAGTGTGTTTCTGACACATTTCCACAATGTTTAAATAGCACCTCCTCTCAAATATAATCAGTTTGCCAGAAAGGGGTGCCTCTCTCCAGGGAAAGCTGTGACTTGGTGCTAAAAAAGATTGACTTGAGTGAAATGTACCCAGCGATGTGGAAGACAGGAAAAGAGAAAAGGTAAATAGGCCATTTTGTGACTTGCAGATTGACTTATTTAATGACATTTTCATTAGCAGTTTTTGCTGGTAAATGCCATGGGTTTCTCTCTTTAGAGCTGTCTACAATAATAATGAGTGACTCCACTGGGAAGGGATTTACATAAAACATGCTTCTCTTGTTGCAGACAGGAGCTCTGTGCTGGGCTAGAGAGGGAAGGAGAAGAAAGGTAAGTGCACTTTGTAACTGAGGGGCAGTTTTGTAAGTTGAGTCGGGAGCACCCATGAAAAATCACCCTCCTCTCCACTACCACCTTGGCCCGAAATGTCTCCCAGCTGAGTCAGCGTGCCGAGGTGAATGTTTCCACACAGGTGTGACACAGACTGCTGTGGAGAAAAGGTCAGGATGAGCTGATGCAGATTAACCGTGCAGAGGAGCTGTAGACGGAAGCAAAATGAACTTTCCCTAAAGGGCCTTTTCTGCACATTTTATATAACTTCTGTGCAAAGCCTCTGATCATAGCATTTTGCGTTTCTCCAGATTTAAGTGTCAGAGAAATAGATCCATATTTTGTGGTCTGTCAAGTTCCAGACAGGCACCAATGTGAAAACATGACAAATAGAAAAGAGAAAATGAAATACCGATTTTTTTTTTTAACTTCATAAAAATTTATTTTAGTTTCTTCCTTAGTAGGCCTGAGACTTTACATTATGGCTTTTTCCAGGAGTTGGATACAATGCAGTCTGGACTATTTGTTGCTAAGTCATCCCGCGTGTGGTTTTTTTTCTTGTGGATGAAATAGTTTATGTTGACTCATAAATAGAGATATATAGCTTCTCAGCTTCTTCCCCTAAAATTGCAGTAAATTAATAGAAAACATATTGCTGAGACTATGGTCTCAAAGTGGATTCCAGTTAAAGCAGATAACAAGTGACATCTCAGTTAAATTGAGCTTTCTAAGAGTTACTCATCTAAACTGTCCAGTGCATACTTGCCTAGAGGGCAAACTCCAAAATGGCTTAGGTCATTTATCTAAGATACCTATTTTAAGATAAAATTTGTTTTCTGAGGGTTCTTATCTCTCTCCATTGACTATGCAGAAAGCTTAGTGACTTAGATCTGTAGAATTTCAAAGACTATTTTAGTGGCTTGAGACATGTTTTTTTAAGAGATGACAGAATAGTTTTGAAGTGGGAGTATAGCTGCCATGAGTCTAGTTTAATTTTATATTTTAATTTATATATATTAATAAACTATATGCAAATACAATTTAGACACTTAGTATGCTTTCAAAATTTTTTCCCACAAAATATCCTTGAAAAGGTAAAAATTATCATCTCTTGCCTGTGGCAAACATTTATGCCATTGAAATGAGGCAGATACAGTCAAACACTTTGATTTCTGAGAAAATTAACATCTCAGACCACTGGAAAGTTACTTACAGGAAAATAAGGCATAATTAAGTAAACACTTCCTGTTTCTCACGTCTCCATGGAAATAGGCTTGTTGTTCAGATCATTAGAAATAAACATTTTGCTGGTGCTTCAACCAGGTGGACTAGCCTGACAGTGCTAGTAACAATCAGAGCAGAAATCACAGGCTGGAAGGTAGGAACTTTTACTTCATGCACCCTTGTTAATTTGATAGTTGGGAGTTAAGGACTGTTAATGAAAACTTACACTGGCACCTGTATTCATCTCATGTAAATTGCCAATAAAAATTCTGTTCATGCTTTTTAAAGATAGATTTTATTTGGGAGTAGTTAGGAGGGCAGTCTTGTGTTCCCAGTCATGATGTCTTCTATGAAACTTCATGCAGACAAAAATGATTTGTCATCATAAGTTTATTTACTATGTTTGGGCTTGTACTGAATCAAAAATATTCTTTCAGCAGAACAAATTACAAGAACTGCAATTCAAATATTTTCATATTTTGCCTTCCTTTACCTAATTTTTATGTCAGCTAAGAATGTCAAAATCTAAAAGGTGAAGTAGCTCTGATTTTCTGGGAGGTTGTGCTGATCAAAATTTCTGGGAAGTAGACTGAAATGTAATGTAAGCTTTTGATTCTTTACATGGCCTCATTGAAATGTTCACAGTTCTTCTGTATTGTATCTGTAAAAAAGTGGGAAGGTTAGATGTGAGAGTTGTCTTGAGAAAATCATATTGTTGTCTTTTAAATTAGTTCTGCTGTGGGCACGGTGCCTGTAGTTTCCTTAATCTGTTAAACCTTTTTTATAAATTAATATTTTGGATAATGATGAATATAAATAACTTACATTGACAGCTTTCATGTTGTATGTTCACTAAGCTGGGTTTACAAAGGCATCAAGCCAGGATGTAATTCCTAGCTTTATTAGGTTATGCAATAAAATCTAGCCAGAAGATATAATGTCCTTAAGCTGTAACATCAGCAACAACAGACAGACCTTAATGCTGCTGGACCTAATGGAATTAAATTTCATGTATGCTTAATGAATGCAAATGCCACTTAATTTTTACAGCCTGAGTTGTAATACATTGTGTGTGACATGTCTACTCCTGAAAAAATTATTCAAATGTGTGATTCTTGCACCCAGTGTCCAATTTCCACGACTGTAAAATGTATCCTCTTAGGGAAGAGGGAGTGGAGAAACATGCCAGCAATATTACTGCACAATTTAAAGCAGCCACCAAAGAGAAATGTTGAAATACACACCAGGCAATTACAATTGTTGTATATGTTTTTATTCTCCTTTGCTGCTTTTCAACAAGGAGCCGTAAAAAGATTTAGAGCAAGTGGCAACCATAGCAACAAGGAATTTTTGGTTCAACCTGGTGCTGTATAACTTGTGGCAGAGAGACACATTTCTGGATACTCTGGCAAGTGTTGCTTCTTCCAAAAGATACGTGCAGCACTTCAGTTCTGATTTTCAGGCACAAGTCCTGTGGACATACGTGAGAGCCAGTTTTGGTGCAAGCCTGAGCTGAAGCAGTTACAAGGGGCTTACACCAGAGCTGGGTGTGATACTTGCTCAGTGATACCTTGGGCTTCTTAGTTATCAATAAAGGTAACAATTCCCATTCTGCTCCCCATGAGACAGAAGGGAAATAGAGGTGATGTGAAAGAAGTTTTCTATCCCTTATCAGTCCCCTGCTCCATCCAGCTGTGGCTGTGAGAAGTCCCAAGCAGAGCTTTGCCCCTGTGACCTGATGACACCTACTAGCCTGCTCTGAGGGGTGCAAAGACCCCACTCAAACACAGCTCCTCAGGAGTGGTGACTCCCAGAGCCACTGTGTGCTTAGGCTTTTGCATTTGCTTACAGACAGCCAGGTGGGCAATGTCCTTGAAAACAAGTAAGCAAAAATTCGAGGGATCTATGGGTGGAATGCAGAATTCAATCATGTATGCAGAGAGCCCAGGAAATGTATTCAGTTGATGAGGGTCTGGAAGGTTTTAAAATATAGCCAGTGATCAGTCACTGTGCCCTCTACAAAATAAAGCAGGTGTCATAATATTGAAGATTATGGCAGACGTAGTAGTTACAAAGAACTCTAGCTACTGATTACAAACTTAGCTGTGCAAGGTCGAAAGGATCTGTGGCTCTCACTTATGTGAAAATCTTGACCTTCACAGCCATACACCAAAATTAAACATCCATCGCTTCTTGTGACAAAGAGTAAATTTGCACAGTTAATTCTGAAATGAAAACAGCAGCAAGATGACAGTACAATGAATGGTATGCAATCTGAAAGATGAGATTAATGTTATTCCAGAGAATGTGTTAGAAACAACTGTAATTAAATGTCTTTTTTTTTCCAACTCTTTTGGAGGCAATCCTTCTACTTTACTGTGTAAGATAAAACTCTTCTACACACTGACTTAGAGCAGGCTGAGGGCTCTTAACTCTGATTTAATGGCCCAGACACATCCTCCAGTAGATGTACTGAGGTACATAAGCCTCTTTCATTAATAGCCTTGTTTTACTTCACTTTTCCTTGTGGTCACCTTAGGAAGATACTTTGCATGCCCCATGTCTGCAGATCCCAGGCTGCAAGCCACTACATGGTGAGGTGCCCTTTGGAAGCCCCTTAGCCAGACATTCATTTTTGCCATTGAATATGTTTTACAAGTAACTTGCCCATTGCTTTCTTCCAGACATGGGGAGTTGGGGATAGATCCCAGAGACAATGCAGGTTAAGTACTCATCTGACCATTTTATCTAACGCTCCTTTGAAGGCTAGTTATCACAAAAAGCTATGATAGCACATAGTTTTCCTCCATCTCATTATGCCTTAATTGGGAACCTGAGACTATAAAATAGTTTCGTAAATTATCTGGAAATAGCTATGTCTGACTTTGGATCTCAGAGGGGGAAACCTATTGCCCTTTGGAAAGACATATGAAGTTACCTATGATCAAGGCAGTACATTTTTAAATACCTTGTCTCTGTATGTGTGATCACTTTATCAAGTTGCAACAGTAGGAATTAGAAGAAAAATATTGCCACTTCAGAATATAGATGTTTAGAAAGGAGTGAATTGAGGCAGAAATCCAGGATCTGCTACTTTCATTTTTTTTCAGCAACACCATTTCTTTGACAGCCAGGGTTAAAAAAAGCAGAAGGTGGGTAGCATCATTTGAACAAAGTTCCCAGCAACAGTTGCATATGGATTGTCTTTGTGCAAATTGTTTTCCTCCACACATTTTGTTTCTTGCATTGGAGCACTTAAAGCATATCCAGCAGAGTTATAAATCTGCATAAATATTTGATTACTCTAATTGGGCAGCCTGCACCATACTTCTACCCTTGGGCATGTAGTGCAAGTTAATGTGCATGGCACTCATATATAAAATGTTAAGGTGATCAGGGAGTGTGTGAGACTGCCTGAAGCATCAATTTAAAGCAACAGCTCTATTTGGGATGTTTCAAAATCAAAGAAAAAGCATGTTCTTATTTTATAAGTAAAGAGAATTACAGTTAAAGGATTTTATATTATTTGTTAAATTAACACGGATATAATCAACCTCTCATTGTCACTTCAATCATAAACATGTGTCCTCCAAGGAATCTTTCACATGTGAAAGAGTCTCATCTTTAGAAATGTACACAAGATAAGAAAGGGGTTTGCAGCGTAGGATGGTCTAAATGCCTTTTTGGTTCTTAGCAAAAGCATTGTTACTCATGGATTTAATTTATTTTGAAAAAAGATGAATTATAATTATAACTCCTAGAAATATGTACTGCAAGATATCTCTCTTTTATTTTCTGCTAAATATAATTTTTAATCTAAAAAAAAAAAAAGTTGGCTATTTTTATTTTGAAAAAGCTGCCTCTGAATGTCTATCAGTTGACTCTGTTCTTCCTGAACCATTGACAAATTGAAATACAATTACTGAGAAAGAAAAAGCTCCTTTTTTCACTTCCTATCCACATCCATCTTAAATGCAGAAAACCTGAGGTCAATCTTGTGGGTGGCCGTAAGACCAGGGTTCTCATCCTGTGAAAAACTCTGATACTTCTAATTTTTCTTCTCCGTGACTCGAAATGAAAAGTTGAGACAGTTTAGGGAAGTCCCAAACTTTCCAGTCTCACATTTAGTTTTATCACTTGTTTAACTGAAATAAAATGCTTCTTTTAGTCTTTTGTTTGGTTGGCTTTTCTAGCTTCAGTGTGTCCAGGAGGCTGAGAATATGAGTCTTGTGGGACTCTTCCTTCCAGCTTCTCTGCTTTCAACATTTCTTTCCAGTCTGAGTGTTTTGATTGAATTGAACCTACTTGACCACACCACAGCCATGCACTGCCCATCTGTGTGTAATGTTTCAGCCAAAGGGGCAGCATGAGAAAGTTCCCCCAAGAGAATGCCTATGTTGTGCTGCAGTCTTGTGTGCAGCACTGCAGCAATTCAAGTGGACACAGCTTAGTGTTGAGCTGACACTCCACAAATTCATCTGAGACGTTTCATCAAGGCTGACATGATTCAAAGGCATTTCATTTCTGTGTCTAATGAAAAAGTGAAAAATTACTTGTACTCACAGAAATTCTGACTTTACGAAGAGCTGTATTTCCAGTAATAAAGACAAAGGCATTTCTCCTGAACAGCATAAATCAAAGTTGTTTTCCTGTTTACAAACATCCCAGCCTTGCCTGCGGGATGTCTGCCTGTATTTCGGTGTAACTGCTCACCCACAGCCATCCTCATCAGCGTGGTTGGAAAAGGACCTACATTTAAAAAGTGATGATACACACTTTCTCCTTTTCAAAAAGAAGAAAATCTATGTGAAGAGTGGTGATTCTTTAATATGTCTCAGATAATCTAGGCCAAGCCCTTGGCCTTCTGCTTGTGTATCTCCCCTTTCAATCTGTCCTAGCACCTGGGGCTGTTACCAAAATGAAGGCAGCAGGCCCTCCCAGTGGGAGTGTTCTTGCTGCATGTGAAAGTCTACAGTCTCTGTGAGCTAGGCCAATCACTCTGCACACCTGATATTGTTGAGGGAAGAAACAGTCTCTTTTATGGCTCTTTGCCAGGTTTTTTGCCCTGTCTTGGCACCCATATCAGGACAGGAACATCATGTCCTGCAAGTGTTCCTTTGCTCTGCTGTCTGTGCAGAGACTCAGGGCAGCTCTAGTAAGGTCTGTGTTTTGTTAAGTTAGTCAAGGAGCCTGAGACCATACCTCCTAACTCCAGACATAAGGAAGTAGGACAAGTATTTTAAAACTGGTGACAATCCATCTTTATAAATGCTTCACTGAAATTGGTTTGTTAGTCGTTACACATTGTTACATTGACATTGTTGGACTCTTTGTAATATACTCTTAGCCTGACAAATGTTAATTACTGTCAATAGGTGAGTTTCAGATCCAGGAGCCCTCCACTTATGAAAGTTAAACATTTGTCCTCAGCTTCAGCAGACCTTTTTTTGATTGTAAAAATGGCTGGATATATGAGGCTCAATATACTGTAACACACTTAAGTAGTTTTGGCAAATGTCTAATTTCTAAGTGGCCTGGCCTGTTTTACGTTGAGGCATCCAAAACTTATAAGAGCTCTTTCACATGCATCCATAAATCTGAGAAGGTACATTTATATTCAATTATCCATTTGAGGTTGCTAAGATTTTAAATTTTCTTCTGAAGGTGAAGAAGTTAGTGGCAGCTCAGAACTAAATCATATGAACTGAGGGGTTTCCAGGTTTTTGAACATACAAATGAACTCAGCAGCTAAGGAAATGTTCTTCTGTCCCTAGTGTAAAATTGGCTTTAAAATGAAGCACAGGGAGAGAGGGGTACGATATGGAGTCTCCTGGGATAGTTAGCAGAGATTTTTACAGCTAGAAGACTGCCTACTTTTCTTCACTGGAAGAAATGAGATTTGTGAAACAATTCAGCAATTTGCAATCTTTGAGATGTTCTAACAGTATCCTGCTTAACTTCCTATCTCCCTCTCCACTGAGCAATGATCTCTTAGAAGCCCTGCATCAGATGTGGCTTAGGTGTCCCAGGAGGTCTGAAATGGTGCTAGATATATCCAATCCTTTTATCTCACCCCAACAGAAAAAATCCAAAGCTCGCAGTTTGAGCCAAAGAAATGGCGTTGTAGCACCTGTGGAATGCTCTTTAACCATTTGCCATCTTGCCTAATAGCAGTAATTTTTTCTTGTATTAAAAAAAAAACTATAAAAGCAAATGTTTTTTCAGTTAATTTTTATACTTATGAATTCTAAATCAAAGATTCTGAGTGCACCAAATATGCATTTTTGCTTGAGAATGGCAAATATATGGGCAAATGTTAGGTTTTCTGTGGCAGAGGAAGAGGGCGGACAAACGTCTGAAGTAAAACAAACCTTTAAAGACTTTTATTCAGTAGTACCATGTTTGGCTTCCTATAAAATTCAACTGTGAGGAGTGCAGATGATAAGTAGGATGTTTCTAAAAGCATTTGCTGGTGTATTGAGACCTAAATTTCTGGGATAGAGCTGCACTTCAGCACCGTGCTGCACCCTGCAGTGCACTTGGGTGGTGTTTGCAGGCCAGGCTGCCTGCTGCTTGCTGGGTGGGGAGGGTGAATCAGAGGAAGGTGGAGGTCAGTCCTAACTGCCTCACAGCTGGATTTGTGATTGCAGTCAGCCACAGTGCACTTAGTGTCAGCTACACAGAAACATTTGAAAGAAATCAGAAATTTGGGTAGTTCAAATGTTTTTAATGAATTTTAAATGAATTAATTCATTTTTAATGAACTTTCACTAGACAGCTGACTTACAGCTTAATTTTAGCAAAGCATTCCTGGGAACTGTCCCTGTAAAAGGAGGAACTGTAGGACATATATTGGAGCAGGAGTTGTGGTACATTCCTGGAATGTAAGTGATCAATCTGTCTGCTGTGAGTTAAGACCAGCAGTCTCATATGAAGTACCTGATATTAGCTCCAGTAAAGTAATATTCGAGCTGTTTTATATATCTGACACGAAACCTGGTTGTCTCCAAAGGCAGCCATGGTGCAGCCACCCTGCCTTCATAAGTGCTTATGAAGGACAGGAAGTGCTGCAATGCCAGTGTGTTTGTTGCCTTTCATAGCCAGCATTTGGACAGCTTCCTCAGAAGTAAATGCTAAAGTTATGCCAACCTATGGCATCTTGGCACCACGAGCAGTGCCTGCTGCTCTGGTAAAACATCTCCAGGGAATCTAGCAGGATTGTGTGCTGCCTACAGGCAGTGGACTATAGCTTGGTGCCAGGTTTGCTTATCTCGGTGCAATAGATTGCAAAGGAAGTGGCAAAAACTGACACCATGCAGTCATATTCATTAAGGCTGGACAAGGCCTAAGGAGGTCATATTTTCCTTGGATATAGAGGTCTTGGTTTTGGAAAGAGGTCTTGGAAAGGGTCTAAGATTTTTACACAGTTACATATGTGTGTCTATGTGATTTGGATGAGTTCTGGTAGCACATGTTTAAAAGGAGGGGTCCTGAAACTGGGGCCCAGGACTTTTCCTAACTTGAGCTGTCATTGCATCTTTATCTGATTCACCACCATTCCTGCTTTTCCAGTCTTGGGTTTTCCCTCAGGTGTGTTGCAGGTTAATGAATTTATGGTGGCTTAAATGCTAATGAATGACTGATTGCCAGCATGAAACAGATGCTATTTGTGATACTATGCTAGAATTGGGCCCTGTTGTTGAGAACAGAATTAATGGATTAAGCCCTTTCATTATTTTTGCCCTCTTGAGAGATAAAATGTCTGCTTGTCTTCTGTGAGACTGGCCAGAACGTGTGATTGCTTGTGACACATTGCTCTGATTTTGCTCACCACTGCAATCTCACATCAGTTTGCAGAGTTTTAGGTACGTATTGTTCTATGCTGAAAATCTATTTGATTTGTGCAGGCTGCAATAGAGGTTTACCACTGTTCTGTACTTTATTAGATAACCATTCTGGAAGGTTGCCATAGCTGCAGGTGCCACATAATCAGTTTTTCATTTTCCATGAAGACTTCAACTTCTTTGTCAAAAGAAAGATTTTTTTCTGTCATTTACAGCAGTAGTTTACGTCATCATTACTAAAGAGCGTGTGGCATGAGTGCAGGAAGTGATTCACCAGTGTGCAATACAAGAGATAGAAAGTTAAGCAAACTGTCTAAATTACATAGACCAATGGAGAGGTCAGATTTTATACTGTCCTCTTTTTATTCTCTATTGTTTTCAGAAAAGAGTTGTGTAAAGATGCAAGGCCTTCTATTCTGTTTCCTTTTCTTCATAGAGTGTTTTTCTCCAGTCCTGCATAGGACTAGTTTAAAGAATAGTTCAGGTTTCTGAGGCTCCTTTTGTTCTATGGACAGTGACAGAGCCATAATGATAACAGCCTTCTTGAAATCATCACTCTGTCACAGTTGCCTTGAGGGAAACACTTTGAATCAGTGACTAGAGAGGGAGTTTTACCATCACATTAACCAGAAAGTCACAACCAGTTTGAATTTCCACTAATGTAAATCAGAAGTGAATCAGCTCTACAGCAGTGTGATTTCAGTGCCAAGCACATTGTTAGTCTATGTTTCTCACACTGGCTGCTCTAACAATGGTCACCTATTTTCCTCCTGTAGTAAAATGTCCACATTTCTGTAGGAAATCCTTTTGTATATGCAGTTACCATGCATATTATATTAACTTATAGCATGGATAAAGTCAACATCTAGTCTTTTGCAGTTTTGTTTTCCCTGAGACAGGGTATATTTTTACCAGTACTTTCAAGATGTGTTGAAGTAAGCATCGTTGAGTAGATACAAGTCAAGTCTGTGCTCCAAAACAATTAAAGAGATGGGGTTTTAATCCTTGATATGGTGTAGTTTATTTAAAAGCAGACATAGAGGTGAGTTTTACAAGGATAGATTTTGCTAAAGTAAGAAATAATGGAGAAAATAACTATTCAGTCTCTCCAGGGTTTGTAGAAGAAATAGTGGTAGAAATACAGATATTTTATTTTCCTTTGTTTCACTAGACAGCTGACTTAGATAAAGCCATCTTTTTAAAATATTTCTGAAATAACACGATCAAGCTAGATTTCCCTTGTAAAGTAAACTTTACTGCTTGTAGATCAACAAAGCCAACAGAACCTTTGTATGGATGGTGATAAAATGATCTGGCCCTGCAGAGATTATAAGATAAAACAACCCAAAACAAACAAACAAAATAACACAACCAAAATTCAAGTTCTTATCACACTTAAATAAGGAATAAAAAACCCTCCATGAGCTGAAAGGGAAAATAATTTGCAATAACAAAGCAATTTCACTTTCAAAGTGTTTGCTTTGAATGAGTGCTCTCATTTCTGTTTATGGGGATTGTATTGGTGAGTTTTACACAAGTATTTTGAGTCCTACAATGTATTTCAGATGGGAAGCTGAGTAATATATTGCTTGTTTCTGAGGTGTGAATTTTCTGCCTTTTTTTTTCTTTTAATTGGCACATGTTTTACAGTAGCTTAACATAAATGAGTTTGAGACTGGAGAAACCAGACCCATCAGTCCCATACTAATCTGGCATCGTCCCTGTGCCCTTGCCTCTCACAGAACCCCATTGCTGCTTCCCTAGGAATGGGTGCAGAAGCCAAGTTTAGTGGGGGCTCTTCATGTTCTGTAGGCAGCTGCTCAGAGACTCCCTCATGGAAGAGCTGAGCCCTGACTTTGGCTTGAAATTAATGAGATTTCCTTACTTCTGTAAACCTGGCCATGGTGGAGCTTGCTGCTTTTCAACTTTGGCTTCATTGTCTTTTCTTCTGGCTCCTCAGGAGTCTTGTATTTTGGCTCAGCCGTACTGACCCCTCTTTCAACTTGCACTGCTGCTCCCGTGGGACATTCCCTACAGATGCATTGCTTCTCAGGGTATCTGATCACCAAGAGACTCCTGTCCCACTGCCTAAACTCTAGCCTTCTCAGTGACCTGGCTACAAGTGTCCTGGCCTCAGTTCAGCTGCCATCTTCCTCCAATTTCTGCCTGTGACAAGTGTCTAAAGCTCCCTTTTTCACATGACTGAAATGGCACATTTTCTCCACAGACCATCTCACTGGTGCCAAATGCCCCTGTCTGCACACCCTAATTGTAAGTGCCGCAGGCCTGTCAAGTCTTGCGTATCTGAAGCTTTGCACCTTGAGTGCTCTGAAGTGGAAAGAAACAGTTCTGTTATTAATGGACTCTGCTTTCCCCTCCAGAGCCAATTCTTCTGCATGACCTACTGCAGCATTTCTCTAATCTTCCAGCTCGCCTTCATCCCTGGTTTTCAGACATATGAGTCCAGTTTGACTGGTACATGTTTGAGAAACTCTGGGTATTTCTCATCAAGCCTGGAAAGGAAGGCAAGGAGGCAATGAGCTGCAAGGGTATAGAAGCAGGAATTGGGAAGATAGATTAATTACTTATGCTGATTAAAATGAGGCCAGGTTGTACTTTATCAATATACCTGGTATTGTTCACAGTCTGTGTTGTGAGATACAGAAATTTGCATGACAAATGTCTGCCCTGAGGTCATCAGGTGACAACCACGTCCTGGTGATCCCCTTTTGCTGTATGCGTTTGCTGATATGTCCTGCTGGTGAGGGTAAAAATGTAAAGACCTAAATGAAGAGAGGGCTGACTGCATAGCAACATGAACAGAGCTTCATAAATCAAATTTTCCTCAGGAAAAAGAATCCCTGCAGACTCCAGCCTGCTACAGAGAGAGCATAAATATCTTCTAAATACAGGAAGCAGATCACGTTTCTGGAAGAAGCTTTACTCTCTAGAGTGTATATGTTACAGATCTTGTTTCACATAAGTTAATGTAAAGCTGGGCTAAAATTGTTAGGAGATCAGGCCTTTTGTCAGAAGCTGAGATATTTATAAACAGCTTTGTCTTCAAACAATGTGGGCCATCCATCGTGTTTCAGCCTTAGAGAGCAGTGCATGGTTTTGAGGAGAGGGACGGGAGTTTTGTTTGCTTTGAAGGAGACAATGTTCAAAGAAAAATGTCTTCTTTGCTCAGCGAAATCATTCTGATTTCCATGGTACCACACCGAGCATGTTCTAAGGGGATTATTGCTCCCCATCAGCCTTAGCCACTGCTGCTGGTTCATCAGCTGTGTGAGGGCTCTTATTACCTCAAATATATTAAGCTACATATTTCTCCTTGGCAAGCTCGAGTCATCTAAGAAAACAAAAGGAATTCAATAAGTGAAATTTTGGAAGGAAGAGTGTCATGGCCATAAAAAAGAACTCCCTGCAGAAATACACTTCCAGCAATGAACTCTGAGTGAGCTGTAGGAATTATTTATTAAATGGACAAAAAAACCAGTGAAAATTAGGTAGTGCCATAAGGCACTTTGGCAAAAATTGGTTAGAAAGTAGAAATTCAAGTATTTGAAAACTCACACTCTAAATAGGAATCTAAGCTCTAAAAGTATTTAAAAAGAAATCACTGCTTTAAAAATAATTTGAAAATATTTTATCATCTCATTCTGGTTATATTGCAATAGTTTAATATCAATTATTAAATGTAATGCTTTAGTATTTTAAATAGCCAAAATAATCAGGTAAATGTAGACCCTTTAGCATCACAAGAACAGTTTCACCATAACTGGATGGAATATTCAATGTAAGTGCTGTAGAAATTCATTTAAGCTTTCACTTATATTAAACTTGTCCCAAATCACTGGATTCCCTTTCAGAGTTTCACTTTTGGAGACGCTTTAAAGGAATATTTGGCCACCAAATATTTTTTGACCAACACTAGGGTAATAAGTGTTTCCCACCAGTGGGATGTTCTTACCAGCAATCTGGCTGCTCACGATTACTCTGCGAAATGATGTTTCTTACAAAAGGACAAGTGTTAAGGCACCCTCTCACCAGTTTGAGATTCAGCCTCACAGCTGCCCCCCCAGAGCAATAAATCTCTGACCAAAATCATTCTACTTTCTGCAGTCTTTTCAGACCTTCAAAAATGTACATGCTTGCAATAACTAGATGTCTGGCTTGGCTTGATTCTCTGTGATAGTGCAAAACACAAGCAAACCGGCTTCCTTTTTGTTAGTTAAATTTTACTGTTTCCTAGAAGTGTGACAATTAACAGTACTCGTAGAAAGAAATCCTGCAGGTCACTGGGACTTTAAATAGTAAATGTGATAATCCTCTTATATTTATACTTCTCTTTCTAAAAGGAAATCCTTGAACCTGTGGTACTATTCTCATTTTCCACACAGAAAGTGCAAAAAGTCAACTGACCTTAGAAGCTAGGTTCACAGAAATGACCAAAATAGACTTCTGATAAAAGAATGGGGTAAAAGCCAGTTTGCAACCCCCTCCTTCTCACACTTGCAAGTAAGAAAACTGAAGCCCTGAGATACTTCTCCTCTGTTTTTTTCTTTAGGGGAACAAATCGTATGAGATGTAAAATAAGCAGATATAATGCCACTATATGTTCTGTTGAATATTAATATGAATCTTTTCAGATAGATAATTTACTCCAAGATTTTATGGAATATGCTCTCTCTTTGTACTTTTTCCCCCTTTTTTTAGCATGCCATAAAAAGTAATGTTACGAACTTATTGCTTTAATAGATTTTATAGTAGCTTCTATATTAGAAATATTATTTCTTCGGTTGCATCATACAGTAATGCTTTAGCATATTTTTATTTTCTTTTGCACTTCAGCTTTACTGCCTGCAAAATTAAAATAGCAAGTTATCTCCTATGAAAGGCAGTATACATGGAGCAGTATAAAAGATCAAGATATTAGTGCTCTTCCTGTTTTTATCCTTTCTGACGCAAGTGTTCAGCTAAATATAAAGTGTCATGATAGATTGCTCCCATAGCCAGAGAAAATGGTGATGGAATCAAGGGTTTCTTTTCGTTTCTTCTTCTCTGTCAAGCCAGAGTCTTGGTTTTCTGATGGCAGAGGGATTCCAGCTGGTTGGTGCCCTTGCCTGTGGTTGAGCCCCTTTCCACTCAGCATGTAGGTGCAGAACTTTCTTTGTTTTAGTTTTCTTTAGGACTGTGCACCTTGTGCTCTCCTGCCTGTGGTCTGGTGTATCTTGGCAGTCTTGTCCCTCAGCTTCTCTATTTCTTTTCATGTTTGTAATTGATATTCAAGCCTTTGCAAATAAAGAAAGCATTCTGCACACGTGTCTTTGTTTTGGGAAACCTGGGCTTGCTTTTGGGACAGAGGATGCCTTGGACCCGCTCACTGGCTCCATCAGGGCTATTCTGGAACTCTCTGAACTCTGTGGTAAATGACGGGCAGCAATTACACCCAACCTTTACCATCATCTTAAGAGGATAATAACTATTGCGAAAAAAAAATTAACAGTGACACCACTGCAGCATCTGATCACCTAATTGCATAGTTCATCTTCTGCTTATATAAATAGCAGCCATGAAAGAAATATAATTAATATTGCAGCAAGGAAAATGTTCTAGTGGCTGTAATTAGGGCTGGATAAATCGTTAACTCTGAATAAATAATCCAAGGCATTCTTGATCCTTTTGGTTTGTGAATCAATTAGGGAGTTCTAATTTCTCTCTTTTCTCCTCTTTCCATTTCTTTTTCCCCTTAAATGCAGCTCTTACAAAGATGGCAGAAAATATCGAATTTCCATGGTGTTCAAATTGTCTGTTTCATGGGATAGAATTGCCTAACCAAACTCCATGGTGCTGGTGGGTTAAACTTTCTGAAGAGCATAGCAAACCAAAAAACACCAGTAATGGGAGGGGACGGATGCAAATCCTGATGTGGTGTGATTCTTGAAGGTAGCTGAAGACATAACTTCAGATGTCATTGGTGTCTTTGCCAGTATGGAAAAGTGAGCACTGGTCCATGTTCCCAGGGCTCCCCAAGCTTTGAGGTGAATGGACTCTCTTGTAAGTAAATAGCAATTAATAGCAGAGATGTGTGTGGTCAAGGTGAGCTATGTTTGGAGTTCAGGTGAACAGCCATCACAGCGACTGGTCTGGATTGCTACTGCTCTGTATTTTATGTTGGTATTTCTACCAGCACAGAAGGGATCCTGTATGATGTTACAAAGTAAGAGAATAATTTTTATAAGTTTTCCTTGGCATGAATATCTCTGTAAGGTCCATGACAGTGAAGAGTTCAGCTTTGCCGTGACATTTGCTTTAGGTCTGGTATACCCAGCTTGCACACAGACACTGCACTGTGCTGGAATTTTAGACTCAGCTTACTCTTTTTCTCCAAGAATCAGAATCATAGAATATTCTGAGTTGCAAGGGACCCACAAGGATCATTGAGTCCAACACTTAAGTAAATGGCCTATATAGAGATCGAATTCACAATCTTGGTGTTATTATAACCAAGCTTCAACAAACTGAGCTAAGGGAAAATACACAGAAAGATACTCCAAATTTACTGAAATGTACTGAAAATGTTTTCAAAATTGTTATTGTTTTGCCACCATGAACTCATCCCTCAGGTGGCTGCTCTGAATGGGTGATGGGAACCACTCAAAAGCAGATGTTGCTTCAGAAAAAATTTAGTCTGAGAATATTCAGTAAGTTATGAGTTCCTCATTTTCCCCAATTTCCCACAAAGGTGAGATTTCAAGCAACCTGTGCACAACATTGGCGGAAAAATCATGGAAGGCTGTTCCCCTGACAGTCAGTCGGGAGGACTGGCTTGTCAGCAGTGAACCTTGAATTTTACTGTTGTTAAGTACCAATTGCTCCAGAAAGATGCAGAAGGCATGCTGAAGCATTCTGTTTGTTGTTGCAATTGCTGATATAAATTGGCTAAACCTCTAATTACCCAAATCTTGGGACTAATACTTTACATACTGTATTTTCCACTCAGTAAAATTTATTTGAGACCCAGAGGAGCACAGATTTTAGCTACTTAAATGCCAATTTTGAAAGCCAGAGGCTAACTACGTGTACTTCAATGTATGTGCAGGAGAGTCAGAAGCATTTGGGCTCAGCCTTGAGCTGACTACGCTGACTTTGCAATTTAGCCTAGAGCTTATCTCCTGGTTTTGGCAGAAGCAATGAAATTTATGATCTGTTCTGGTGACATTGGAAACGGCCTCATGAACACGTCTGAGTTGTTTTGTTAGCTTTGCAAATTCATGGCTGAAAAGATCAAGTCTCACCTTGAAGAAAGACCTGAACATATCCCATTTCAAGGTTCTGTAAAAATACTAACAGAGTAATCATATTTTTTTTTTTATAAGAGACTTTAGGCAAGCTTTTCTGCTGAGATAGGTAGGATATTCTCACGTGATGGGACAGGTGATGAGAGATGCTAGTTGTATTGATCAAAGATACTGTGACAGAGAAAACCAATAGAGCAGTCTCTTTGCCTGAACTGTGTTCCTCCCTCCTTAATCTAAACCACCAGCACTGCTATATTTGGTATTCAGATATGAATGTTTATTGACTCTGACATGATTACGAGCAAGGGGATGGTTTAAGACGTGACCTTTGCTACAAAGGCTGCTGGGTAGCTCAGTCTGAGAGATCCATCATGTGTGCTTTTAAGCCTCAGCCACCCTGCAACTCACAGTGAGGCAACTCAATGAAACAAAGGAAAACAAAGCCAAAGCAAGAGCAGAGAGGATCATTAATATCATCCTGGTTTCCTTTACATGGTCACGATTAACATTTTTACATAAACATGCATTTGTTGACATATTCTAAATAGCATCAGAGAAATATTTCCTGGGTGGGTCTGTAGCCGTGCTGTACAAACAGAGGGGTGGCAAAATACCATACCCATATTCATTTGACTTGTCCTTCTGAGGTGTGTGGGCTTTGCCCTTACTTGTTGTGGAGGAATTCTTTGATGTGCCATCCAACGTGGCATTTCTATCAGCAGGGAACATATTAAAAATCCCACCATGGCCGACAGTTTTTAGCCATTACTGCTGTACAAATATATAATGTGCTTTCCTGGGAGGTTTGGGAGTGTGATGTCCCATATCCATAAGTGTGGGTGTGTTGGACATAAAACTGTGCTGGTAATCTGGTGGGATTTTGGTCTCAATGGTTTCTGGACTGCTACAGCATCACAGTCTAGGCTCCTACCTATTCTTTCTGCCCTGAAAGTCAGACATTTAATGAATCCATCTCATATCTTCCCAGATTAAAATATCTTGCAACACTTTGTAACAAATACATATCAGAGAGTACATGTGGTTTTCTGCAGGGGGACTTTGCAATGTTTGCTGATTTTTTTTCCTGAGTCTATGACACTGGTTTTCCTGCCTTGCTTCCAGCTTCCAAACTGAACTGAGAGAAAATTTGATATGGTTGAATATTTATGACTTTTCTATATTAAAAAGTTCTTGAGCTGACATGAAAAAAGCACTCCACAGTTATGAACAGGAAGAGGCAATCTGTAAAACTGAAGGTGAAGGAAAGGTCTTTTCCTCACTGTTAAATTCCAGCCTATGCAAACAGTAGCTGTATTGGAAATCAATAGCAAAACCCCCATAGACTTTGACAGGAGAACAATTAGGTCACTGTTGGCTGTCTTTGAATTCCCACACTCGATGTCTATTGTTTGTTTGTCTGGCATTGTCTTGAGACCAACTGACTTTTTTTCCTATGTTTTAGGTTGCTTATATACATTAACTGCAGCAATTCTTATATAAAAGCCTACTTGTAATGGTTAGGAATAGACTAACTTTTAAATTGTATGGGACTTGTTTCCTGGTCCTTTTGTGGTTTGAAAGGCAGCCAGCGCAGCAAAGTCTTCTTGTAACACCTTACTCAGAGTTAATAAGCACAGTTATTTGAACCTTGCTCTGTATTTCTGTATCATTATTGTGAAAAGAAGAAAGCAGTTTGTCTAAAAAATATGACTCTTCCTTGAGGCACTCTTACCGCTGTCTGGTGGTGATTTGCACCCTCTTATGGTATCCTCACAGGTTTCTCAGGTGTGACTAAGAATTGAACCAAGAGTCGGTGGATTTGCTCGTCTGCTGCGAAGCAGAGGGTGTGGTGATGGAGGCTGTGCTGTGTCAGTGAGTTGGGTTGGGGAACCAAAAGAGTTGACAACAATATATTTTATTTTATTTTATTTTATTTTATTTTATTTTATTTTATTTTATTTTATTTTATTTTATTTTATTTTATTTTATTTTATTTTATTTTATTTTATTTTATTTTATTTTATTTGTCTGTTCTCTTGGTTGCCCTGCAATCAGATTATCACTGACGGCAGAGAGGAGGAGAGAGTGGGCTGTTTGTCGAGGTGGAAAGGAAGGTGGGCTTACCCCCTTTCACAGCAGTCCTAAAGCTCAAGTAAGTTTTTTTCAAGGATGTAGGAGCCTGGGTACCTCATGAGAGGGCACAGGAGGACCCTGGTCCCCAGCGGAGTGGCTCCAGCTGAAGAGAGAGCACTGCTGGGTGGGCCAGAGGCTGCACCATGGCTGCTTGGGGTGAGGAGACCCTTGCCTGCTTGGCCTCCTGCCTTGGTGGTGGGTGACAGCTGAGACATGGTATTCTCAGCTGGCCTAACTTGGGCCAAAATCGCTTGGTCCAGAGGAGTTTCCCTATCTCAGTGAGCTGAAGATATGCCCCTTTATGGCTGTGTGAGACCCAGCACTGCTGAGCACCAGGGGGAAGCGTGAGAGAGAAGGATGGTGTCTGCTCTTGCATAGGTGAAAGGCACATTTTCACACATGGAGTTCCCCCTTTGTTTAGTGGTCTGATCTAATAGGGTCCTCTAAGCAGGGGCTAAACAGCAACATCTTCATGTTTTGTCAAGGCAAGGCTTTTTGGTTGGCTCTGTGGGCGCAGTTCCATGGGGATGAGACTGAATGTAAAGATGTGGGTAGGGTGCCGGGTTCTCATCTCTCTAATGGGCATGCAGTTATTGTTTGCCTTTGTGCCTCAGGTTTTTCTCATGTCCTGTGTGTTTTTTAAAGCTCACATAATGCCTTGTTCTGGTGTTGCCCTGGAATTAGGAAAGAAGATAAGAGGGCTTCCTGTTCGAGGAGACAGATATTGATAAATGTGTCTTGGTGGTTTTTTCTGCACAATATCCTCTTTCTATGTGCGTATTTGGAGAAGCTGTTCTTCACTTCTCCTCTAAAATGCTTCTGTGCAGCATTGCTGATGCAGAATGGTTGCCAAGTCCCCTGCAGGGAATTGATCCCCATATATACACATATATAATCTGTTGAGTGATTCTTCACAATAAGAGGCACTTTGCAGAAGTAAATTATTATTACTATTGTACCATTACTTTACTACTTTGCAATAAGGCCATTTCCCCCCTGACAAACTATCAGCATTCCCTGCTAGACAAATAGTAGTTCAGATACTCTCAGTATGAGTCACTGGACTGCGGCTCATCCTCAGATAAGAAACACATTACCAACTCAATGCCTCCAGTCACACCTGGCTCTGAAACTGGAATCTCAAGGCTGCTTTTGAACCCACATTGGTAGGATTGTCACTACTCTGCCTTAGCTTGCCTGAGATTGTCACTCATCATGATGTCAAAGCAGCACCTGTGTGTCTCCAGTGGACTCTGAATGACTACTCTAACCCATTATCCTAGTGAAAATAATTCCAGGGCAGGCGCTTCCAAAGCTGTGTTCATAGAGAGCCGCCCCATGAGTGAAATGGCAAGCTGAGAGTCATGCTAAGAGAATTAATCTTGAAAGTCATACTTTTGCATCTGGTTTTATAAACAAGTGTTTGTCCTGAAGCTGCCAGTCCCAGTAATGGGATGCCCTGACAACAGCTCGGTGTTCTCACCCCCAGAAATCCCCCTAAGGAGTTACCTGCAGACCCATCATCTGTTATCCCATTCTCTCAAGAATAGGCACAACTCAAAACTATTTCTGTGCCTCATTCAAAAGCTTCACTGAAGAAGAATTCAGGATGGTTTGGCAATTTGTTCCTTAAGCAATCCTGTAGCAGTAATGTATGCTTTAATGTATAGTCAGTAATATTTCAGATCTTTGCTTCCTCCTGACTTTCGATGACCAGAGCTTTGCTTGTTGGTCATTTTCAGGTATGTTTTGTACTTGGGAAGACTGTGGATTGAGGTAAACTGGGAAAGCAAAGATGCTTGTCTGAAGGATGCCTACCTTTTTCATTGTACTGTCTGTTGTTACTATAATGTATGAGACAGTGCACTTTGTCCTTTAGTGGCAGGGGTCAGTGCAGTTCTGTGTGCTGTGGTGCCTGAGCTGTGGGTGGCAGTCATTGATCTGTGCCCAAAGGGCTTGGCAGACTGTGGTTTGAAGACTGGATGCTGATACCTGCATGTTTCCCTCCTCTGGGGTGTGATAAAGGACCATATCTCTACATCCAGAGCCTTGTACAAGTGTGTAATGAAAATTACCACAATGTATAGAACAAGCCTGTTCTGAGGAGTAAGGCACAGTGATTCTTGCCAACCAAACTGCAAGAAGGTTTGCAAAAAGAGTTAAAACCATATTCAGAAATCAGTGATAAATATGAAAGTTGCTTGCCCTTAGGAATTTGGCTGATTTCACTACCTTGATTTAAGAATCAGCAATAAAAGAGAAAAGGCCAGATCTGCAAGATGGCACAAGTCAGTGCAATTTCACTGAATTAAATAGAGCTGTGGTGCATCACTGAGTCATACAGTTCAAGGCCTTAAAAGCTTGAAGTTGATGGATATTCCCTGCTGATGGTTGATTATTATTGGTACACTTTGGTACATTGCCTCTGAAGTGCAGTACTCTATCAATCCAGCACATTACGTGAGCCTCAGGCTTGTTTCACTTTTGTTCAACTTTTTTTGGGCACCAGAATTCGCTCTCATTTTATGGTGATGTGAGTTTGAAATAAAGCCACAAAGCACTGGCAGCACTCCTTCGTGTACACATTTGTGCAAACAAGAAGTATGTCCCAGTCTGAAAGTCCTTGGTGGTTTGGTAAGTTGGATGCTTTTCAGGTTGTTTTTATTTCTTTCTTTTCTTTTTCTTATTGCTCACTCGCTAGAGCAAAAGGGCCAGCCACCCTTAGAGTACATAGAGATGTACATGCCTTGGTCTTGGATTCCCTGCAGGCAAATGATGATAAATGTGGAGGAAAAGAAAGATGGCTTTTAGAAAATGACCTTAGGAAACAAAATCTGCAAAAATAGTTGCTGTGCCTTGTGTTTCATATGTGAATACCCAGGGGAATTAATTGAAGTGCAACTGGGAAATGCATCCATACCTTTGGATAGAAGAAATTGAGTATTTTTTGCACAGCAACTGGTTCTTTGGGGGCAGTCTTCTGGATGCATCCATGGATTCCTCCACTGAAATGTGCAGAAACTCTTTGATTGCCTAGTTATTAATTATTTCTTATTACCTGTCAGGTCTGCCCTTGACTTCAGAAGCAAGTGTCTTTTGAGGTCAGTCTCCATCACACAGCAGTTGGGTTGTTTGTTTTATTAACTATTTTCAAGACTTACATCTTCTTTTTCTTTCTGTGAAATGCATTTACAGTGTATTTGGCCTGATTGCCTTTGGCAGTGATTATGAATGGTACGTGACCCAGCAGGATGGTTGCATCATTGGACATTTATATAAAGAATTGATGTTTGCTTCATTAGTTCCACAACCAACATTGGGATCCTGGAGTAAACCTATTGTTGCCTTTGGGTGTTTCTTCCAGAATCTTTCTATGCTTATAATTTCTGACATTCTCCTTGTCAAAAAGGAGAAATGAAAAAGTGAAATAGCTACTGACAAAAGCCCAGAAGAACATTCAGTTTGAAATCTCACTTTTCTTTAGAAACACAGTTGTTCAGTGAAGATTAGCTATGCACACAGGGAGATAGTTCTGCCTTGCTCTTTAGCAGTAGAGGCAGAAACCCTTTCCTGTGCTCCTTTTGATTTCTGGTGTCACCTGACCATTTCTAATGTCTGCAAGTGCTGCCATTTTCTGACAGCCATTTCTTGCTGAGACTGAGGGTATTTGGCAAAAGCACATTTGAACCTTATGGAAATTTCAGCTTTTTTGAAAGGTAAAGAAGCAGGCCCTGAAAGTCATGTTGGGGGATCTTGAAAGTAGGAGAGGGAGAAATAGTAGGCAGTAAAATGAAAGCCTTTTCTGACCTTTTTTATAGCTTTTTTTTTTTTTAGTTTTTAGTTACTTTGACTGGATATAGTCTTGTTTGCCATTGGTGATATAGGTTGGGTGCTTGTCATCTTTGAATCTACATCACTTTACATGTGTCTGTAGGAAAGTAAATTCCATCCTCTAGGGAATCAATCTCAACTTGTGCTAGGCTATGAGAAATCAATAGATGTAGTTCATAAATTGTGCTAGGAAGGAGCTTCTCTGAGTAGGCATCTCTGACTTAGTAACCTTAACTTCTCTTTAAAGTCAAAGAAGTGTTTTCCTTTCATGTATGCCAAACTGCTTGGATGACTCATTCCCTAAAACTATCCATTTCTCTCCAAAGCTTATGAAGAGATCCTATCTTAGCTTAGTTCAGTTGTAAATGTATGTTGACAGATGCCTTAAGGTCTGGTAAATCCCACTCATGATAGCTCTAAGAATGCAAAAGGGAGCTGAGGATACTTGCAGTTTGTAGGAAGTGCCAGCTCCAGATTTAGAACGAGGGAATAGCTGTTGAAATTAGATACAACTGACAAATCAGCCTTAATTCACCAAATTGCTAGTAACATCACACTCAGCACTAGAAGAACATGATGTTTCCTGCTCTCTGTAGGCTTTTTTAGACATGGGAAAAATTCTGATATAGCACAAAATTGTCACAGAAGACTGCATATGGCTCATGCCTTATATAGTTTTAAAGGAAATTCCCATGACCGCATTTGACCTCTTTTTCTTTAAAACACAATCACCATCCATAAAGCTGTGCACCTGTGTATTATCATGTATTTTCCACGTGATGAAGCTGCTGAGTTATGTTAAAATTGGCAGGATGCAAGTTAATATTCCCACCAAGTCAGGAGAAAAATAAGTTGTCTGTAAAAAAGCCTTCACTTTAACAAAGTTGGTTCAGCTATGGCATAAAACACTCATCAGAGTGCTGATTAAAATGGTAACTTCAATCAATACAGAAAGAGTATCAGACTGTGTTTTTTGAAATACACACTCTTGATGCAATTCCCTTGCTTAATACTTTCTTCTGGGAAAAACCCCATTGTTGCAAATGGGTCATTTTGCTAGCAACTCATCTCATTTATTCACCTGAGTTTCATACAGTTCAGTTTTAATTCTTCAGGAGGAAAATTTACCATATAAAGGATGGGCTCTAAGCTACTCTTTGACTACACAGCATATCATACTATACCTTGAAAAACAGATTTTTTTTTTTTACTTATCAGTTTTTAAGTGAAGAGTAGATTACATGAATAGTTATCTTGATTTTAGACTAGAACCTTGTGCGGTTGAGTTTCTAAGAACTAATCTGACAAGATTCATACCCCAGTTAGCATCAGAGATTGTGCACAATCCTGTTGACATCTCTGGACACAGATGTCCAGCTCACAGTTAAAAAGTCTTTGGCCAGCCAGAGTTTTAGCTTCCAGGTTGATAACTGTGTATTTTAAAAGCAGCACTGAAACCCACAAAGGCTGAGTTTTAGTTTCCTTTCAGCTCTAGATTAAGTGTTACTTCACCTGGGATGTGACTCATATCTCAGAAGGAAAGTGTACTGTTTGACCAAATGGAGCAAATTGAATGCCCAGGATACAATGTACTCAAAAGGCAATAGACACTTCTATAAAGGCTTTGCATTTAAGTAGGGATAAGTCACACATAGGAATCAATTGGCCATTTATTTGCTTATTTACTTATTGACAGGGTTGTATTTTCGGTACTGAAGATTATACATCCAGACAAGTGATGCTGCACTTCATTGGATTTGACAGACATTTTGTTTCTAAATGTTTTACCAAGTTTTCTTGTAGCTGCAGAATTTCTGACTAAACCCTGAGGACACATCTGGTCTCAGCTGCTGCAGTTTGCTGCAGTTTGTGGTGTCACTGTCATAAAAGAAAGCATGGGCAAGTACGTGTTGCCAGTGTCTTGCACACATTTTGGGATCTTTAATGACATAGGATCAGGAAGGAGGATCCTAAATAGGATGAATGACTAGAGGCAAAAGTAGGATCTGAAACTATTTCAAGGAAAATACAAATGTGATTCCGGGCCTTTGTGTAAGAGATTCCTCCTGGGAGAAAAAGAGGATCTAATCTTGCCTAATGTTAGACAGCTGCAGTGTAGGTGGCTGCCTTTGGAATAACCTATTTCCTAAGTGGAGTGAAAGAGGTGCCTAAGGGTCATAACTGATTTTCTCTGTCCTACCATCTGTCTTAGGATGAGACTGTTCAGAGCTGCACTTACAAAAGCCTGTTTGTCCATTAACTGAGAGAGACATTGGGGGACAGTTGAGGTGTACCTGTCTACAGTGCAATCCTCTGCAGTTAAAGGAGGTGTGTGTTACCCTGCACCTCTTGTCCCAAGACCCTTTTCTATCCCTGCAACTGAGTAAGGTAGCAATGTTCATCTCCTATGAACAGAAGATTACCTAAAATTTTCCCAGTCCTTCTGCTAAATTTTCTCTAGCCAGCAGGTGACAGGAAAAATGCTTTCAAGAGGCCCCAGTTTAATTCAGGTAGATAACTTAAAGCTAGGCATATATTGAAATTACCTGATAAACCTATGTCTCATTGATTTAGACATGACTTACCTTTAATCAGACTGTGGAACAACACTCAGACACCAAACCTATCAAACACATACGTATGAAATACTGCATCGTAGGTAGAGTCAATTCAGATTGTTGCAAGCAGTAAGTAGGAGGTAGTTTTATCTACTGTTATGAAGAAACTGGTGAAAAAAATTGTGCAAAGCCTTTGTGGTAACCACACTGCACTATTGTTTTCCCTGAAGGTGATTATGAGGATGCAATAATGCAAATCCACTCGAAAATGAAAAATAACCCATAAGATCATTGATTCTGTGCCCTTTGGTTGCAAAGGCTAAGATAGAGATCTAAGTCTTCTTCCTCTTCTTTTCAGTAGACTGTCTCTTTGCACTCTTAGTTTTATTTTATCCTCAAGTTCATAAATCTCATACAAGTGGTAAGGATTCTAAGGAGAGGAAAATCACTCTATCAGGTGAGTTTATGTCATTCCTCCTTGTTGCACTTGTGCTCAATTATTTTTATTCTTAATGGTCTTGTTTTCTCTGTGTATAAATCAAGCTGCATATACGTGCAAAATTAAGTATAGGAAAATCAGCTGCTTGTTTTATTGTGTCATGAGGATATGCTACAGAGGTATCTGATTATCCTAGAATGCAGGGAAAAGAAATTACTTGAAAAAGAATTACCATTTTGTGCAAGATTTTCTTGATACTGTCTGCACCTTCTAACTTACCCCTTTAAAAAGAGGGTCAATGTGTACTGGCCTGTATATCAGTGGGTATTTTGACAATGCCAGGGGAAGCTGACAGGTAGTAGGCCAAGTTCCTTAACCTCTGTGTCTCTGATCTAAATACTTGCCCTTTAAAAGTTTCTTATGTTTCACACCAATAAGACTTCCTATCTGGAGCTACATTTTGCTATGGCATTTTTCATAAGAAACCTAATGGACAGTTCTAGGGAGAACAAAGATCCTAATTTATCTTCTTTACACATGAGTTTTCCACTCAATAAGTTGAGTTGGTATGTAAAGTTATGCTTTTTGGATAAGTACTTATGATTCCTTAAAAGAGCTGGCAAGTTTTCCTACTCCACTCCATTTTACCCATTTTACCAACTGGATATTACTTTCAAACTTAGCATGAACTGTTGGTAAGCTTTCCAGTTCCCTCATTTGAACAAGCCTGATGGTGTTGCCTACTCATTTGATTGTAAGCTTTTCCTGACCCATTTCCTTTTCTTGTACATTTAAAAACACTAAAAAGAGTAGGATTCTGATTCTTGTAGAGGCCCTTGGGCATTGCTGTATGAAAATCACAATAAATATTCCACTGCTGCAATCCTTCAGGCCATGACAGAGTAGATCAAATATTTGAACTGAGGTAAGAAATGTTAAATGACACGTTGATTTGGAAACTATTTGATAGTCTAGAAACAGGACTGCATTTTAACTGGTATAAGTCATAACTTTTTAGAGGTCAATGAGTCTCATCCTGATTTAACTATTACTAACCACTTGGAATGGTTTGAATAAATGAGACAGCTAAAGATTTTTCTGCTATAGATGATACCTCTTCTATGCGATTTGAAAAAAGCAAAGGTTAGAAGGAAGGAAAAGCAGGGACTATAAAATAACATGGGCATGAGAAATCAAAGCATGCATCTCAGAGGGAAAAGAGGTTGAAGCTGGAGGACTCCAGATTTGTGCTCAGGTTTGGGATAGTCTGTTTGGAGGAAGACAAAATGGTGACTGTTCAGCTGTGTGCAAATCAGTCGGGTATTTTCTATACGGAGGTCTTGACAGCAGCACTCTATGAGTCAAAGAATATTTGTTTATTAATGATTTTTTAAGAAATTAATGCTTTTTGCATTGTTAGTGCCTGACAATCATTGCATGCAGTTGTCTTGGGAACCTCACTCAGCTTTGTCACTCACTGGCTTTTGACTTGCTTTCTTTGGTTTGTTTGTTTTAATTCTTCAATTTTTCTTCTGTTGGGGTGAACTTCATGCTTGAGCTTCCTAGTCTAGGACAGTGATCTTTTATTTATGCACAGAAAGCTTGGCACTGGCCACATAGGTTCAGGCTTCTATGCTCCATCCTGGAGCTTTGGTTTTGGTCTCCACTTTCCAGTTATCTATATACCCCTGTCCTCTTAAGTGGTCATTTGACAGTAACAGGGAGCACCAGTTGTGACAGCAGTTTCTGCATCTTGACCACTTATCTACGTCGTATTGGATTGACACTATCAGTTTATTTAGGTGCAGAGCTTCATGTAGGCATGCAGCAGTAAAAATACACTGAGTTTCATTGCTTTGGGGCTGTGACACTGGATGAAAGAATCTGTAAGCTCATATGATCATCCATACCATTCTCCTTGGACTGAGAGGTGCTGGTACAGTCAGCACAGGGAGGCTGACTTACACTCTTCTCTCTCCACGCTTCGCTGCTGTGCTGATTATTTACTGGGGTAGCAAAGTTCTGTGGATAAAATACTGACCAAGATCCAAGAGAGACAAAGTAACTCTTGCCTTGACCACAGATGGTCCCTCTGACCTTGAAGTTGTCAGTGTCTCTGTGACTGTTTGTAAGAACTCTGCCCTGTCTCATAGGAGTGTTGGCAGAGGGTTAACTTGTTTGCAGCAATTAGAACCTGCTGAAATTGTGCATTGGCTGAGGTGCAGAAAACAACAAATGAGAAGGAAGGCAGGAACTGCTATAAAGGATAATCTGAACACACAGGCCCAAGGCAACCAGGCTACATCACTTGGTTTAGTAAAGAAAAATTGATTAATCCTTATGAAGTGCTGAGATATGTAAAATCCATAGACAATCCCAAATATAAATACACTGAATAACAGAATATCTGTTTGCACTCCTATGAAAATCCCTGCCAGTTGTGGATTTTTTTTTTTGAAATTGAACCTAGTGTTTGCAGCAGTTGTGTTTTTTTTTAATCTGCAGAATTATATAGTGCAATATTCAGAACTGGAAAAAAAATTTAAATTCAAATAAACCTCAGGACTGAATTTTTGGCTATAAGAAAGATTGAGCTGAAATTTAATTGCATCCTTGGAAGGTAATCTCGTGGCCATTTGCAGTGTGGGGGCACATTAGGTAGTTTTTTCCATTCACAGCTTTCTTTTTTAATATATATTCAAATGTAAGAGCAACTTCTTATTCTAGAAATACATCCAGAAATAAATCCTATTTCACCAGTGCAGTAACAGAGCCAGGTCAGGGGAGCAAAGAGTTACACTTGCAGTTCTCCATTTGCTGCTTTTGAAGGTGTCACCTTCACACAAAGCATCAATCTGTTCCCCACTGCAAAGGCCAGAATGGCCTTTGCTACCTGCAAAACACACCACGCTGCTGCTGATCCCCCATTTCTGCACTAATCAAAATCCTGTGCACTGATTCCTTTAATTGCACAGGTGAAATTTGAATTAAAATGGATGTCTCATTAGTTCCAATCCCACTGAATTAGCCTACAACAGGATTCCCTCAATTTTTGAAAGTGCTCAAAGTCTTTTAGACTCTTAAATGAGAGAGCTATTTTTCCACAGGCAGTCTTCAACTAGAAAGAACAGTAATGGGATGAGGGTTGTCTGCATTCTTCTGAACATCCAGCCAGAGACATACATGAAAAAAGTCATCTGTCTGACTAATGTGGAAAGCAACCCCCCTCAGATATTTAGTTTATACTTTTGATAGTGTTTCTGGGAGGTGATGTACATAGAGTGACACACTAATGACTTGCATCAGTGATTTAGGGGCTTTGCAAATGTGCTGAAGTTTTTGTAGTGTAAACAGACTTTGTAGGTGAACACCTGGCTGCAAAGAACTTTTCAAAAGTGCTCTGAAGGCAAGAATTTCTTCATGCTGGCATACCACAAGTCAGTGCTTTTATGCTAAGTATGGACTTGGGTCTGTAACTGCTGTATGTCTTCAGCCTTCATAACTCAAGGAACCAAGGGTGGAATAAATGGCCATTAAGAAAGGGGCCCTTAGTCACCCAGCAGCTGCAGGGAGGAAGCAAAGTCAGGCATGGGCCGTGACCGTGTGGCTATTGAAGTGATGCCAGGGACTTCCTGATTTCATTATGCTCTACTGTGCTGAGATGCAAATGGGTCTCTGTTCAACCTTTCTCTCCCACCATCCCCCTTTATTTCTCTCTTTTCCCCACCCTCTTTCTCCTTATTCTCACAAGTTGCTTCCTCATCTGCTCCAAATCTGCTTGCCTCATCATGACATCTCTTGGCAACTCTGTGTGAACAGCACACTTACCAGAGCACAGACACAAAATTTGGCCTTACAAAGTGCTCCCTGGGCTTGTGCTCCCTGCCCACGATCTCTTGTAATGCCATCACAGCTTGCCACCCCAGAGAGCAGAATTAAGCAGGCAATGTAAAGATAATCCCTCTGCTCTCAGCAGCTGTATTTGCAGAGTTAGAACATGTCCACTTTTTTATCTCTTGCTCATGTATGATAATGCCATCTGCCCCGTGATTTATTTCTCTGTATTGAAGAAAATTCATTGTTTATGAATTCCAATTTCCAGAGATGAAAGAGTTGAATCCAAAAGGCTCTCATAAAGAAATCAACATTTGCATCAAAGGTCAAGGGAAATGATCAGACAAATCATCTGTCTTAGTCCATCATGTCCATTTTGCCTTGAGAAGATCAGATAATCACACATACTTACTTTTGACTTCAAATTGGGCTAAGATCCTAATTTCTACCTACTTATTCTAGGTAGAGAGTAATCAATTTCTTAGCTGTCACACAAAATAAACTAAAACTTCTTTGTAGAAGACCTACTGATGGCAGACATAAGTTCTAAGCCTTCTGGTCAATTCTGATCAGAGGAAATAAAAGCAACAAAGATTGAAAAAGGAAAATAAACAAACAAAAAAGGAAACAATCAAAGAGCATCTCCTTAGAGTTACATACACCATTTTGATAAGATTACATTTTACATAGATATGTGAATGTTTCTCTTTTGCTACCACTAATACATTTATTTTATTTTTTTTATTACAAAAACTGTTGGTCTCCAAGTAGCTCCACCTGAGACATTGGAAATATCTTTGTCCCATAGTGAGAAATAGCCTTACCTCCATTGGAACTGGTGTCTCACAGCCCATGAGCACCTCTCACCTGAACAGATAGGCCTACTGCACTTACTTCCTTTATTTCTGTCCTGTTGATGATGACATGACAATTCCATGCATTTTTTTTTCAGTGAAAAGAGGTCAGTTTTAATTGTCATCTTAAATGTAGTTGCAAATTCCAGCTGAACGTTTGAATACCTGTTTTAGACCTTTCTCCTGAGTGAAGAAAATTTCACAGCCCCGGTTCCTGCTGTTTTGACACTATCTTTTATGAAAGTGTCAGTCTCTGACTTGTAGTGCAATTATTGCAGTGACACTGACACCTGTACATTGGTGCTATTAACACTTCCATTTCACGTCGTCTAGATAAGAGCTGGCTCTTGGAAATCCTCCGGTTGAGTTATTTGCCTCAGGATGTGCCTGCAACGCCAAGATAAACAAACCATAGGATTTCTGCCTTTTTAAAGCTGAAATTAAAATCTTAGCTTTCTTTATATGTGACACATTCAGTGCACGCTAATTTTCAGTTGAAACTGCATTTGTTATAGGTGTTATTTAATGTGTGGTGTTGATTGTAGTCCTCTGTGGACTACAACAGATCATATTAAATTCCTGCACAAAATTCCTGTATTAAATACAGGAATCACTTCAGATTTTTGCAGTAGGTATAGAATTTGGCACTTTCTGGCTGATTAGCTCTATGAATTTGTATGTATTGTTGCTGCTCAATACAAGCAGCTGTCCTGGAGGGGAGAGGTAGAAACGCCCTTGCCATGGAACTTCCAATGGCCAGCATTTCTCCCTGTCTCTAGAACACTAGTAAAACTAAATCTACCAATATTCTCTCAAAAGCTAATTTAAAAAAAACCAACAAAAAACGAACAAAAAAAAACCCCAAACACAAAAAGTTTACATTTCATTTTCATTTAAGCATGTTGCTTTAATCCAAAATAAACTGTGCTGCCATTTGTGCTGCCATTTGTGCTGCCATGGGGTCATGTTCCATCTCGTAACCCTCACTAGCCACCTGTGCTTGCTGCTGCCTCTTTTGTGGTGACATGAACATTGACATGATTTATGATGAGTCAGATGGGAGAACAGATGGAACTGAAAAGTGCCTCACCTGAAAATACGATCTGCTGGGTCACTTGCACATGCTTGCCCAACACTGGTGTTGGTACTAGGGAGGCACCAAGAGCAGGGAGACAGATGAAGAAACTGACTGGCCTGGGCCATGGTTCTTCACTACAGAAAAGAAAGAAAATGTACTTCTATCACAAATATTCTCAGAAAGGGTTCAGCTGGTCCTGCTGCAGAGAGCAGTTTGGGTACTGGCTTGGTTTGTCTAGTTGGAAAAGTGGGTGAGGAAGAGTCGAGGCTCGTCAAGTCCAAATTCTCATGCCAGTTCGTGACTCAGATACACAGAGATGTACCAAGCTCAGCATCAAGCTCAGACTTTCTCATGGTTCTCATCATGATTCCCACTCAGCTTAGTTCAGTCTGAATCAGAAGCAACTCTTTCACAGTCAGCAGAGTTATGCTGTCATAATACCAGCATGACAGGCCAATTAAGCCTTATGTCAATAATTACCCAGTTTCTTCACTTTGAGCATTCCCAACCATTTTAGCAATGCTTTCCACATCTTCTCCTTGTGTTATCTTGTCTGGCAGACTGGGGTTGCTTGATTTTCCCCTGATGCCAACCATTGGCTTCAACATGGCTTTTGTGTCTTTGTTTGAGGAGCAGAGGGCTGCCAGTGCTGTGAGGTGGGTTGGCATCCTCCCTCTTGTGCAGTCTGGGAGAGTGGATAGATGATGCCTTAACCACAATGCAGATGAGGAATCCTGGTGCTCACTCCCCTGCTCTGACAGGCACTCCAACAAAAGTCTTTTAATGTTCTCTCATCTGAGTTGTCCTTTTGAACTCCAATTTCACTAGTTTGGAAATGGTTTCTGCATTAATTAGTAGGTCTCTGCTCTTGAAATTTTCAAATCAAACAATTGACAACACACACACACACACAGACACAAACACATCTATGCTTATTCATTGCTATTAATATTTTTTTTGAAAATATATTCTGGGTAAACTGCAGTTTATGAACCTGCATAAGGTACCATAAAAAGAGGATAAATTAGTAGTCCTAGTATAAATCTCTTTTGCAGCAAAGTACATTCCTTCATGCTGAGAGCTGCTGAAATAACAAGTTTTGATAAGCTTGCATCCACAAATTTTTTTTTATACATCTTCTTCTATGCACAGTGCTGGTTGTGAGGCTTATTTAACAAAATGTAGCATGTACACATTATTCTGCACTCCTTGCAGCCTCCTGGCAAAAGAGCCAGTGTTCATCTCAGGAAATTCAGAGGTGCATAATCAGAGTTGCTAAAGGGTTTGAGTCAACTTTTTTTGAGTTCATTGAACAAATATTTTATTTACCTGGAGGAACCATCAGATGCAACATAGCAGATGGCTAGATATTAGTGCCTATAAATACTTTAGAGACAAAATACTTCTTAACTTTTCCTTTTTTGGGCAGCTTAAGCTACATGAGATGATTGTACCCACCGTGGCTTCCCATTGCTGCCAGATGACTGAAAAAGAAAACTTGAAGCTAAATTTGGGTGTGCTCTCTCTTTTGGGATACATTTAATATGCAGTTCCCTTTGCTTCCTCAATTCAAGCATAGCTTCTAAAGCATATCTGTGAATCACTCTTAAAAGCATCAACCACAGCCATTTCAAAGCATTGCTGCTTAACAAATTCAAAGCAGATTGACCTGTTTGCCTATGCTAAAGCAGTTTAACTGACTTGTTAATTTTAGGTGATGTTTCCAGACAGTAGCTTTCTTACTTCTAGAGCCTGATGGATGTGATTTTGATGCCCCAAGTTAGTAATAATTTACCCTACATAACATTAAGTGTGAAGAAGTGTGTCACCATCAAGCCTTATGTAAACTTGTTTCAGGCTCACTCAGTACACTTAATTCTGTTCACTCCCTATTCTTATTTCTCTATTCCCCTTTGATTTTCTGATAGTCTTGTCTGTTGTTTCAACAGCGCATTCTGTTCTCTAGAAAAACTCTGTCACTGCTCCTTGCCTTCCCAAATCATTCTATATGGGATCTTATAGTACTGAAACCTGTGGTCAAGTGTAAAACTTAGGTACTATTAGAGAAACAACACATGTTGGTTTTACATCACCTTGAGGTTCCTCAGTGCTGGCTGATCTTCCAGTGTCCAGAGCCTACAGATGTGAGGCTGGCGGAGATTTGTAGGAGGTATGATAGAAATAGAAATTCCCAAGAAACTATTTTAGGTACTGAAAACAACACAACTTAAAAAAAAAAAAAAGGCACAGAGCTGGTCTGCTGCCTAGACCCATAGGAAACTTCACTGGCTAGAGCATCATGGCTCTGCAGCTTTCTGGACCCAGCCCTGCCCTCTGTACAGCCCCTGCTGAATCCCTGCACTGCAGCCTTAGAGAGGGAGGAAGCAGGGTGAGGCACTGGAGACCTGCGTTCAGTTGTCAGCTGTGTCAGGGATTTACTGTCACCCTGAATATGTCCTTATCTTCTGTTACTATTTCCATCTGTAAAATAGGGAGAACATCCTCCAACTCCTCATAGAATAATTGTGAAAGTAAATCCAAGAAAACATTCAAACGCTATTATAATAAATAATAATGCTGGTAATACTATTTATGAATGGGGTGGAACTGAAGTTCCTATTTTTACACAGGACAAAACTTATTCAAAATTCCTTTTATAGTACTTTTTACTTTTCTAGAAGTGTTTCTGGTTTCCTGATTAAATAGTTTCACAGAGAGAACTCTTCTGCTTTGCTAGCACATTGTAACCCAACAATAGAGCACTCTCAACATGTGTGAGGCTCCTGTGTATCATCTATTTGTCTTGGATCTTTTGTGCTTCAACTTCAGGCAAGATATGTATGTAGCCATTTAAAAGAAGACCATAATATGTAAATAAAACGTTGCATTTTGGGGTCATTGAAGATTCAAACCATTACCTCTGTCCTATGCTTGATCCTGTTCCCACCAGAGGTGATAGGAGCTTTGCTGCTAATTTCACAGGGAATGGGTCTGGGGTGGACTAGCTGTGATATTTAAAGAGAAACATTGCCAGCTAAGTAATAACTTCCAGAGCACTGGGGAAGGCAAGTATGTTTTGTATGTTTCTGTCTGAAAACACAAGACTCTGACCAGTCCACATAGCCAGGGGCAGATTGCTGAATTAACATCTGCTGTGCTGGGGTTTGCTAAGCTGTTCTGCTTCATTCCCCTAAAGGTGCTTTTGTCTTCCTCTACACTCCTGTCTTTCTTTCACCAGTGCAAGGCAGATTGGCACCTGAGCTGCCACATTGCATCCAGTGAAAGAGACTGTGCTCATGGAGGTAGCCAGAGATGGAAGAGTTAAATCTGGTTTGCCATATTTAGCACTTAACTAGAGTGAGCCTCAGTTTGCATGAGAAAAGATGGATCTGCTCAGGACAGATTTAGGAGTATGCACAGAAGCATTATCTCATGTTACTATGTCTTCATTATTTCAACAGTGGCCGGTTTCAACTGGCTGTAAGACAGCACTTCATGAGGCATTAGGGGTAATTAAAATTAGCTTTTGGCCGCCAAAATAAATAATTGGACTAAATGTTTCCTTTTTTTTTTTTTTTTAAGCTGTCTTTGTTCCTTTACTGAGTGGTACAGTAGTCCTTCAGAACTGTTTTCCCAAACCTTCTCAAGTTAGAGTAATCTGAAGCAGAGAGGGGGTGATCACCTGCAGTATCTGGGCTTGGTTCCATCCACAGTAAGAGCAGATGCAAAATGAGGTGGGAGTTCCTGTTTGGGGAAAAGTGAAAATCACAGTGCAAAAACAAAAGCCAATTTACAGCTTTTCTGTAAGTCACCATGGAGTGACATTGTTTTGACAGGTGGGAGGCAGTACAGCTCACTGTACTGAGGGAGATATTCTGAGTAGCCAGAATATCCCTTGGTAATGTGTGTGTGAAAAGGAAAGTAGGCCAGAGGAAGTCTCCTAATGCAGTCATACTTGCTCAACAAAATTTAGAAGACAGTATCTACCAAAATACCAACCTTTCAAAGCAACAGTAATTAGGACATTACCTGAGTATCACTACTTCATTTACCAAGTGTGTGAAAAACTGGAAACTCAGTCCACATACCTACTCATTTTTGGCTACTATCCTGAACGTAATTACATTATCAACCAACCAGTCAAACAGGCAAAAACCCATGGTCAATGCTACCATTTCATGGATCTATTTAATGGATGAATGACCTTTTCATTTCATCAGCATTGGATTTGTAAAATGAAGTAAAAGCAGAAAAACCATGACAAAAAGGAGATGGAGATGTTTGCTTTGTTCTGAGGCACCATTCAAAGACATGCTTTTGACCAAGTTTTCACTGAGAAATGCATTTGACTAAATACAGCCCCGCATGGATCTTTGTGCCCTGAAAGCACCACAGCCCTGTAATTGTCACTCTACCAGACTGCAAAGACCTACCCCTCAGGTGGGTACTGCCCTGCACTGCCCGGCTGGCGCAGCTCCTGTGCTGGCACTCAGGCAGCCTCCCCAGGTTTACACCAAATCCATGGTGATTTGTAAGTATACCCAAGCACCAGGGTGACTTTTTTTAATGCAAAGAGGCGAAGAGAGGAAAGAGACCTGTTGTGTCTGGTATTTGAAAACTGTGTACCTTCTCTTTCCTTTTCTATCTATCAGACTCCTGGTGTAAGACTCCAGTAGAAAACACACTGAGGAAAACAAAAAGATTTCTACAACACCAATGAGCTTTCAATCATGCCAAAAGAGCAAGGTTATGTGGTTGTCTGTTCCAGTTCTCCGATGTCCACAGTGGCAGGCTGTCAAATCCAGTAATCTACATTAAATAAGCTTCTTGCAAAAAATGGAAAAAGCAAAGGTAACAAATTATAAAAAAGAGAAAAAGAAAAAAACTCAAACCAGTTGATTTGTTCTTAAGTTTCTCAATTACCCAAGTAGTTAACGATCAAGTAACTACAACTGGCAATATCACGACTTGTCTTGTGTGTCTTTCATAATTGCCCTGTGGTGCCCCACTAGTGGGGTCAACCAGCCCAGAAAACCTCTTTTCCCTGCCTGGCAGAGGGTGTGTGTCTCCTAGTGGCTGGATCATTTTGCACTCTGTGGCCACCTGAGTAGCTGTGGGTAGCAGAACTGCTCAGACTGACACAGCAAACTAAGCAATAAAGCCCCTGCTGTAATGTTCCCTCTTGGGCTGACTACCCCAGACTTTTACTGCTCAAGCTTGTTGTTGCCCCTGCAGAGAGAGTCTGCCCAGAACAGACACATCTGAGCAAAGCTGCTGTTGCCCTGGCTCTCCTGGAGTGCCAAGCCTTGCTGCCAGAGTAGTGCAAATAACTTACTGGTGCAGAAGAAAATAAGACCTGAATCACTTACAACTTAAACACAAGGAAGCTGGAAGGTATTAGCACTGTTTCTTCTGTGACCTGTTCATTTCTGAGCAGAGTGCTCAATGAATTCACAAGTTTTAATGCAGTGTCAGAAGAAACATAAAGGTAATGTTATGCTACTCCAAGTGCCAGGTGCAGAGTCATAGCAGAAAAACAAACCTCACCAAACTGTTAGATGACTCATGATAGATGAGTCAGAAACTCTTTCTTTCCTGCTATACTGCTACCAATTTAGCAGGCTGCAAAACGAGAAAATGGAGCTGTGGATGACAAAGAAGAGATAATTTGTGAAAAATGCCCACAGCTTGTGGGGTAGATGAAAGACAAGATACACCAATTAAAAAATACCAGGAGACACACTATGTGGGTACAGGGTGTGTCCTGGTTCTTCAAGCATTTGAGCAATTAAATCCAAGTTATCATTCTTTCCAGCTGTTTTCAGTGAGCAGAAGCAGGTGCTTTCTCCAAAGACCACTTGTAGCTACATTAGATACTAGCAGTGTCTGGCACCAATTTAAAAGCAGACATGGATTCTCTTGTGATCCTCAGTTTGCATCCTTTGTGAATTTTAGGGGCAGAAAGTGTTTTCTGCTGGAAAACTGCAGAAAAACAGTGCTATCAGTGGATGTTGTAGCACTGAATGAAAGTAAAAGTTCTGAGGTTATTGGGAGGCCCAGGTTAAAGAATACTCACCTTTGCTTCTCTCATGTGGGCCAGATTAACCAGTGAAATGTGTACCTGATCCAAGAAAGGCTTAATCACCTACCTACATAACAACAAAGATAAAGAGTTAAATACAGCTTTGGGCCATGTGAGACCATCAAAAGTAAGTGAATTTGCATTTTGATTACACTAGAAATAGTTTGGTGAACTAAAACAAATGACTTCTCTGAGATTTGTGATTCTTCTTGTGAATTAAAATATTCAGTATTTCCACTCGAAATGGTGGTCAACAGAACAATGCTATATAACAGGCCCACAAAATAAGTTGTGATTGTTTCCTGTCATTCTGCTGTTTCAAATGGAATATTTTAAAATGAGAATTGGGAGATGTGAGATGGAATAGGAGCTTAAATTCCAATGGCACAATTTGAAAGTAACAGAAATGGTTCAATAGCGACGTAACAAAGATCCTTGCTTGCAGAAGGCATCTCCCTGGGGTTCTTGACAGTATGGCATCTACATTCTCCTACATTTCAGGAATTTAGAACGAGCTCAGAGAATAAACAATTCAGAGAAAAACCACGAAACTTATTACGGGAAATGAAAACCAGATCACAGCAGAAAACTCTCATTGCTGTATCTATTTCCTTTACAAAAGAACAGACTGAGGAGTAACACAGTTACTGTCAGTGAGTACCAGCACTGAGCACACAGCGTGAATGAACTTTTCAGTATAGTGGACAGAAGTATAACAAGATACATTAACTGAAATGTAGACAGTTCAAACTAGGAATAAGGCACACATTTTTAACACTGAGAGTAATTGGAACAACGTACCAAGGACTCCAGTGAATTTTCCTTTAGTGAGAATATGTATATAACGACTGGAAATTTTTCTAGAAGACATGTAATTGAAACAAAAATTAGTTCATAGAAGTTCAATGACATGTCATATACAGGAGGTCAGAGTAGATTATCAAAAATGGGCCTTTGGAGCTTTAAAGTCTAGGACTTCATGGAACATTGAAAAAGTATTAACTAATTTTCTTCCAGTAGAATGTCCTTAACAAAGATCAATTTCTCTATCTATCAATGGATTTTCCATACTTCTCAGCACTGTCCTAAGTCTTTCCCAAATAAATTAGTTTGGTGAGGTGAGATCAATAGTGATTTCATAGTGCCTTCTCTTCTTCACCCTATCTCAGTTATTGAAACAACTATCTAGTCTAAATATATATGATCTTTTATCTAAATTGAGAAGAACCCACCCAATTCTATCTCATTACAGCATCTTAAAATGAAAATTTAACAAACATAGTAAAACCGCCAACTAAGAAATGCCAAAATCTTCAAACTTCTTAAAAAAAATCAGCTCTGAACATTTTTATATTAAGAGCTAAGTATTTTTTTTAAATAATTTTGTTTAGTTTATAACTTCAGATATTTTGGAGTTACATCAAGTGCAAAAGTTTTGCCCAGGTCATGTGGAAAATAATCTTTACATGCTTTAATTGCTCTGCTGATTTTCTTTCATCTTTCAAAACTTGTCATGTGCTAATACCAAGTCTGGAAAACGTCAGTCCCAGACGACATGCTTGTCAAATTAATAGCAACCAAAAAAAACCAAAACAAAAACAAAAAACAACAACAACAACAACAAAAAAACCAAAACCAAACAAAAAAACCAACAACAACAAAAAAAGAAGATGAGTGGTCATATTAAGAACTGAACTCAGTGATAATTATAATGGAATTTTAGTGCATATTATCAGTTTGCCTGACCTGAGATGCAGACATCAAGAATGCTGCCAGCAGAAGTTGCCCTGGAGATGTGCTGAAGCAGCCTGTCTTTTGATGCCTAGACTGTCTTTTCTCCCTGGCTGACTTCATCCACACGCCTCGTCATGCCAATTTACTCGAGTTTTTTCCCGTCCCTCCTCAGCAGTTGGATGTTGCAACCTATTTACAATGAGGAGATTCCCTTACTGGGTGAACTTTCTGTTACCTGGCAGGAGAAATTCCTTGCGAATTAATGTGGTCTCAGTATCTGTGAAACAGCTAAGGGATTAGAGACGTCTTTTCAAGACACTGAAGGTTTCTGAAAAAGACCACAGCAGCATTCTGCCAGAACCGCAGAACAGTACTAATCCCATTAAAAAATGTGGGAGATTTTGCAAATAGAAAGTGACCATCCATGTCAGCTATTGGTTAATATTGCTCCAGTCTCAGTGAAAAGTAATGTATACAATGGCTGCAAATGTTACAGGCTTTATGCAGCTCTACTCACGCTGCTGCAGGGAGTTTATACATTACCCAGCATGAAAAGGCATAAAGAATTTGGACTGGGAATATCCAAGGTAGAATGAGATTAGCATGGTGCAAGAAAAAAGCCATCTTTTTTCTAGCTTCTGTCTGCCCCTCTTTTTTCTCATCTGTACACTTGAGATTTTGTGTCCATTAAAAGACCCCCAGGTGAAACCTGAGGTAGAAATGTATGGAGCCAGGCACACTCTTGTCCCACTGCCACTAGAAAGAAGCCACTTGGTGACTTTCCAATAGCTCCTCAGTAGAGCAGTGCCTGCAGCTATCTTGCTCTGTAAGTCTTACCCTCGGAGATACATCAACTTCCAGGACACCCTGCTTCCTATTATATTCAACTAGGGTGAACCTGGATTACTGTCTGAAGTGCATTTCAGTGAAAAAAAAAGTTCAATAAAATAAAACACCCTGTCACAAGTGAAATAGTTCAGGAATTAGTGGAGTATTGTGAACTTTTAAGAATGGTTTCTTTCCACAGTGAATGGGATCCAAAATAGCTGTGAATCTCATTTCAGCATCTGGCAAAAAAAGCTGTCAGCCTGGTTATAGTAAAGATGATAATATTATGTTGTTTAATCTTATCTGGATATGTCCCCTCCAGTGGTTTCCTGCTGGTAAACCACAGAGAAGAGAGGCAGTAGTAAGTAAACTAGAGGAAGTGAGATGAAATATAGTATGCTCTTTTGGTTAATAGGGATTCATGTGAAGGATATTGCTAATTAAAACCAATGGTATTTTCTGCCGTCTGGGCTTTCAAAACTAGTTTCAGAGGATACAGAGGATGTTTTGTTTCACTGAATTGCTCGTGTCTTAGCAAAGCCACTGGGATGAAATATTAGTATTGTGATAAACTCTGCTTGCACTTTGACAGCAACATGTAAAATAAGCACTTTACAGAGTGTGAGTACATGGTTTCACTCATATGATGTCCAAATGAAAGGGCAGCTTGGGGTTAGAAGAACAAAATCTGCTCAGCATACTCTGAGGTACAAGAAACTGCCAAATGGTAGTGGTTACTGGAATAGGAGCTCTTGTGTTCACCAGCTGTACAAGTGTGGCTCCAGGGCTGCTGGATCTATGGAAACACGGAGTCTGCGGATTTGCCTGCAGTGCTGACCTTCGGAGCAGCCTGTGGATGGCATGGTGATTCACTGAGAGCGTGTGAAGCCAGGGGCTGCCTTGCTGCTACTGCTCACAGCTTTCTTCTGGTTCACCAGAGGGAGTTGAAGTTGCTCCAAAGGCCTAGCCAGAATTCCCAAATAGAGCACCTCACCTCGTTAACTGCATCAGGAAATACTGAGCAACCTCAGCAAAAAGATTTGTGAGTGAGATGACATCTTTATGCATCAGTGAAATGTTGTGCTCAGCACGCTCTTACTTCATCTGGATTCTAGGCTTATGCCCAAGGCTGAGGAAACAAACCTAAACTTTCTTCAGCTTGCCTATTCCTGAGTGCCTTGTGTCAGCAAAACGAGCCTGGTCATGTGGCTACCGGATGTCTTTTCCACCTCCCACACCACTTCCAAGGATCCCAGTTGGACCCACTTCCCTAAGAACGAACAAAAAAGTCCACTTTCATTGTTAGAGTTGTCTTTATGTCACTGGAAACAAACAGTTAGTAGGCGATGTTGGAACAATTCCTTGTGTGTTAACAGTGTCTGGAGACTAGCTTCACATGTGGCTGAGCTGGCTACTTTGAAGTTAAATATGAACAGAAGTGATGAAAAGCTACTGCAGGAAAAAGTTGGCACCCTTCTTAATCAGAGCTGCCCAACCTGTAGCCTGTGGGATGTCTTCTGTCTGATTTCTGCTTGCATGTTATTTGTGTAGCTGAGCTGTTATAATACCTTCTGGGTCTGTATTGTCAAAGGCTGAACTGTCCTGCTGTGATTTATCCCAAATCCACGGCAAGTGAGTGTCCTTCACTAGGCAATTAAAATAAATACATGCATCCTGCAAGAACTAGAACCTGAATGGAAAGTCAGTGTCCTCTTTTTTTCCACCCATTTCAATTGTAGGTTCATTAGTTTTTAGTTTGGGCAAGAGTTTCCTCTTGCCCCATTTGCTCTTGAGGCTTGAAGAGCAAGAAGCTTCTGTTTACCTCTTTTCACCTGTGTTCTGGTTTCTGGCCCTTGTTCTTCTCTTGTTGACTCCCTGAGGGTACACAGATGGTAGCCTGGAAGCCAAAAGAAATTGTACTGGAGGAGTGAGAAAAGTGTGAGAGAGAAGGAAAAGGAGTCAGAGAGGAAAAAAAAGTAAAAAAATAAATTAAGGGGGGGGGGGGGGGAGGAAATAGCAAAGCAGTGATCACAGCAAGATTCCTGACTGTCCTAACAGCAAAACCCTAATCTGTATCAGTGTGCTGGATCTTGTCAAGACACAGGTAATGATTATTTTTAGGAATGCAACCTAAACACCATTTAGTGTGTTGGCTGTAAATGTTTAGACCTGTTAAGTAAGTCAGTTATCACAGTTCCATCACGAAGTACATTCTGTCAGCTGAGAAATACTTTTTTTAATTCACAGGCATTACCACAATTTGTCTGTTCTTTAATGGTGGACATCAGCCTCAGAGGCACCACACAGCAGAACGCCTAAGCATTTTTCACATCCAGATTAAGGCCCTTTAGACAGGATAGTATGCAGAGGAGAGAATGCACCCTGTGTGCAGGAAGGAGTTAATCTCACCACTGCATTCGGTAAGGACCGAGTAGCATTTTTTCAGAGCATAAGGAAATGCCATGACTTACAGATAAGATGTCAGGTTTTTTTAAGCATAGTGTTCTTTAGGATAGTAGGTGAAACACCAAAATATTCTTGGAGGAAGCTGATTTGCATCCAAAGTGCTTTATAAAACGAACCTTTAAAAGAAAACAGAGTAAGTATATGCAAATATTGTTCTTAGCATACAAAATATTACAGCTATTAGTACAGTGCGCTACCGCCTTCCTAAGTTTGCACATGAAATGTAGCTAATCTTATGAAAGAACCATTTAGCTGCACTGAGGGTGCAGGGGGAAGAAAGCCGCAACCGAGGTGGGTCGGGCGCCACACGGGCGAGTTCAGCAAAGCGGAGCGAGAGCGCGGCCGCAGAGGGCGGCTGCAGAGGACACCTGGCGGCGGAGGGCGGCTCTCCCGGAGCCTCGCATCGGCCTCACGGGGGATGGGGAGCGACGGCGCTGTTACCCTGCTTCCCTTCGTGCTCTGCTCATCCAGCTTCCCTTCGGCGCAAGAGATGCGGCGTGCGAGAGGAATGACAACAAGGAGAGAAAATTCAGCAGTTGCTGCGGAGTCTGTCCTCGGAGTGAGAGGGACTCATCGGAACAAGTAGGCAGAGCTCTCTAGCACTGAGGACTTGGTCACCACGGAAATCAGAGACAAGCACTGCCTGCCATACTCTGTGCACACTCACACCTCTCCCGATTCCCTCTGTTTCCACTTATATTTTCTGTCGTTTTGTCATTTCATCCCGTTTTAAAGGAATTAACCTTCCAGGAAGGACACTGCCTTTAACAGCACAAAGTGAAAAATACATCGTTCCTTTCACTCGTGGTGCATTTTTCTGAGGCTTTTTGTTAGGACAATAATATTATTCCTGTGGTCCTGCCAGTACAGAGACAGTCCACTGCCTAACTGGACTAGTGATTTTGGGTAGAAATGATAACATTCTAAAATAACATTTTAACCAAAACAATAACACTCAAGCAGGCATCCAAACCCTAACTAATGAATGTAATGCTTGCCAGTGCTTTTAATCTTCACACCTCAAAGTTTGTTCTAATAAGCCTGCATGAACCTATGCTTGCATTTATGATTGTGGACTGTATTTCTTGATGTAAAATGTGTGTTAAAGGAACCATTAGAGGCAATAACCCAAAACTTGGCCTTTGGATCTTTAGCATACACGTGGCATACACATTTCTTTCCACTATAGTCTTCTGCTCTGCTTCCAGCAAAAGGTAGGCAATGAGGAGAAGTTTACTATGCAGTGGAATACTTGTAAATGTCAACATTCAGCCTGCTTGCCAGAGCTGAGTGAACTGGTACAACCAGAAAGTTACTTACCCATGATAGGTGGGTATGGGCGGAGGGGAAAGAAAGCAAGAGAGGACTGGAAAAACATAAAAGAGTCCTGGATTGTTTCTGTAGGGTTCTGTAGGAGTAGACTTTACTCCAATGGTATTGGAATAAAGGCCTCATCGTTTGGGGTAGCAGATGGGAGCAGCCACATCAGTACCGATAACATCTTCTGTTTTGCAACCTCTATGTAGAAGTGGGTCCTGTGATTACAGATATGGTTCTCTGCAGAACTAGCCTGCAGAGTAGAAATAGGGAAATTCAAATTCTGAAAACAGCCTTTGGTTTGCTTACCAGAACAAGTGGGGGAGGTGGAGGAAATGTGGATATCTAGCCATGGCTTATTTGGCAGGCAAACTAACCCGTTCAGGGATGCACAAAACAGAGGGAAAGTTCCATGCTCCCGACCCACGTGAAACTTAAAAGAGTATACACAGGAGACAGAGCACACAGGGCAATTCCGAGAACTCTACTGCCATGTGTTTCTTCTCTATAGGCATCCCCGGTTTCAAGATGTGGGTAAGGGCACACACTAAAGGGGTGCGGACACAGCAGCCCTGCCGTAAGCCCAGAGGCTCTCAGACGGACTTTCGCTGAGGCAATGCAGAGCCTGTAGGATGACTCAGAGTCCCAGTCACCCCGCTGCTCGCCGCTCCGGGAGCTCCCGCGGGAAGGAGCCGGGGCTCTCAGGAGCCCGAGGGCGGCAGAGGGGCAAGGGCAGGGGCTGAGAGCGGTCTGGCCGGGCGGCGTTGTCCAGGGTCTTTAAAGCGGAGTGCTCGTGCGGGGCAGGGGCAGGGGCAGGTGCCGGGCCGCTCTGCTTGGGCGTGGCCCCGCCGCTTCGGCTGGGCACGGCAGCAGCTGAGGGGCGCGGGCCGGCTGAAGGACCGGGCGATCCCCAGCTCGCTGCCGGGAGGGCCCTTCCCGGAGTTCCCCATGCTCTGCCTCGCTCCGTCCCTCACCCCACCTGTTGCTCGCTTCCGATACCGAGCTGGCCGCCTGTCCCCGGGGAGCCCCGGGGAGCNGCGGACGGCCCCCGGTTCTGTGCAGGGCTCCGGCGCCCCGCGGGCGGCGTGTCCCGCGGGAGGGGAGCGCAGCGCAGCGCAGCGGAGCCCGGGTGCGCGGGGGGGCATGGGGGTCCCGCGGCCGGAGCAGCCGGAGCGCGGGCAGCAGCGGCGGCCGCGCCAGCACCAGGTAAGGAGCGGCGCCCGCCACCGCGTCCGTGCCCCGCGGGAAGGGCTCGGGAGCACTTCAGGGAAGGGGGTGCTGTGGGGCCAGACCCATCTCTTCTTCTTCCCTCAGGTGCCTTTGGGAGGGAGGCTCGGCTTCTCCGGGCTCCGCGGGCGGACGGAGGGCTGAGGCGGCTGGGGAAGCGGGGGGGAGGCGCGGGCCCCCCTTCCCCAGCGCACCCCGTCCTCGCCCCGGCCGCAGCCACC